>CM076584.1:872634740-873157305 GCA_034641835.2 Pinus albicaulis | reverse complement strand
CAGAGTATCTCATCAAGTGGAAGAACTTACCCACTGAAGATTCTACATGGGAGGATGAGAATTTTATACAGAAGCACCCGGAGCTACTCAAGTGTTGAGGACAACACTTTTTTTTGAAGGAGAGGGGCATGTTAGGTCCCTATATCACTAGTATAGCCCCTTATTATTGTTAGTGTAAACCCCTTATTGTTATTGTTGTACCCTTGTAACCCCAATTTTGTTATTATTGTGCCCTTAAATTATTATTGTTAGGTCAGCTAGGATTACATTGTGGCCCACTAGGATTACATTATGGCCCCATGGACTCCTATATATAGAAAGGAGGTTTTGTGAATTGTATCATCCAAGAATTGATCATTTATGTAATGTATTGGAGGTTGCCCCCTCGAAGAGGCTCATTTCTAAGGCGTTGATATCTCTATTCTTCTCTTTTTGGAGCTGGTTACACAACACAAAATCTAAGGAACGATCAACCAAAAAAATCGGCGACGATGATTTCAAATTCGCCGCCCAAGCCAGATAGATTGATTTCTATGCCAGCTCAATAAGGCTGGGTGGCAGAAACTCATTCAAAGTAACAATTTCAGAATCACCCGTACTCTCCCTTAAGCCAGAAGGAGTGGAAGAGATCATGTAGCAGGTCTTTATACTTGCAATTTCTATCGACATTGCGAGCGGTGGTAATGCAAAGGTTCCCATTAGAGTGGAATCCTATTAAAATTCCTACACCAATGTTCTGAAGTGCTAGTTGGGGTGCGTGAATGAATGGAACACTTCCATTTATATGTGAAGCAGAAGCAAAGAAGGATAATTGATTAATGATTGTGATAGTACCTTTATATGGAAAGGCAATCATTCTAAAATATGTAGAAACAATTGCAGTCATTGCATATACCCATGGCCTTCCAATTACAATATTATTGTCAAGGGGTCCGTCAACAACCTCGACATAAACATTCACTATTTTTCCCCCTAGTTCAACATGGAGGTTATTAATAATACCACAAGGCTTATATGTACATCCATTGAAAGCCTTCAACATATTTGATGATTGAGATAAACACGGCGAGCCAAGTGATTTCCAACAATTTAGAAACATAATGCATGTAAATGCTCCCTTATCAATAATAGTATGATGAACAAGGTGATTGAGAACATTTACTTGTATGGAGAACTCAAATTCTACTGGTAGTTGCGGCACATAGCCCGTATGATTAAATATGATAAGATTAGAATCAGTCGGATCAATTCCACCAATAGCCGACAATAAAGCCTGTTTTTGGGAGGGACACTTTTGTAATACCTCAAGAGCAGAAATAGCTGAAGGGGTTTGAGCCAAATCTTCAACTATATTATAATTTTGAGTAGCCCTTGCTCGAGGATTATACTCTGATTTGTGAATTACTCCCTTTGGTGGCTTAATTGTCAATTCAGGAATAGCAGTAGGTGGTATCGATTCTCTAGACGGTGTAATATTCTAAAATGGGGAATGCAAAAATACAATGCAGAATGTTAAGAAAATAACGCAGATCAAATTTTATAAAGTAGGAGGCCAATATGGAGACCTTTCATTTATCATTACAACAGCAAAATAAATGTTAAAAGTGGCCCATAAGATGCATGATAAGAAAATACAATTCTCCAATGACATAAATCCCTCAAAATGAGGTGCTGCAACCGTGTATAAATACTGCAAATGCCTTAAAATGTTATTCTATTGGCTCTATAATAGCTGTAGATTACACATCAGATCTAGAGCAAGTATGTGAACAAAAATTTAGATCTATACCAGATCTATGCACTATACAAGCTCCTTTATTGAACCCCCTTGGGGTGTTTAGCAAAACACCAAGTACAAGATGTAGATCTGAGATCTAAGACTACAGATCTATGGAAATATTTAAATCTGGAAAGTGAATCTGATCTGATATAAACAATAAAATGATCTCCTCCAATAGATCTCCAAAGTGAAGGGAAGATTGCCAACACCTAGAAAATCACTCTCCAATTGGTGACCTGAAACACCCTGCAAATACACCTACATGAATAACGTAGATCTGGATCTATACTACACTGTAGGGATCAATATACAGTTGGAATGTAGCCAAGATATGAAAATGATGCTCAAATACTTCAATAGAATCCTCCCAATGAAGTAAAATCCTCCTCCATTGAAAAGAAGCATTGAAATGGACTAGATCTGAAAGATCTAATCTCCACTTGCTACAGATTGAAAAAGTAGTCAAACCCTCAATAGGATCTATGCTGTAGTTGAAAGAAGTAGCTTGGCCTTAAGCCAGATAGCAAACAATGCAATACAAACTCTCCCAAGAGCTACTCAATGGGAAGATGTGGGATTCCCAACCAGGAACATGCAATGCTAAACAACATTATTCTCAGCTAAACAAAAAGAGAATGAGATATGTATAAATAGACCATATACTCAGAAAAATTTCATATTATCAACAACCTTCCAATGTTGCCATCCCCTTTCTTTTATAAGACAAGAGCTTGCAAACCTTAAACCACTACCATTGAGATTGCTTCTTTCACACAAGGCACCTCCATCTAAAATTTTGTTGTGCCTCATTGATGGCCACTCTTCCATGACAACGTTGTAGATTTGGTCAAGGTTGACCCACCTTCCAATGAGATTGATTCTTTCACACAAGGCACCTCCATCTAAAATTGTGTTGTGCCTCATTGATGGCCACTCCTCCATGACAACGTTGTAGATTTGGTCAAGGTTGACCCATTCAAAATGTTTTAGACCCTGTCCACACCTTAGGGTACTTTATTAAATTGAAAATATGAGTCCACTTTCACATGAGAAGTGGTTTTATTCACCATAAAGAGTTTTATGGGTCCTCCCACCCACTTATTCACCTATCTAAGTGACAATTTTTTTTTTTAATATTCCCATTAGTTGTGGGCTAATGTAGGAATATTACAATCCTCCCCTCCAAAATTTTGCTTGTCCTCAAGCAACTACAAGGACATTGCAAAATCTCCAATGGATATGTCTCCTCCCAAGAATAAAAGTTTGCCTTTGGTGAATAAACAAAATAGCTTCCATCATGAAGAAGTGGGAGATATGTAGAAAGAGTTATATGTTTTCCATTGATCTCCTTAAGGCATGAGAGATGATAAATGTTGGGTACTTCAACCCTAATGAGAAACTCCAATCTCCACGATATCATCTAAAAAAGGTGAGACATCCTTGGTAGCTCATAGAAACAGTCACCAATCCCCTACTTATGCAATGTATAGTGGTTGTATGGTTGAAAATGAGAGGTACGATTGTTCAACTTACGCTATATCTCCCTCCATTTATGATAAATTTGGAGTTGTTGATCCTGGGCTGCAATAATTTAGTCCTCATGAAGCCAAAATATACTTGGAACCTCATGATCCCCCTCATTGATTCTACGAAGCCTCCTTACCTAATCCTCCCTGCATATAGTGAATAGAGTATCATCACCATATGTGCTCCAAAAGAAACATGGACTAAGTGTCATATGATATATTGGATGGTGACAATAGTCCCTCCATTGAGACCAACGTTGTTCTTCTTCTTGCTGTTTCCAAACATGATATAATAAGTGTACACCAACCACCTTGTTTCTTCCATAAGCTTCTACAAAGCTTGAAAATAGTAGAGGATAATAGGTGTTGGCTGAATATGATTCAAGCAACACATGTCTTGCCTAAAATCCTCCCATGTGAGAGGTTTCTCCCAAATACATAAGTCAAACATATGGCCCCTTGCATAAGGAAACAAGTGATATAATGTAGTAGACATATAATGTCCCATCCTCCTTTTGAAGAATGAGTAAATGTGGGAAGTTCCATTCCCAATGGACACATCCAACCAATGTGTCATCCCTCCCATCATTTCCCCAACAAAATCGAGATCAACATCATCTTGTGGGCTCAAAATTAGTGATACATAAATAATCAAATGTAATGATGGAGGTGGATCATAGTCCCACAAGTGGAACCAGCGTAGTAGATCTCCTGACTGCATCATATAGTGATATAGTAAGTGGTTTCCCCACCACTTACTTGCTGCCCAATTATTCTCACAATGGCTGAAGATGTGAGATATTTTTGGTTCTTTTGGAATGCACCCACAATGATACAATATCTCCCTTTGTCCTCTAAGGGAGTGACCATGTTCAGAAACGTTTGTGGCCCAAATTTGGCCATGAAGTTTGTATGGAATAACACTCCTCTTAGGAGCTATGGCCTACATATACATGGTAAAATAATACAAGTAATATTCAAATGAATCATGAGATACAAAAGCATATTCTTTACCAAAATTTCTCCACATACAAATGGAGTGGTGCATAGATATATCTTTTCTCTTTCCCAAAGAGAAAATAGATGGCTGAATTGACTCCTTCATAGAGTCATGTATCTTCCCCATTTCCACATGGTTCATGCATCTATGAAAATGTTGATATAAATCCTCTTCAAAGCCCTCCCAAGTGTATAATTCCATGATAGTGTTTAAAGCCTTCATAGAATAAGTATGGCTGAAAAGGAATTCTTCTTGTGCTCTTTGTAGCAAATTTTCTTTGAGCTTGGAAGCTCTAGATAAGAATATCCTACCATGATGATAGATGACTTAATCTTGGACTGAATACCTCTCCTCTTGTAGCTGATCATCAAGTATCATGCATGTGAAAATATCCTTTGAATAATCCACCAACAACTGGGATTTCCAATATGGATCTAAGCTTCCCAATAATGACAGCACTGTAGAATTATGAAATGAAGTTCCTGTCATATCATGGCTCTCTTCTTTGAAATTCTCAATGGAAAAGTCACATGTTGGAGTGTTGTAACTCTACTTCTGCTACCTCTCTTGCAGCTGATCTTGCTCAAGACAAGATTGAAGTACATGGAAGTCAACCTACTTTTGAAAGGTCTCTTGTCATATTCAGAAATCTTTCTCATGTGTGGAAGTATCATTTTCTGCTCCAAAACTATGGAGTGGTCATTTTACACCATGCTTATGTCATTATAGATTTCTGAATCATTTTCCAGCCCAGATGGCTGAGTGGGATATGGCAATGTCCAACTCAGAAAATTGTTCATCTCTCCTTGGAACCCATAAAAGACTCTCAGCACTATATTAGATTCTCCCAAGGCTCCTTCCTTAGCCAAATATGTCAATGTTGCACTAATTTTAGAGAACACTTTATTCATCTTCCAATCAGGGGGTCTCCCTGGTGGAATGCCTCCATGCAAAGAGACATAAAAATATGAAGTAGACTATATAAATGATTGGACTGATGTGTCCCATCCTTTGCTGCATAAATTAGTCTCCTTCTTCTGAATATAAACCCCTTGAAATAAACAAGGGTGCATGCTCCTCATATTTGGATGTCGATCCATCCTTTCTCCTCCTTGGATCAAGGTGTTACATCCCAATATTACTGTCACATGATGCTCCTTGGGAACCCTTTGCAAAGATGCAAAAGCTCCTCCCCTTGAAGCAATAACTTCATACCCATCCCCATGTGGTGATGTTCCTTCTTCTAGAGTGAGAAGCCTTCATGCTATTTCTTCTCATAAATATTTGAGAATACCTCATCAACAATGAGAAACCCTAGATATTGGTCTTCCCTTGAAAGAGGAACCTTTGTGTCTTCCCTTTGAGAAAAAATCTCTTCATGCAATGGGGATCTTTCCCTTGGCAAGGTATCACACAAATTTGTATCCCCTTCAATAGAAATATGAAGTGGAGTTGGTATAACAAATCTTTTCAACTCATGTAGGGTTTTTGAATGTTCATGCTTTGCTAGCTAATTCAACGATGTTTCAGATTGTTTTACATCAAATCTCTTCACTAATCTCTTAGTGAATCTTGCATAAGTAGATATATTTGCATTCTTATTGAAAAGTATTCATACAACCACCAAGAATAATATTTACCTTTGAGATGCGGTGCTGCTACTTTAAGGGCTTCCTTTTCTGAAACTTGATGTAGATCCAAATATGAGTCTAGCTGATCTATCTAATCCTTGGCTGTGCATGTGGAGGATCCATAAAAATTTGGCAGAAAGAATCTACCTTTTCTGCTTCTGTTGTACTTTTTGGGTCTTCTCTCCTCCTTGAGTTGGCAGAACTCTTGGAAGTTCAAGTGCTCCTTGAATCTCCTAGATTGAGATTCATACTCCTGAAGATAAGCACTCAAAGTCTCCTCCTTTGGTGCATCTTTTTTATCCATCTCTTTTGCAGTAAATCTGGGCATAGTATAACGATGTAGATCTGATTGTGTAGCTGAGTGCTTGCTCACATAATATGAATAACTGGGTTTTATTCATGTGAAAATATTCTTGAGGGACCTTCATGTCTTTCCCTCTTTGTTGGTGAGGTAAATCCCCTCTGCAGATAGAGGAGATCCCACTAGCCCTAGAGTGGGTCTAGCCACAAACAAGACACGCTATAATATTGATTCCTAGTTAATGAATGGATGAAGATTTGATATATGACTTACCGGAAATCCTACACTGTTGTTGTCGTCGAAAAGAGTGGCTCGCTTCTCTCTCTTGATTTGACAGATCATGATCCGCTTGCTTTCACACTCGGACACCTGCACAAAAGAAAAAAATGACAATATACAACATACTAATTCACATTCGTAAGTATCAGTCAGTCGAAGAGGACTAAATCAATTGTATTACATAAACATCATAACACAACGATGGAACCAACACCATAGTCAAGTATATTAATAAATCGAAGGAAGAGTATAACCAAGCTTCAATGTTGCAATCTCCTCCAACAGGGTTCAAGTGGAGCACGTCTCACAAAGGCTTGTCGGGAATTTGGACGGGACCCTCTCTACAGAATTATCCTTGGTTCTACCTTCTCAATGGCAATTACTCAGCTATCGTCTTCTTCTCCAATTTCAGCTCCTTGGCTATCTGTTTAGCTAGCTTTCATAAAGGGAGAAGGCTTGTTTATATAGAGGGAGAGGGAGAGGTTAGGATCCCTATAATCATGGAAGGGAGTCCTATATTCAAGGAGTGTTCCATGGGAGGTAAGAAACCACTACCTAAAGAGAGATATTCATGGCTCATCAACTTAACCACTTCTAATGAGTAGTCCCTAAGGTAGTTAGAAGGAAAATTCCACCTCTATTTCTTAAAAAACATTCCTAAAATATCTGGCATGGGAAATACACTAAGACGGAGCACCAGGTGGCATGGGCTCTAGTGCAAATATTCCACATCAGCACGAGGGATGAACTGGCTAACCGCGCCAAAGCCAAAACATAGGTTTTTGTGTGTTTTTTTAGGAAATGTTTAATAGGAGAAATGATGTCCTTATGCAGAATGATGCAAAGAGGGTGTTTTCAGAGTATGAAATTGTTCACAGGTGATGGGAATGATCTTCCAATATGCGAGATGAGGGATTGCAAGGACGGTGAGAAAATATTGTGTAACACTCTTCATTCCCTTGACTTCTCTTCTAAGCTCATGCATAGTCTGAAGAAGAAGTCTCGAAATATCCATCCATTTAATTTCTCCAAATAAAGTGGTTTTACGCTTGTCTTCTTCCTCATCATTTTAATAAAATATTCTACGTCTTCTCTTTTTATACCACCTCTCCTTTTCAGTAAGAGTCTCTCCTTTTCTAGAAGACATATTGCTTCTTAGAAAGCACAAGCCGTGCCAAGATGATGCTCCGATACCACTGTAATATTCCCAAATGGTGAATGCAAAAATACAATGCAGAATGTTAAGAAAATAACGCAGATCATATTTTATAAAGTAGGAGAACAATATGGATACCTTTCATTTATCATTATAGCAGCAAAATACACGTTAAAAGTGGCCCATAAGATGCATGATAAGAAAATACAATTCTCGAATGACAGAAGTCCCTCAAAATGAGGTGTTGCAACCATGTATAAATACTATAAATTCCTTACAGGGTTATTTTATTGGCTCTAAAATAGCTGTATATTACACATCAGGTCTAGAGAAAGTATGTGGACAAAAATTTAGATCTATACCAGATCTATGCACTATACAAGATCCTTTATTGAACCAACTTGGGGTTTTCATCAAAACACCAAGTACAGGATGTAGATCTGAGATCTAAGATTGCAGATATATGGAATTATTTAGGTCTAGAAAGTGGATCTGATCTGATACAAACAATAAAATTATCTCCTCCAACAGATCTCCAAAGTGAAAGGCAGATTCCCAACACCTAAAAAAACACTCTCCAATTGGTGAGATGAAACACCCTGCAAATACAGCTATAGGAATAACATAGATCTGGATCTATACTGCACTGTAGGGATGAATATATAGTTGGAATATAGCCAAGATATGAAAATGATGCTCATAGTCTTCAATACAGTCCTCCCAATGAAGTAGAACCCTCCTCCACTGAAAAGATGCACTGAAATGGACTAGATCTGAAAGATCTAATCTCCACTTGTTGCAGCTTGACAAAAACGTCAAACCCTCAACAAGGTCTGCAATATAGTTGAAAGAAGTACCTTGGCCTTAAGCCATATAGTGGACAATTCAATACAAACTCTCCCAAGATCTATTCAATGGGAAGAGGTTGGATTCCCGATCAAGAAAACCCAATGCTAAACAACATTATTCTCAGCTAAACAACAAGAGAATGAGATATGTCTAAAAAAACCATATACTTAGAAAAATATCATACTATCAACAACCTTCCAATGTTGCCATCCCCTTCCTTTTATAAGACAAGAGCTTGCAAACCCTAAACCACTTCCAATGAGATTTCTTCTTTCACACAAAGAACCTCCATCTAAAACTGCATTGTGCCTCATTGATGGCCACTCCTCCATGACAGCGCTATAGATTTGGTCAAGGTTGACCCAATCCGAATGTTTTAGACCCTGTCCACACCTTAGGGTACTTTATTAAGCTGAAAATATGAGCCCACTTTCACATGAGAAGTGGTTTTATTCACCATAAAAGGTTTTATGGGTCCTCTCACCCACTTATTCACCTATCTAAGTGACAAAACAAAATTTTAATATTCCCATTAGTTGTAGGCTAATGTAGGAATATTATAGATGGATTCATAGTTGAGGTAGTAGGTTGATCAGTGTCCTGAATACCATAAACTTTATTACGCGTTGACACCAAAATACCTGTTGAATGTTTTGTGACAGATAACATAAGTACTTGAGAACTAGAAGATGGATCCATACCAACCAAATTTGTGTTCGGATTCCGAAATGGATCTATCAACATAGCTGACACATTGGAAGTCTTATTTTTGAGACTTTAACGTGGTGAGGACAATCCTGAACAAAGAGTTCCTCATTACAAATTATGCATGGATAATGAGGTTTACTAGGTCTTGACGATTGATCAGATGATCTTTCCTGTGGGTTAGAAGTCTTCTTTTTCTTAGATTTCCCATTTTTTCTTACTTCCAGGTTTCTTTTCACTTTTTCCCTTATCAAACAACACAAAAATAACTTCGGAAGAATGTGGAGTATAAGATGTAGTAGTATGATGTGTGCTTGCAGTGCCAATCAAGTCGTCTTTGGCATGAGAGTCCTTTAATTGAGGAGGAACAATAAAATTAGATCTTGGTGTGTTAGGAATTGTTTCATAGAGCATGCCAGATTGATTATAAGTCAAGTATAAATATTGGGCACGAGAAATAACCTGCTCTTTTGTGACAATTCCAGCCTTATCCACATCCTCAGTTATATATCGTAATAGGGACTTAATGAACCACTCAGTAAGGAGCTAATCTGAAACAAATGTCTTAACCATTCTACGTCGAAGACACCACTCACGAATATGATCGGTAAAGTGAGTATCATTAGTCTGTTTTAAATTGGTCAAGAGTTCTGTTCAAGTTTCACATCATATGGGTAACTGGAATTGATTCAGAAATACAGTATCTAGGGAAGTGAAATTATCAAAAGAAGCTCTAGGTAACCCAATATACCATTTTGCAGCCGGACCTGTCAGTATATGCTGGAAAAGACGTAGTCGAACAGAATCATCCTTTAGGGAATTTGATGAACGCCATAAATGATAAGTCATGACATGAGTCAAAAAGTCTTCCCTAGGGTTTCCATTGAAATTATGAATATCTTAGGGTACTTTGTGAGGTATCACTGGCCACCAAGGAGCATATTTGATTGGATCATTGGTTAGCCGATTTAAATTTGGTAACTCTAAAGTTGCAACAAAGGGCAACTTTTTATTAAGGTCAGGTTGAGCATAGCCAAAGTATGATGGAATTGCTTGAGAAAAAGGGCTTTGAGCACCAACATAAGGAATCTGATGCTGGTAACCCAGATAGGGGTTGTTTTGAAAAGAAAACGCTTGAGTATTTTGTTGAACAAAACCTAGATATGATACTTGTTGAAATGAAGTTTGAGTTATTTGTGGTTGAGGCTGCTAAGGGGTTTGTCCACCAATGTTATAACCCAAATTAAAATAACTTGGATTTGGTTGATAGGTATAACCAATTTTTGGCTGTGAAATCCAATAAAATGGCAAGTCAGCTTGTGAGTAAATGATTATGAATACAGGTTGTTGTAAATTAACCAAATGATTTGGAGTTTGTGGACCCAATATTTGAGGGTATTGAGTTGAAGGACCCGCTTGAAAAGGTTGTTGTACAAAATTTTTATTCTGTAATAGGGGTAAAGATGTATTAACAAGTGGAAATGATGTGGGTGTAACAGGTTGAACTGTTTGATACAATTGTAAAACTGTTCGTGGTTGGATAGGCAAAGTGGGATGCCATTGAAAAACATTAATTTCAACATTAGGTTGACCAAAAAGTGACGGAGTACTATCATAGTGAGTGACCAAAGGTTTTCCCCCAACAGGAGGAGGATAATAAGATGGAAAATATTGCTCTCCAAACGCTGGGAGTCTAGTTAATATGTTACTTGATGGAATAGACCCATAAGGACCTGCTTGATATTGCCCTAATGATGTGTATAAAGAGTCAATTCTTTCATTACTCACTATAGGTTTACCAGTTATAATACCAAATGATGACATTGGTAAATTCTATGGATTTGAAGATGCACCAAAGAAAATTCCAGATAAATATTTATAACCTGATGGGACCATAGGGCCACCATGAAAATATGACTCTAGTGAAGTTGTAAACATTGACGAGGTAGCGAGGGCAGGTTCTCACGTAATTGGAACAGATGGCCCAATCGCAGATGTTGGTTCAGGCATGGGTAATTGAAAAAATGTATACCCTTTTGGATCAACAGGATTTTGAATAGGAACAAGATCAAAAAATGCAGAGGGTGGTGATTGAGGAAAAGACTCGTATAGGTAAAGGTCCTCCCCAAAATGGTTTGGAGTTAAAGGTGTCTCGTATTGTGGGATTTATTCAATCGAAATTAAACCAGGTGAAAGTATTTCACTGTTAGGCCCAAAGTATATTTCACGTGGTTGACTGTGTGATATGGGAGACTCAATGGCTACATAAATTTGTGGGATTACCAATGCAAGAACAAATTCCGGCTGTTAAACTTCATTATTCAGATGTTCTGGAAAAAAGGAGATAGGATCTGGATCAACTTCTTGTTGAACAACGTCGGGTCCAGGAGGTATGGTCTTACTGATTGGATGGATCGTGAACATAGGTATCTATGAGGACTCTGTTTCGACAACAGTAGATGAACCAGGATGTGTAGAAACAACTTGAACTAACTATGGTATATGGGAATATGATGTTTCACCAGAGTTACGTATAGTACTTGATTCGGTAGAGTGTGGTCGCCTTCGCTGAACAGGAGTAACTTATGGTGGTAAAGGTGAGTTCAATGCTAATCTACGCGAACAATGGGGAAAAGGATTTTTTTCTTCCACGATTACTGATTTATTTTAACCAAAAACAAATAATCAAAATAAAATGGTATTGCTAGGTAAAAAGGTTTACCAAGAAACTGTGAACTACAGAATACCTCCTGGTGAACCAAGAAGTACGGGTAGACAATCTCCCCGAATGTTGTGTTTGGTGTATCACAATTTTCAAGGTGATCGACTCAGTTTACTATGGATGGATAGCAACCTAAAGTTTTCTTCCAAAATATACCTGAAGGTATGTGGAGGCTCAAGTCCATATTAGCACTGTCTGATGCGAAACCACATAGTGAGAGCACCCCTTTATACTTTTCATACTGTAACACCGCTCGATATACCCGAAAGTACATGGAAGAGCTATGATATACTTACGTACATTGAGTGAGGTATCACACTCGGAATGTATCTCATACAATTAGCGATAGTTGATATGTTTTACGACGCTAGAACACGTCTCTAGCCTAGACCTTCTAAATGTTATTGTTATGGTTGCAATGCTTTGTTAGGTAAATTGAGATAATTTTTAAGTTGATCTTGTGTAGAAATTTTTCTTTCAAGGTTCGCCGTGATGATGTATTGGAAATTCCTAAAATGCAAACTAAAATGATAAGCAATCTTTCAATTTTAGTTTTTCAATGAAAATCCTAGCTACTAGAGGGAAAGAGCAATCAATTTGAGAGCAAACAAATCAAAGAGCACAAACTAAAATGCAGCTTTCCTAATTGTTCCTTTTTCAAAAAACACAATCCACTACATGAAAATGCAGGTTTTTATTTTTAGTCCCTTTAATGTTATGAATTTAGAAAAGAAAACTAAGTGCACCAAATCAATAAAAACAAATTCCTTTTACTTTTGAGAAATGAGCAATAGAACAACGATTTCTCTTTTGAAGGAAAAATGAGGAATTTAACAACAATTTCTCCTATCAGAAAATGAATAATTAAATGAAAATTTCCTTTTTCAAAAGCAAATGGATCTAATGCAACAATTAAAATACTTTGAAATTAATTCATTAATGATAAATAAAAGCGCTTTAAACAAAAATTGAACAAACTTTTATTTCAAAGAAGGAAGGAGTAGGTAAGATCACTGGTCAATCTGAGGTATCAGGCTCTTTAAAACACAACAAACAGACAAAATGAAAGCAAATGTAATGACAAACTCAATGGAATTTGGTTGATTCTAGGGGGAAACATAATCTCTAAAGGGAGACAGTGCGTTGCAACACACCTGTTTGGTCAATTTAGTGTTTCCTAAATTGCTACATTAATTTATCAATCCGGGATTCGTAAGCTGATGAAGTGTGGCGCACTATATGTGCAAGATAACCTATCTCTTACTTTTTGTCGTTTTTGGATTTTTATGAAATTCTAAAAGACAAGTATGGAGACAAATATTCAAGACAATGATGTCCTTCTAATGATTTTCCAAACTTCAAAGGAATTTTAAAACACACAATGACAAAATTAATTCTTCAAAGAAAATGAAATTGCATCACTATTCTAGTCAAACAAACAGTGAACTACTGATCATGAAACTCATTATCCTTGCTGCTGTCCAAATACAAAAGAAACTATGCTTAAAGAAATCCAAGAATTGCAACAAAGTAAATATAAATCAAATTACATCAACTTATATTCTGATCCCTCACCATTAGTCCAGCTATGGCTTTCGGAGGTAACCATAAACAACTTGAGCAACCTGATATCTAGTTTGCAGAAAAAGAAACTAATATCAAACTACACACTCATACTTCAATCCCTCACCATTAGTCCAGCTATGGATTTCGGAGGTAACTGAAAATGACATGAGAAATTTAATATTTCTAACTTGCAGAAAGTAAACTAATATCAAACTACACACTCATACTTCAATCCCTCACCATTAGTCCAGCTATGGCTTTCAGAGGTAATTGAAGATGACATGAGCAATTTAATATTTCTAACTTGCAGAAAGTAAAATAATATCAAACTACACACTCATACTTCAATCCCTCACCATTAGTCCAGCGATGGCTTTCGGAGGTAATTGAAAATGACATGAGAAATTTAATATATCTAAATCTAACTATTGAAGCAAATGTGTAAGACTGAAATAAACAAACAGTGCTGGAATTAAACAAAAAATAAGAAAAGTAAATTAGCAGAAGGACAATATGGATTCCATGTCATTAGTCTTTATAAAAATATGTGCAAGTGCCTGGGCTGCCTATTGTAATATGAAACAAGAACACTGATCAGTTAACAACAACATAAAACATAAAAGATTATGGACAGAAGTAAAATGTGAAGCATGAAAGATTATGAACAGAGATGAAGCATAAATACCATGAAAGATGCAATGTATAAACATGTGAATGGCTTATGGCACAATGAACTTAAATAAATAAAACAAGAAACTATACAGTAATGCACAAAACCTCAGCGTGTGCAGGGGCCCTCTGCACCAGCCTCGGGCAACAACCTTCAAATACGAATTACGCCTGGAAACAGAGTCTTCTTATATATTAAAATGCAGTCATAACAGAGAAATGATATTATAGCACAGTGGCAACGCAATTAAATTACAGAGTTATATGGAGGCTAACTATTATGCATATGAAAATGCGTTATTTATAACAAAGGTGATATAACTAATTCCCTAAAGTTTGTGCTGATAGAGACATGTGAACCATCACGTCCAGAGATCCAGCATCATGGCCGCGGTGAGGAGTAAATCTATGAAGAGTGGATGTTGGATTCGGCTTATGGAGCCGTGTACAGGTGTTGATGTGTTTCCCATAAATTAGAAACGGTCATACAAATCTTCACGTGATGAGAAATAGAGTCCTGTCACCGTGGGACTCTACAGTTGACTTCCACTTGGCCACCTTTGTTGACCTCATAGGTGAATTTGCATCGTCTAGGACAGTCCTTCATCACATCTCTTGAAACTTGCCCATGTGGCGCTACGATTTTACAAAGAACTTCCTCCAACATAGGTGTTACTGCAAAATAGGCAGACAAGCATACAATGATGCCAAGGAAAGTGGCAAAGATTCATGATAAATGAAAAAATCTAAATCAAACCTTGAACTTATAAAAACATGATTAAAACACATTTTAGATGTCTTTGCAATTATTATGACAAATAAATGAAGCCAACTTAGAAGGTTAAATTGAATGAAAAAGTGCTGAAAGAAGTGCCTTAAGAAAAATCTTGAATTTGAACTCTTACTACCCCCAACATGGAAATTGTTTAATAATATATTTATTAGGTAGATAGTCTTCTTTAGTTCATATGCCTTGACACTTCAGCCAGTACATCCAGTCCTCTCCTCCTCTTCCTTGGTGCTGCTAACATCCTGGGCTTCTTCATTAAGCATCTGAATTTGATATTAATCAGTGCTCTGCTTAACTTCTGGCATTTCTTCTTCAATTTTCTGTTCTTCTTCTGCCATAGTCCCAGATGTAGCATGGTATTATCATGAATGATTTTGTCCAATTTTCTTTGTTCCTTAAATGTCTCATTTTCATTTTTAATGTGTCTATTTAAAAGCTCTAGCTCAAAGACTTCTTGTTTCAGTGATTGGACTAGATCATCTTGTGCTGTGTGAGGCTGAGTGGACGAAGTACTGGGACCCGTAGCTGCTTTTTCTAAAGATTCTATATAATCATATACTTCTTGCTGCTTTGGGTCTATATCAGGTGTCGTTTTTATTGGGTTTTCCCCAAAATGCCGTGGAGGAAAGTTGTCTTCAAAATCTGGCTGAGAGGGGCTCACATCAACGTCTGGCTGAGAATGGGATGGACTATGTTCAATGTCTGACTGAGAATGAAATGAACTAGGTTCACTGTCTGACTGAGAGTGAGATGGACTATGGTCAGCTGGGGATTGTTCAAATGTTTCTTCTCCCAAATCAATAAAATGGGGTCCTTTCGTTTGCGTTTTCCTCAACTTCCCCTTAAGCTTGGAACTTCTTCTCACACGCTGTGGACCACTGTCTTTTTTCTTTTGTTTTCCTTTCCCTTTCTTCTTGGCCATAGATGAAAGCTGTGCCAAGAAGGTGACTATTCCTCGAGATATCTTTTAATGATCTCTTGGGAAGAGGTTTGATACTTAGCCTCAATACTTTTTATATATTTTGATATTATTATTTTTCCCTTGGTTTCTTTCTTCTTCCTTTTGAATATCTTCCTACTAGTTCTTCAATTGTGTGTGGAGTATGAGTTTCATCATTTGTTCTCTATTTTTTCTCCTACTCACTTCTTGATATGCTACCTTGAGGAATTTCTTGGGGTTCTTCGAAAATTCGATCAAGTGTTCCCATGTGCTTGTTCTCTGCTTTTGCCAATCCGGTACACGAATAAAGGTGAAGTATAGATGTGGTTACATCCCCTAAATGCTTCTGAACGGTCACAGACATCTTCTTCAAACTATTTAATAAAAAGTATGGCAGATTGAGGGTCTGGTTTTCTAGAAAGTTCATCAGCAATCTGGTATGGTACATATACATTGACCCAAAACGACCCTCACAGGTGATAAATTTTTGAACAAATAGCAGCAAAGTAGCCCATTCCTATTTCAAAGCATGAACAGGAATTCCTCTTTTAAAAATAGTTACATCCATACCTGGGTTATGTATAATTATTCTCCAGGCTTCATCACTAATGCTTTTGTTCTTAAACCAATGTTCACCCTCTTGAGGAAGTTATGTGGCAGATGCTATAGATGCCTCATTGCGCTCATTACAGTTCTCCAATCTATAAGGCCATTGAGGCAACGCAAAATCGCATCACCTCTTTGTAGTAGCCTCTCAACTTTTGGATAAGCAATACTTTACTTATTATTATATCGACTTGCGGGTATCCTTCATAATTTAGGTCCCTCTTAGTTCACCATCAACAATTTTATCCTTATTTTTTGCTGCTTTAAAATTGCCTGCTGATGAGAGGGTTCAATGAAATGGGGCGAATGAATGACCGACCGCGATAATAGAGAATGGGTATCAGGTATTTGTGTATATGAGGAAGAACTAACTCGTTGGGCAAGAGAAGATTCTGGTGCGGCGGAAATCTGTTGTGAATTAATGAAAGTGGGAGGAGTATAACTTACATTGACAAAGTTTAAAAATTGGTGGTGATGAAAATGTAAGCGATTTATACAACAACTACAGGTTTCATGGTAGAAGAAGCGTGATCAAATCAATACAATATTCTGAGGTGGAGTATCGGAGTTTGAGTGAAGATCGGAGGTTTAATTATGGGACCGTTTGAGAATGAATGCAAGGATTGTGGGAGGATTGTACAGAGATCATGGAGTGGTTACGGAGTTTGTCAATACAATCATTACACATAATGGAGCTTATGGTTTATAACTATATAAAAATGTGCTTAAATGCTATTTGAAATAAATTTTTACTCATACCTTGGAATTCTTGCCATTTTTCCTTGGTCTTCAATTAGTTGCTCCTCATTGATATCTTGAATGCCCATGTCTTCATAATTGGTCCTCATAGCTGCATTTGATTTCATGATTGTGGAAATAACATCTAGCTGTACATTCTTTTGAAAAACAGAGTGGTAGTTGCGGAATCTGCTTCTGGCTGCGGAAACTAGTGTCAGCTGCGGAAACAGATGTCAGCTGTGGAAACTGACACAACTATTATTTGGGTGAATGGAAATGAACGGATGACAATTGAATAAATGGAAATGGTCATGAAAGAGAATTTTATTGGTGAAATGGAATGAAATAGATAAAATGAAGTGAAATGGAGTGAAATGAAGTGGAATGGGTGGTCACAAAACTTGTGAAATGAAAGAGAGATTTTTTTTTTTTTTGGAAAATATAGGGTGTCAGGTGTTCCTGATTTTCACCCTACATTTTCTGTATAAAGCCTACCAATCGATTGGTTTTAGAACTATACATTTTTTATTTTATTTTATTAGAAAAACAAGCTAATTTGGTGGAGAAAAATTCTACACATTGCAGAAACAGTACAAATTTTCTTGAAACATTTGACAAATTCTCTTTAAGTATTTATGATAAACTTTCCAATAATGACTGTTATTGAAGGAGTTCCTTTCATCAATGGTCTTATTGATTTCTTACACTCCATTTCAAAGATCTTGTCAATCATATGGCCCACTAGCCAATGGTCTGAAATTACTATTGAAAATATTTAAACTTGAATCAAACAATGTTAATCTCTTAAATCAATTTGATGTACTTGTCATGCCATTTAGCTCTTTGATATTGAACTAGATCAGTTCTTAAAATTGCCTCTTGTCTGATCTCATCTAGCTCGTTCAACTGCTCCATTCTATGCTTTTGGGCTTCTGATAGATCCATCCCCAACTGAACTGCTATCTTGAAGGTCTTGATTTGGAACTCAATGGGGAGCAGGACTTCCTTCCCATAAACAAGTTCATAGGGAGAATGTCTTGTTGTATTTCTCCATGTAGTTCTGTAGGCCCACAAGGCTTCAGGAAGCCTTTCTGCCCAATCTCTTCTATGTAGATGAACAATTTTGGTGATGATACTTTCGAGAACTTTGTTGGTAGACTCCACTTGACCATTTGCTTGTGGATGGTAAGGAGTAGATCTTCTATGCTTGATTTTGTATTCTTCCATCAGCTTCTCCACCGGGTTGGATGTGAATTGGCTTCCTTGATCTGTCACAATTTCTCTTGGAACACCAAAGCGAGTAAAAATATCCTCACAAAGAAAATGAACAACTGAATTTTCAGTAGCAGATACTAATGCTTTGGCTTCTACCCATTTAGTAACATAATCAGTACAAACCAATATATACTTCTTTTGCGTAGATGGTGGATTAATAGGTCCAATGAAATCTAAAGCCCATTTTTCAAAGGGTTCAATGAGTACCTGTGTTTGCAATGGCATTTCATTTGAAAGGGTAGGTTTCCCTACTCTTTAGCAGCTGTCACACCTTTTGACATATTGTTTTGCATCTTTGAAGAGGGAAGGCCAATAATATCCTAAAGAAAGGATTTTATAGGCCGTCCTTTTGTCTGCAAAGTGTCCGCCGCATGGTTCATCATGACATGCCTTAAAAATATCAGGCATTTCATCTTCCCTGACACATCTTCTGATCACAAGATCTGGCCCTGTTTTAAACAATTCGTTAGAAATCTATGAATATTTTGAACTCTCCTGAATAATTTTTCGTTTTTCACTTGGAAATAAATGTGAAGGAAGTTTCCCTGTAACCAAATAGTTAGCAATATCTGCATACCAAGGAGTCTTAATAGTTACTGCAAACAAGTATTCATTAGGAAACTTATCCTCTACAGGAGAATCTTCTTTAGTATTCTGAATCCTAGACAAGAAATCAGCTACTGTATTCTGTTTTTCTGGTCTATCCAACACAGTAATATTGAATTCTTGCAAAAGTAAAAGCCATCTTGTCACTCTGCCATTAGTAACAGGTTTGTTCATTAAATATCTAATTGCAGAATGGTCAGTATGAATAAAAGTTTCATAACCTGTTATGTAATGTCTAAACTTATTAATTGCATGAACAACAGCTAAAAACTCTTTTTCAGTCACAGTATAGTTCAACTCTGTGGGAGTCAAATTTTTACTGGTATAATAAATAGCATAAGGAACTAAATCTTTTTGACCCAACACAGCTCCTAGAGCTGTATCTGAAGCATCCGTAGAAATATGGAAAGGGAGTTTCCAATTTGGTCCTCTCAAGATAGGTGCTTCAGATATTCTTGTTTTCAAAGTTTCAAAGGCTGATTGACAATCAGGATCCCATTTAAATTCACACTCTTTTGTAAGCAATTTGAAGAGTGGAGATGCTATTTTAGTGAAGTTTTCTATAAATCTTCTATAGTAACCAGTAAATCCTAGAAAACTACTAACATCTCTTTGACAATTTGGAATAGGTAACTTGGAGATGACTTCAACTTTTGATCTATCAACCTTAATCCCATCTCCTGAAATATGATGTCCCAAAACAATCCCTTCAGTAAACATCATAAAGCATTTTTCATGGCTTAATGAAAGGTTTTTTTCTTTACATCTTATAAGAACTTTTTCCAAATTTTCTGATGCCTCTTCAAATGAATTACCATAAACTGTAAAATCATCCATATAAACCTCTACACAATCATGGATTAGATCAGAAAAAATTCCTAGTACTGCTCTTTGGAATGTTGCGGGTGCATTACATAACCCAAAAGGAAGTACTCGATAGGCAAAATTTCCCCATGGAAAGGTGAATGTGGTCTTATCTTGATCTTCAGGTGCTACCTGAATTTGATTATAGCGAGTAAAACCATCCAAAAATGAAAAGTAATTTTTACCTGCTAATGTATCTAATACCTGATCGAAGTGATCCTTCAAAGTTGCTTTATTCAATTCCCTGTAATCAATGCATACCCTCCATTTACCATTCTTTTTTAGGTACTATAACCAAAGGAGAAACCCATCGGCTATCTGAAATTGGATAAATGAAGTTTACATTGAGTAATTTTTGGAGCTCTTCTTTCACTATCTCCCTAAGATTTGGATTCATCCTTCTTTGAGGTTGTCTGATTGGTCTACTGTTTTCCTCAATATAGATCTGATGGATGCAAGTCTTAGGATCAATACCTTTCATGTCAGTATACTCCCATGCAAATGCGGTAGAATGTTTTTGCAAGATTTTGGTTAGTTCTTCTTGTTGTGACTTTTCCAAATGTTTGTTGATATTCAATGTTTTTCCTGGAAAAATCTCAATGGTAGAACTACCAAACTCTTCCATAGAGTAAAGAGAAATTTGTCTTGATGATAAATATTCTATGTCAGATTCCAATTGAAATTGTGTGGGGTCATATTCTGAAGATATCTCAAAATTTTCTAATGTGTTCAGAATTTGACTATCCTCACTGATTTCAGATATGGTAAAGACAGGTTGTATAATGTCCTCATCATCGACCCATTCATTGTCTCCTACTTCTGTGATTGCTTTTATCTGGTGGATACAAATTGAATTTCTTTGTCGAATTACCATTAGAAATGTACATATCCCTAGATCTACAACTAATAAAAGCATCAGCTGTGGCTAGCCAAGGTCTTCTAAGATAAGTGGGTGCCCTCCTAGATTACTCTTGGGAGTCAAAATCATAAAATCTACTGGATATTCCCAAGAATCTAAGGAGACTGAAATATCTTCTAATACACCATCTGGTTTGATAATTGATCGATATGCAAGTTGCAGTAAAGTAGGTGTAAAAAGAAGATTAGGAAGTTTTAGCTGTTCCATAGTCTGTCTACTCATAATGTTGATAGCAGCCCCTAAGTCAATCAATGTGTTTGGAATTTCTATCCCATTTATATGTGTCTTGACAATTGGACTTTCTGGATCTACATACTTCTGCATGGTAATTTTTCCCATCATAATATCTGCAATTTTTCCTACCAAGTGGATTCTTCTTGTGTCTTTTAGTTTCCTTCCTGGTCTTTTGAGACTCAACTCCTTTATTGTTTTTGCTAGAATAGGAATCTCTCGAATGGCTTGTAGCAAGGGAATCTTGATACAAAAATTATTTAATTCATCTAGAAAATCATAGTTAGGCAACAAGATTTGTTTTTCCACCCCTTTATCAATTTGTAATCTTTCAGGGAAAGGAGGTGTGGATGAAGATGCAGGTTGCTCAACTATAGGAGTTGTGGGGGTTAACTTTTCTTTCTCTTTTTGAATGTTTGAGTTTTGAAGAGATGCTTCCTCAGAATCCTTATTGACTTTAAGGGAGTCTTCCTTAGAGGTATCTTTCTCTTGGACATATATAGAAGGTTTTTCTAAAACTCTACCAGACCTGAGTTGTACATCATTGAGAGGAACAATCATATAGGTAGGAAATTGTTGTCCTTCTATCATGTAAGTATTTTGAGGATTTTTATTGTTAGGATTTGGCAATGGCTGAGCTGGAAGTTGATTTTTCTTTTGTTGGTATGGAAGCATGAGTTGAGGATTTGGATTTTGTTGAGAAGGTTGTTGTTGTGGAAATGGCAATGAAAGTTGTGGATTTGGGTTTGGAAGTTGTGGAGCTTGTTGATTTTGAAAAGATGGAGAATATTGATAAAATTGAGCAAATCTCCCATAAGGATTTTGCATCCCTTGTACCCATGGCTGATATGGATTTTGATGTTGGGGCCAAGGTTGTTGCCAAGGATTCCAATTTGGTGGGGTTTGAAAATTCATAGGGTTGTTAAACCCTTGAGTTTGTTGTCCCTGCCAAAGTCTTCTTGCAACAAAACAGAGAGATTCTACTGAATTTGGGTCTTCTTGAAAAACAGCTTTGAGTCCAGGAATTGAAGGACAATCCTTGATCTCATGATTCTCTGATAAAATCATACATGTTTCTACAACTTTTGCATCCAAGGGACATTCCCTTAAAGCATGTTTCTTCCTACATTTTGGACAAAAGATGGCTAGAGCATCTGTTTCTGCTTTCTGCTTGTTTTGGATTTTAAGGGTGTCTAGTTGTTCACTAAGGCTCCCTAAGATATCCGTTTTGAATTCATCAAGCATATTACCAATCTCTGCCCTACTTACTGATCCAGTTGCAGATTTGTTAGCCCTAATAAGAGAAGGATCCCTAGGCCCTTTTCCTGTTTTAGTTTTTCCTCTTGAGAGATGGACACATAGTTCTGTTATGTCACGAAGTGGAAGTTGAGAAATGTCTCCTTTCCCCATCATGTTTAAAATATCTATCCATTCATCTCTAATGACTTTTAATATGAGGGCTTTCAAGGTTTCATCATCTAAGTTGCTCATCTTTGCTCTTTTCAAGTTGTATTGAAATCTTTCAAGTAAGTCTTCCAAATTTTCATCTTCTTTTTGCATCATTTTGAATGCCTCATCCTTGTGATTGGTGGGCATACAATAGTCCAAGTATCTATCCAAAAATGTTTGTTTCATATCATTCCAAGTCCTAATAGATTGAGTGGCTAATCCCATGAACCATTTCAAAGTAGCTCCCTTCAATGTTGAAGGAAACAGTTTGAGTTTTTGAGAGTCTTCCATATAGTCATAGGTTCGGCACACGACTTCAAACTCAAATAGAAATGTTTTAGGATCCTCACTTCGCAATCCATAAAAGTTAGGGAGGACAGATGGTGAGATATTTTTCATCGTTGTATGAGTTTCCTCATCAACTATAGGGAATCCAAACAAGTTGTCTCCTTCCCTATTTCTTCCATTATTACCTTCACCATTGTTTTCTCCATTGTTTCCTCCTCCTCTACCTCTACCTCTACCTCCAAATCCATCTATTATTTCCTCTGCCATGATAGTTTCTTTAGAGTCCTTAAATTCCTCTAGTTCTTCTATCAAGGGAGGATGAGAGGGAGTCTCTTCCTTTTCTAAATGAGATTTAGTAGGTGGTATAGGAGAATCCTCTAATTCAGCTGCTCCTTGAATTCCAAAACTCTTAAGGCTAGGGGTAGATGGTGGTGAATATTGTCTATGCCTTGAAGAAGATGAAGTTGTGAAAATCGAACTCTTGGCTTTAGCTATAAACCTTCCCCTAGAATCTCTTGCTCTATGCATGTCATTTTTTTTTTTTTAAATTTGGGCTAATAATTCTCTTTCTGATCTTCCAGGTCACACTAGGTGCAAGAAGAGAGCATACTTAAGAAATTACTGAACCACTAACTCTCTTTTCTGATCCTCCAGATCACACTAGGTGTAAGAGGAGAGCATACTTCAAGAAGTTATCAAGTTTCCCCTTCTTTTTATTATTATATATTTTTTAAAGAAATTAGCTACCTAGTTACACTTCCCTGGCAACGGCGCCAAAATGTTTGGTCAATTTAGTGTGTTCTAAATTGCTACATTAATTTATCAATTCTGGATTCGTAAGCTGATGAAGTGTGGCGCACTATATGTGCAAGATAACCTATCTCTTACTTTTTGTCGTTTTTGGATTTTTATGAAATTCTAAAAGACAAGTATGGAGACAAATATTCAAGACAATGATGTCCTTCTAATGATTTTCCAAACTTCAAAAGAATTTTAAAACACACAATGACAAAATTAATTCTTCAAATAAAATGAAATTGCATCACTATTCTAGTCAAACAAACAGTGAACTACTGATCATGAAATTCATTATCCTTGCTGCTGTACAAATACAAAAGAAACTATGCTTAAAGAAATCCAAGAATTGCAACAAAGTAAATATAAATCAAATTACATAAACTTATATTCTGATCCCTCACCATTAGTCCAGCTATGGCTTTCGGAGGTAACCATAAACAACTTGAGAAACCTGATATCTAGTTTGCAGAAAAAGAAACTAATATCAAACTACACACTCATACTTCAATCCCTCACCATTAGTCCAGCTATGGCTTTCGGAGGTAGCTGAAAATGACATGAGAAATTTAATATTTCTAACTTGCAGAAAGTAAACTAATATCAAACTACACACTCGTACTTCAATCCCTCACCATTAGTCTAGCTATGGCTTTCGGAGGTAACTGAAAATGACATGAGCAATTTAATATTTCTAACTTGCATAAAGTAAACTAATAGCAAACTACACACTCATACTTCAATCCCTCACCATTAGTCCAGTTATGGCTTTCGGAGGTAACTAAAAATGACATGAGCAATTTAATATATCTAAATATAACTACTGAAGAAAATGTGCAAGACTGAAATAAACAAACAGTGCTGGAATTAAACAAAAAGTAAGAAAAGTAAATTAGAAGAAGGACAATATTGATTCCATGTCATTAGTCTTTATAAAAAGATGTGCAAGTGCCCGGGCTGCCTATTGTAATCTGAAACAAGAACACTGATCAGTTAACAACAACATAAAACATTAAAGATTATGGACATAAGTAAAATGTGAAGCATGAAAGATTATGAACAGAGATGAAGCATAAATACCATGAAAGATGCAATGTATAAACATGTGAATGACTTATGGCACAATGAACTTAAAGAAATAAAACAAGAAACTATACAGTAATGCACAAAACCTCAGCGTGTGCATGGGCCCTCTCCACCAGCCTCGGGCAACAGCCTTCAAATACGAATTACGCTTGGAAACAGAGTCTTCTTATATATTAAAATGTAGTCATAACAGAGAAATGATATTACAGCACAGTGGCAACGCAATTACATTACAGAGCTATATGGAGGCTAACTATTAGGCGTATGAAAACGCGTTATTTATAACAAAGGTGATATAACTAATTCCCTAAAGTTTGTGCTGATAGAGACACGTGAACCATCACGTCCAGAGATCCAGCATCATGGCCGCGGTGAGGAGTAAATCTATGAAGAGTGGATGTTGGATTTGGCTTATGGAACCATGTACAGGTGTTGATGTGTCTCCCGTAAATTAGAAACGGTCATACAAATCTTCACGTGATGAGAAACAGAGTCCTGTCACCGTGGGACTCTAAGGTTGACTTCCACTTGGCCACCTTTGACCCCAGCCTCCTTAGGTGAATTTGCCCGAGCCAATAGGACACGATCCATGTCCACATCATTTCTGACTTGCCCATGTGGCTCGATTTTCCTGAAGACACCTGCAACATATATTTTTACAAAATGGCCGCGGAAAGTTGCAGCAGCTGCGGAAAGTGGCAAGATTCCACAGCTAAATGAGCAAAAATTTAAATCAAATAGCAGACACAAAACATAGTTAAAAACCATTTTAGATGCTCTTTTACAATTAATATGCAATGATATTGACAACTTAGAAGGTTCAGGTGAATGAAAAAGGTCTAGAAAGGTGTATAGGAAAGATGCAGATTTGAGACTCAACAACACCCCTGGAAGGGAGACAGTGCTATGCAAAGCACTTTGTCCTGTTCAACAGTGCATTGAGCGCAGTTATAGAACAAAAACTCAATTGTTTAACACACTTCTAATGAAAATTTTGATTTCAAAAAACCTAATCTTTCTGAGTAAATTCTACTAGGTAAATAAACAGAGAAAATAAGAGGAAAATACACTAAGGATGAATGTAATATTCCAAAATTTGCTTACAATAAATCAAAATATTAAATTTTGATAATTTCACTTATGAGTTGAATAATTGGGTAAGGAGGCCCATGCATAATAAAAAAAATGGATAAAATCCCTCTTAGTATGAAAGGGGATCATCATTAGAACTATATTTCACACCCTCATGTGTGAAAGGAGACATTTGCAAGAAGACAAGGTCAAGTTTGACCAAGTCAAACAATGTAGGAGTAGAAGGTGGAGAGAATCTTGTGGGAAAACAAAGAGAAAGTGGAGGGAAGTTTCCTTGTTGGAGGAAACCCTAAAGAGTGTGACCCATGGAGAGGGAGCTCTCATTTTTTAAAAGGAGGGAAAGGCAGCCATTGTTTCTCATGCATATGATTATTGATTTCTTGTCTGCTTAGACTATTTGCAATCCTAACTGTTTAGCTGAATTTCAACGTTGTTTAGCATGAAGGATTCCTGTTTAGGAGTTCTTCTCCTTTTTGAGAGGCCTCTTGAGGGATTTCACTTCATTTCTCCACATACAGACTCAAGGCCAAAGCCATTCCTTCAGCTACAACATTATTTCTGCTCAATTGTAACGTTGTCTTGCAGGGTGTTGCAGTGGAGGTTCCACAACACCATTAATTGGCTTGATTTTAAGAGGAGGGGGTATTATTTACTTTGGGAGATCAGTAAGGAAGTATTCTGAGCATATTTCAGATCTTGGCACTTGGCCAAAACATTCTATTCCACCTACAATGCAGTTACCCTCTTAGACTACGTAATTTTCAGAGTGCACTTGTAGTGAGGGGTTACAGTGTTGATTAGAGGGTGAGATCTTAAGTGATGGGATAAGCCTTCACTTAGAAGATCCATTGGAGGATGTATACTTCATATTGATCATCATCTTTAGCCTTCTCTATTCATTTCCAATTTTTAGTTGCAGCTGCTACCCAGCAACTCAGGCATTTCTTCCATTTTTGTATATTTCAGCCAATCCTTCTCAGGATTGTTGTATTATTGTTTTTAGGGGTTGAGAGCTACTCCCCCATTTAATTGAGCCATACATTTCTATATATTTCTGTCATTACTTAGTATTATGTAGTGTCTCATATAAAATACATCCTCTTAGCCTGCAGAAATACATGTGTAGCAGTGTTTCTTCTATTTTCATGTACATGTCCCTTTGAGGCTGCATTGCTTTGCTTGAGTGACTCTTTCCTCAAGGATTTGTATATCATTGCTGCTAAAATATAATTTTTTTGGCTATCTATATCTTCATGTGCCCAGGCTTATTAAAATAACATTTTTCCCCATTACATGTGCTTGTATTTGCTGCAGTCCCTTCATAGGGAATTTTTACAAGGTAACTAGTTGTGGGAGACCTGTTTAACCTACCTAGAAGGATTTATTTTGAGCCACCTCTTAAATTTTAGACTTATATACATTTATCTAAGGGATCCAGGTATTGGTTTCAAATCCTGTAGCAACAATTTCTGGAAAATGTGTTTTCCAATCATGCCTTGCTAGCAGATCCTATTTTTGGATACTACAGTGGTATCAAAGCAGCTTTCTTGGCTCAGCCTATGAGTCTCAGCCCAAGAAGATATAAGAAGATCAGAATGATGAATAAAATGAGATTACTCTCATCATTTTTCAGAAATAATAAGAGCCTCTCCAGAGAGGAAGAGCAAAAAGAAGAGGAAGGACCATGCACTTCCTATTCTCATGAAGAAGAAGGAGACAAGCATAAAAGATACTTGGATCATTTGATTCTAATTGATTACCTTGTTGAGTACAAAGCTCAACCTAGAGCCTTCAAGGAGACTCCATCTTTTCCACAATTCATCCGGTTGAAGGAAGAGAAGAGACCCTGCAGTAGAAGAGAAACCAGAGGCAATAGATTTTTGTTGTCTATATTTAATGGGTCATCTACAAAAGAGCTTGGGTGAGGAAGTTGGAAGAATTTTTCCTGCTACATCCTGTAGTGGAGGAAGAGGTTGTTGAGATCTCAGCGCTGCACTTGGAGGGTGGAGCCTATGTTTGGTGGTTCAACCACTTGAGCCATGCAAGGGTGAAAACTAAGGCAAATTTCACTCAAAGGTTGATCAAAACCTTGAGGAAGAACAAAGGAAGAAAAGCTCACACCACCACTTGATGGGTCTTGTAATAACATTGTCACACTCATGGAGGAGCAGCCACATGCAGAAACAATTGGGGTAGCCGACACATTAGAGGAAGGAACTCTTGCAGCCCTACAAGAGATTCCCAAATCTCATCAAGGTATGAAGGAATTTCCACTATCTATTGTTGCAGTAAATTCTTTTGATAATTGTGGATATTTTATTTTACATGACCAAGGGTCAAATCACACTGCTAATCTAGATCAGTAGGATTGCACTATGTTGTGCAAGCTTGAATGGTTCAAGAAAGAGGTGAACCATCATCCTCATGCACCTTTGTTGAGTTGCACACAACCCTTGAGGTTGGAGTGTGAACTTTTGGAGGATAAGACAAACCATGACACTCCTATGAAAAACCATAAAACCATATTTGAGTTGGAGTATGAGAAATCCACTACATCCTTGGGGACATTAATAGCGTTGTCAAACAATGGTGAAGAGGAGATATTACCTTCATCATATGTGGGTCTTTTTGGATTCAACATAGTCATGGGTGAGAGATCTTTTCTAGGAGGTCTCCAAAGAGTTGCATTCCAAACTTTCATGGAATGAAAAGAGAGAGATTTGATTTGGGAGTGTTAGTATGAATATTGATTCAAGGTGTACGAAAAAATACCACTTTATCTACTCATAAAAAACAACCCTAACAGTAGAAATGACTGTTAATATCTTCAGATCTGTAGTTAGATGATCAAGACAAATGCTGCAAAAAACTAGATCTATGCATTAGAAGATATTAAATAGTAGAAAAATAAGATTTACTCCATAGATCCAATATACAAGACAAGAATAAATCCAATGAAATTTTATATTAAGGGCACCTAGGAGAAAAAAACAAGAGGTTGTTCCCTGTTCTCCTCAATGGGATGGGTTCTTGTAAGTCCTCAGCACTTCAGATTTGGAATTACTCTCTCTTGATGGTGTAGAAACCCAGACAAAAATGGAAAAATATGGCTATGATAATGGATCAATAGCCAGACCAAGAGTTGAGATCCAGAGTGATCTTTAGGCAACAAAAGGTGACAAATGAATGGGAAAACCCTTCTATTTATAACAAAATATTGAGCTAGTCTAGATATTGGTGCATAGTTAAAATATTATTAAGCAAATCAAAATCCAACTTTTATGGAATATTTTATTATATTCGTTGGAGGGAAAAGGAATTTGACTTGAGTCAAATCCCCTTATTTGTAAATAATAAATAAATAAATGATTTATT
The DNA here is from genome assembly GCA_034641835.2 of Pinus albicaulis. Taxonomy (NCBI): domain Eukaryota; kingdom Viridiplantae; phylum Streptophyta; class Pinopsida; order Pinales; family Pinaceae; genus Pinus; species Pinus albicaulis. Next base: position 873,128,067 of record CM076584.1, on the reverse strand, counting down.
TATCATTTTAAGGATATGGTTGTGTAATAACCAGATAAATAATGATTTATTTAATTATTTAAGGGAGATTGAGTCATATTTAACCAAGAATATTATTTAAATAATGTTTAAATAATTATTCTTAGAAAATAATAAGATAAATAATGATTTATCTAATTAATTTCCTTGTTTTGGGTTAAATATAACCAGGAATATTAATTAAATTGTTGTTTAACTAATTATTCCTTAAGGAAAATAAAACAAATATGGATTTATTTAATGTTTCCCCATGGAATTTCCTATTTATACCATAAACAACTTAATAAAGGTGGTTTACTAAGTTATTTTTCATAGTGAATGCGATTTTACTTGGGGTAAAATTGGTCTTACTTGTTGTACTTGTGTCCATCTAATAACAATGGATTAGATGACCAAAAAATGGCGTAACAGATTTCCCCCCAGCGTGCGAGTGTTAGGAGCTAACCGTATGACCGATGTACATTGTAAGAACTCAATCACTAGACAACAATGGGGAAGTCAACGAGAGAGGATTGTAACTTAGACTGAAGTGGTGAAAGAACTAGACCCTGAGGACGTGACTTGCAGGTGCAAAAATTCTTTTTGATCAGTGAGTACCTGTTATAGGCGGCAGGGGAGGCATACCTATACCCATTGAGGCAATAGTACAAACAATAAGGCGTTCGAAAAACCACGAGATGGAATAATGTTGGCATAACCATGAGCCAAATAAATAACATGATAATAAACCCCACATACATATTGTGCCTGGGATAACAGCCAGGACTTATACAATGATATCTGAGTACATAAGATATAAATGCAACCCAGATGCCCCTGAAACTAGGAAAGGGCTCTAAAAATCTGACTGATACATGCAAACAAAAAAGGTGTTGCAAGCGACTGTGGCTGACATCATCAAATGTATGGATCTACATCGAAGGATGTAATGAAGAGGTCATTCGAGTGTGTGGGGGGATACCTATAGGGCCACCCCCTCATGAGGGCTAAGACATCTCACACACACCCTGGAATCATCGATGTCAATTGCTACATCACTGAACCATCAAGTATATAGATCTCGATCATGCTAAAAGGAGCTGGAGCTAAGAAGCAATCAAGTCAAAGGAAATAAGGAGTCCCTTTTCCTGATCCGAGGCACCGAACAAAAGTGGAAGCTGGAACCAAGGTACAGAGCCCCTTAGACCTGTCTTCTAGAATGAATGAGCTGATGTCGACAAAAGGAGGTCTGCCATAGGTGAGGCAATAAGGTATCCTCAACTAAGGCACGAGAGAAAATATTAGAGTGACTAAAAGAATGACACAAATGATGATGATGAAATGGGAGAGACTGAGTAGCGAACAAACGACTTACCTTGCTAGAGCGTAAATGGCATGGATGACCTGGTAGCGACTGACACAATATCATGAGGGATAGGGGACAGTGGGACTAAAGGCCATAATGTGTGACATGGGAAAGGGGCCAAGCAGTGAAGGGTGGAGGAATATGGTGGGATGTGGAGGGACTCGGGATAGACTCCATGAAAGCAAAGATGACTGAAATTGGATGCTCTAAGCAAGGGTGACTCGATGGTGCTGCCACATAGAACAAAGGGTCCAATGGGGACTTTAAAAGCATAAGCAAAAGATGGTAACTCACGACAAAAGTTGACACAAGTGTGAAAAAGTATGGAGGTGACATGGTGCCCCCGGTACGAGTGTTGCAAGTGAATAAATTCGATTTTTAAAAAGGTTGAAGTGATGCTTCTTGGAAAAAATGTGTCCTGGTGAAGTATCAGATCACAAAAAGCTAATAGATACCCATTTGAGGGCTTGGTGGGATATTTCCAATGGTAGAGACGGTTCATCAAACTAAGCTACGGTTTGGTCGCAGTAATTGAAAGAGAAATCAGGGGTTTTCTTTTAATAAGGCATTTTCCTTCCAGATTCACTTATGTGCTAGTGGAGCTATGGTGAATGTCGTGAGGAGAGGAGGCCTTAAATCTTGCGTCAATTGTAGCGGATAAACCGACTGTTAGAATTTGAGATCCGATAGTTGTAGGTAAGATGCTTCATCCTACTTTTCATTTTATATAGTTGAAAGTTCAACTTAGGTACCCAGAGCTCATGAACACGCTAGGTCAGACTTTCTTGGGGTATTTTCTGTGACCTAGGTAGTAGGTACTGGGCAAAAAACTGCTATCTGTCCTAGGGAATGACCTGGAAAGTGTGACCTGTCAGAGAAAGGGGATTTCAGTACTGTTATGGGCTGAGCTCCCGGATTTTATAGTTGAGGGGTATGGGTGCCCCTAGGCATGTTATGGACATGCCAAAATGTATTTAGAAAAAAGGAAATCTAAACACATTTTAATGATGTGATGTTCCACTTGATTTCGATATGGTTATGCAGTTTGAGAAAGGAAATAGATGATTATGAGTCTCTTTTGGTACTGCATATATGAACCAAATGGACTTTAAGTTTCTGAGTTTTCATACATGGTCTTGCTATCCCAAAGGTATGACTTGGGGATAACAAACTAATATTCTCCCAGAAAGCTCCTAGTTTGGTCAACCACAATGTCTATGAGGCCGGGTTGTTGCTAAAATATGAAGGAATGATGAGGGGTATCATCCCTATAGTGATCTTGAAGTGTTATGGGACTCTAGAGGTTATTCTAAATGTGGAAGAATAATGGGACTAGAGTCGATACGACTAGATTCACTAGGAGAGTGGTGGAGAACTGCTTCTCCTGGTCTCTCAAATATGGGTTCCCCCTTACCCAAACATTGGGTGTCAATGTAATGGCCACAAGGTGCATGTGGTTCAAATGCACGAGTTCGATGTAAGGGGGGTAGATAAAGTCAGGAGTGGTGGCTACTTCCATAATGTCGTCATCGTAATAGAAGATGGGGTGAATGATGGAAGGAATACCACCTCACACAGCGAAGTGACCTTACTCCTTATTATGAGAGGAGAGGTTCGCATGCGCATTGTCACAAGGGGTGACAGAAGAGTGAGTAGACAGAGGATCCACCAATGTTGAGACTAGGGAGGGTGCTGAAGGGAGGTCAGGTGAAACATCAGGGGACGTCTCATCATGGAATTTCGACCAAGGCCCCGTTATCTCAACATCATAAGGGGAAAAGTTAATGGGAGCATCTGTGTCCTCTGGTGTTGCCGAATTCAGACGTGAAAATAAGGGAGCAGGTGACTCATTGCACTCACCCTCGAATTGGCATAAGGCTTCTAATGAGGAATGATACTCTTCGAGGCAAGGACAAAGATGAGTGTAGTGACAGTGGAAATCACACAAAGCATGAGGATGATTTGTGCGTAATGGTTTGAGTTTCGGGATTGAATCAGGTATGGTGATATATACCTCTGGGATATCAGATTCTGGAAATGGCTTATTGAACATGGACTTGAGGTGAGGAAATTCTGGACAAGTATGGGCGGTGTGGCCAAGAACATCACACAAATCACACTGGATGGTATGCTTTCGAGGCCAAGAAGGGGTAGGGTTTGTCAGGGTATCTTTGTCCTTTGATGCCCCCTTGCAAGATTTTCTCTTCTTACCCGAAGCGGTCGTAATGGGAGGTGGTTCTTGTTGAGGTGAATGAGGCACTGTTGTAGTGGGAGAAATCATAGGGACTGGCTGAACCGGGGTCAAAGCGAGATAAGGTTTAGGTTGACCAGGCAGAGTAGCAGCTGGAGGATCGAGGTACCAGACGGGAATCCCAAAACACATATTTAATTAAAATTGAAACTTTTTTATTACAGGAACATCACTAAAATTGATCTTTTTATTTATTTTGAAATTCTATATCCACTATTTAATTTCGAATTTAATGAAATATGTGTTCCAAGGGTCAGGTTAGGAAGAGAGAGGGTGGCCATAACAGGTACTGTGTACACTCCTGGTGGGGAAGCGAGGAATGCTATCTAACCGGAGGGGTAATGACTAGGTGGGACAACGCCAAGATGGTTGAGGCTGGGAGGAACTATCCTAAGAGGGTAAAGGGGGTCATGAGTACCAACTGAAGGTGAAGGGTTAGGAGAAGAAGGTTTATAAGGCTGATAAGAGGACATCATGAAATTCTGGTAATCGTGGGAACTTGATGGAAGATATTGAGTGGCCACCTATCCTTCAGGTGGTTGGGTAGCCACAAATCCCTATTGAGGGAAAGGATCAATAAGCAGAGCCAGCTGACTAGGTGTAGGACTGGGAGGAACAGAAGGGATGGCTTGCTGTCCTCTCAATGTTGCTTGAGACTCCCATAGATATAGCATTTGTGGCAGAAGAGGACAATCATGCGTATAATGACCATAAACACCACAACAAGAACAGGGCTTGTTTGTACAAAGAGGCATATCCTGCTTGGGCTGAGTAGTGTTAGGAGCATTACCTTGATTAGGTCTAGGATTACCAGAGGTAGCTTGATTTTGATTGCCTTTCCTCTTCCTTTTTGAGGTAGTAGGATTAGTCGTGCCCTGTTGTGTGTACACCTACCCTAGAGGGGGTTGTGGGTGTTGTTGCGGGGGTTGAGAAGGCACGAGAGGCAGAGGTGCTAATGCTATAGGATCTGAAGCACCAGGATGTGGATATAGATAGTAAGGAGGTTGGGTAGCAGTGTGGTAAACAAGAGGTTGGGAAAAAGGAGGAGGCATGCCGTATCCTGGATACATGCTACCAGGAGGGGGAAAAGTGCTGGAGGAGCTAGCCCCTCCTTGATAGAAGCCATAGACCATGGGAGGTTGAGCATATGGATTAAGGAGACCTCCAATGATACCGTCGGTGGAGTGAGATGCCCTCAGTGTGTTGGCACCACCAGGTCTGGGAATATCAGGTAAGACAGTATAAACATAACCTGATTGAGAGTATATCAGGTCATATTTTAATGCAGTTTGGAGAGCAGCTTCTTCGGTTTGAGGTAATTGCAATGCGATGTCTTTCCCGATAGGAAAAAAGAGATTACTAAGGAACCAGTCCATGTATACACGATCTTCGAAATTAGGGGCTTGAAATAGGATCCTTCTTCTCCGCCATTCCTGAACATTTTCGGATAGGTGGGTCGTAGATGATTGACGGAAAGAGGTCAAGAGCTCAGTACCAGTGTCGTAATGAAGGGGAAGTTGGAAATAAGACAAAAAATCCTGGGCCAGAGTCACAAAGGTGGTATGAAAGGAAGGGGCCTGATCAACATACCACTTAGAAGCTTCACCTGTAAGCATTCATTGGAACAACTGAAGATGAACAAAGTCATCGGTAAAGGAATTGGACGAACACCACATGTGGAAAGATCAAATATGCTTTGAAGGATCTTCTCCAGCAAGACCTTCAAACTTTGGGATGTCTGAAGGGAGCTTTTTTGGCATAGCAGGCCACTTAGCATCATGGTGTATTGGGTTGTTTATCAACTGGTCGAAATCAGGGAGGCTGAGGCCTACCATGAAAGGGAGCAAGGGTGTAACCGGGGTAGTGTCCGTTGCGGTCCCACTAGTGGTATTCCCGGTGGGAGGGCTGAGGTTACCACCAGTATTAGGTCCTGCACCATATATGGTTGAGGTGACAGGGGGAGAACCGAAGGTAGGACAAGAAGGAGAACCCAAAGGACCAGAAGAAGAGTTGAAGTGCGGACTTGGTTGAGGAATACCTTGAATCCTATGTGGAGGAGTAAGTCTCCCTAACAGAAACTGAGGATGAAGGCCAAAAAGTCTTCGGGATGAATGTCTTGGTGGTGCAATGGTGATGACACAAACACAGTGAAAAGGAAAAAGAGTCTGACAAGGGCAAGGAGGTGCAGGATCAACTAATTACAATGTCGAAACAAGGGCAGAGAGGTGCAGGATCAATTTATTTCAATTTTTTAGAGTCTTTTCTTGGTGGTTTTAACCAAGCCCTTTCCACTTAGGGTGTGTGTGTAAAAGTGTGTGAATTTTAGTTTTTAAACCCAGACATTTGTAGACAAAAGAAAAAGTGTTGTTGTATAGCTATAAATAAACCTACAAATGACAGTATATAAGCCTACAAAAATGGAAAATAAACAGCTAATAATGCCATAATTTAAACCCAAGGAGGTGGGCCTCTCAACAAATAGTCCATAGGTGAGTAAAATACTAATTTAAAAACACTAAAAAATGCTAATAGATTTAGGGTCAAGAGGTACAGAGATATAAAAGACAAAATCTGTTGGAAAGTGGTGCAGAAAACAACAACAAATCAGAGGAAAATTGTTGTAAAATAGGTGGTGAAAGGCTATCTCTAGGAAGGAAGCAGAGTGAATCCTAAAGGAAAAACCCAAACAAAGCTATATTAGGAGATTTGGATGGATAACAAGCCAATCTAAAGTGGATCTGAAAGTGAGGTATCAGATCTGAAAAAGTGGCTGAAGAATCTGAAATTTCAGACAACCTGCAACAGTAGCTAAGGGGCTAGGTTCCCACTTAGTTGAGAAAAAAAGAACAAGTACAGGTCCAAAACGGGTGGAGACAAAGGTCTTACAACCCTGAATAGAGGCTCAGGAAAACCAGGAAAACTTTCATAAAAATCCCTGCAGAAAGTCCAGGTCACAGTTTTTGATCGGTTTTCAGCAAAGGTCGCACTTTTTGGGCTGTAAAGTGTGCCCTGGAGGTCCAGGTCATAGGTTTTGGGCAGAAAAATGTGACCTACACTTCCGGCACTCTCAGCAACAGGTTTCAGAAAAACTTGTCGTCTCAGCTGTGGCTGATGTCTGTCACCTGCGCAATGGGTCTAAAAACACGCAGAAGTTAGAATTTTTATCATTTTAGGGTTTTATGGGTTAAAATCCAGAACAAGAATATGAAAAACAAGGGGCTAAAGAGAAATCCTAGGGTTTGAAGCATATATATATGCAAGGATTAGAAAAACGATAGCGGTCGTAATGGTAAACCTGTGTGGAGTCACCAGTTGTTAGTATGAATCTTGATTCGAGGTGTACGAAAAAAGACCACTTTAGCTGCGCATAACAAAGAGCCCTAACAACAGAAATGACTGCTAATATCTTTAGATCTGTAGTTAGATGATCAAGACAAATGCTGCAAAAATATAGATCTATGCATTAGAAGACATTAAACGGTAGAAAAATAAGATTTACTCCATAGATCCAATAGACAAGACAAGAATATATCCAATGAAATTTTATATTAAGGGCACCTGGGAGGAAGACAAAAGAGGTTGTTCCTTGTTCTCCTCAATGGGATGGGTTCTTGTAAGTCCTCAGCACTTCAGATTTAGAATTCCTCTCTCTTGATGGTGTAGAAAACCCAGAAAAAAATCGAAAAATATGGCTATGATAATGGATCAATAGCCAGACCAAGAGTTGAGATCTAGAGTGATCTTTAGGCAAAAAAGGGTGACAAATGAATGGGAAAACCCTTCTATTTATAACAAAATATTGAGTTAGTCTAGATACTGGTGCATAATTAAAATATTATTAACCAAATCAAGATCCAACTTTTATGGAATATTTTATTATATTTGTTGGAGGGAAAATGAATTTGACTTGAGTCAAATCCCCTTATTTGTAAATAATAAGGAAATAAATGATTTATTTAATTATTTAAGGGAGATTGAGTCATATTTAACCAAGAATATTATTCAAGTAATGTTTAAATAGTTATTCTTAGAAAATAATAAGATAAATAATGATTTATCTAATTAATTTCCTTGTTTGGGTTAAATATAACCAGGAATATTAATTAAACTGTTGTTTAACTAGTTATTCCTTGAGGAAAATCAAACAAATATGGATTTATTTAATGCTTCCCCATCGGGTTTCCTATTTATACCATAAAAAACTTAATAAATGTGGTTTACTAAGTTATTTTTCATAGTTAATGAGAGTTTACTTGGCATAAAATTGGTCTTACTTGTTGTACTTGGGTCCATCTAATAACAATGGATTAGATGACCAAAAAATGGTCTAACAGGGACGATGGTAGCCCTCATGTGAGGAGTACCAAGATGAAGAGAAGAAAAACACATCTACAAGTGAGTGAGTGGATGTGGTTGATAAGCAAGGAATTTGGAAGCTACTTGCACATATATGACACCGAGCAGCAGGAGGCTTGGCTACGCTGGCTCCTCTTGAAGGAGTTTGACCATCACTTGGCATGTCCTCTTCCAAGGAGGATGGGGATGGAGGAGAGGTTGCATGATGCTTGCATCATTAGGCAGCAAGGAGTATGGATGCATGGTGTTGATGTGGTATTCATATCATTCATTGTGTCTTCATCACATGAGTTGTATGATGGGAGCACAAGGAGGCAACAAGCACTTTGGTTGCTTGAGTTGTACTCAAGAGAGCAAGGGAAAATTTGCTCTCACTTTTTATGTGATGCTTCCGGAGTAGAAGAGTGCACTCTCATGGTGAAAAAGGGATACTCCTTGGCCTTGTATGATTTGGAAGAACTTTCATCTTGGGAGGTATTATATATTTGCAACAACATTACTAGAGGAGTCTTTGAGAAGGAGCATGTCAAGGAACGGAGCTTTGTATTGGCAAGAGCTTATTTGCATGAGTTCACAATGATGTCACTTTGGAGCAAGGACTTATGGATGGAGTTTCCCCAGGTTCACTTCACTTTGGATGCACTTGGTGAACAAGGAGGAGGTGAGGATGATACAGTAGTGGATGGAGGCATCTACGACTATGACATATTCTTCTTGACTTGGATTCCCAAGCATGGGAAGGATGATATTCTTGCAACACATGGTTCATTCCTCTTCATAGTATGCCAAAACACTATGGAGGATTCACTCATGGATCCATGTACCATATTACTTCCGGCATATGGTAAGAAGTTTGTTTTTAAATTTCTTGATTTGCATACTCTTACCATTACTATGCAGTGCATTTCTTCATAGGAGGGAAAGATTTTCACATTTCTCCATGATCGATGTTGGGCCAAACCATATGATGGAGGCAGCAATATTTTATATGGCCTTGGGAAAAAAATTTCTCATTACATGTGTGTTCAGTTGTTATATCCAAATATTTTCCATATGATGACATACATGATTAACTTTGTAACAAGAAACATTTTTCCATGTAAATTTCTGAAGCAGCAGTTTGTAAAATTGCACTGTACATACTTAGGAGACTATTGGTATCTTCAAGAACCACATGAATCCATCATTATTTCCTTCATTCTTGTAATTATCATGTATTAATTTTTTGATGTTGTATCTCTTCTTGTTGAGAACATGATTGGGATATTGACACATGAGTTGGATTTTTCCTTGATGGGAGATAATTCCCACATTTTCTGCACTACATGCTCTAATGGGAGCATGGGAGGAGATATGGCCACCACAGCCACCTATTTGTTTTATTTTGGGGTGGGCCATGAGTTTGATAGCCATCCATTGTATAGCCATGGGAAACTATTTGGTCATGTATTGTTGACACATTCAGCCATTTACTATTCATTAGTAGATGTGATGATTATTGTAGGTTACTTGCCATACTATTTTCTAAAGATGGAGTAGATGAGACTGCGCTATGTCCTCTTGAGATATTGTTTGTATCATGCATCATCATGTAAAAACTGCAGAAAAATTCTCACTGAGATACTCTATAATGACCATGTCCTATTCATCATGGATGGATTGTTTTGGGCCAACTTGTTCTTCATTGTTGGAGGAGAGATCCTTGGAGGATTGTTCTTCATTTTGCCACTTGAGGGAAATAATTTTGCAGCCCAGGATCAGCACATACTCTACACTCATCATGAGTGGATAGAAGTGCAACATGGGGTAGGCTATGATGCTTACCATATTCAGATTTTCAGCCCACCTTCATTTCCAGAGCTTGAGGTGGAAGGAGATTGCCATGAGTTGCCATGTTGGGAGGTGACTCATTTTGTTTGGATGATTGCTTGGGGGTGGAGGATCCATTTGGGGGAGATTTTTTCCCAACACTTTCCAGTCTCCATGCCTTTGGGGAAACTTCTCAGTTCTATCCTTGCAGTTGCTTGAGGACAAGCAACATTTGGGAGGGGAGGACTGTAATATTCAAAAATTTGCCTACAATAATATTAAATTTTTCTAATTTCACTTATGAGTTGAATAATTGGATAAGGGGGCCCATTGATAATAAAAAAATTGATAAAATCCCTCTTAGTATGAAAGGGGATCATCAATCCAACTAGATTTCACACCCTCATGTGTGAAAGGATACATTTGTAAGAAGACAAGGTCAAGTTTGACCAAGTCAAACAACGGAGAGGTAGAAGGTGGAGAACATCTTGTGGGACAACACAGAGAAAGAGGAGGGACGTTTCCTTGATGTAGGAAACCCTAAATATTGGGACCCATGGAGAGGGATCTCTCATTGTTTAAAAGGAGGGCAAGGCATTCACTGTTTCTCATGCATATGATTATTGATTTCTCGTCTGCTTAGAGTATTTTCAATCCCGGTTGTTTAGCTGAGTTGCAGTGCTATTTAGCATGAGGGATTCCTATTTAGGAGTTATTATCCTTGTTAATAGGCCTCTTGAGGGATTACACTTCATTTATCCACATCCAGGCTCAAAGCCAAAGCCATTCCTTCAGCTAAAGTGTTATTTCTGCTCAAGTGTAACGTTGTGTTACAGGGTGTTGTAGTGGAGGTTCCACAACACCATTCCTTGGATTTTTTTTCAGAGGAGGGGGCCTTATTTCCTTTGGGATATTATTAAGGAAGGATTATGAGCATATTTAAGATCTTGGCACTTGGCCAAAATATTCTATTCCACCTACAGCGTAGTTACCCTCTTAGACTGCGTTATTTTCAGAGTGCACTTGCAGTGAGTGGTTGTAGTGTTGATTGGAGGGTGAGATCTTAAGTGATGGGATTAGCCTTCACTTAGAAGATCCATTGGAGGAGGTATACTTCATATTGATCATCATATTCACCCTTCTCTATTCATTTCTAGTTTTGAGTTGCAGTTGCTGCCCAACATCTCCGACATTTTTTCCATTTTTGTATATTTCAGCCAATCCTTCTCAAGATTGTTGTATTATTGTTTTTAGGGGTTGAGAGCTACTCCCCAATTTATTTGAGCCATAAATTGCTATATATTTCTATTATTAATTAGTATTATGTAGTGTCTCATATAAATTGCATCCTCTTAGCCTACATAAATACATGTGTAGCAGTGTTTCTTCTATTTTCATGTACATGTCCCTTTGAGGCTGCATTATTTTTCTTGAGTGACTTTTTCCTCAAATATTTGTATATCATTGATGCTAAAATATAAATTTTTTGGCTATCTATATGTTCATGTGCCTAGGCTTATTAAAATAACATTTTTTCTCCATTACATGTCCTTGTATTTGCTGCAGTCCCTTCATCGGGCATTTTTACAAGGTAACTATGTGTGGGAGACCTGTTTAACCCACCTAGAAGGATTTATTTTGAGCTGCCTCTTGGATTTTGGACATAGATAAATTGATCTAAGGGATCCAGATCTTTGTTTCAAATATTTTAGCAGCCATTCCTAGAAAATGTGTTTTCCAATCATGCCTTTCTAGCAGACCCTATTTTGGGATATTACAATGAAGGGTAAGCTCCCCAATGGAGTCGCCAATTTCTTATGCGGAATTATCCACTACGGATAAAAAATTATTCCATAGATGTAGTGATCATATAGAACAATAGATTAAATACTTTGCAACTAATTTTCCTAACAATAAATAGACACACAAAACAGATCAAAGAACTTACTTGGAGTCCAAGCACTTCCTATTCTCCTTCTGTCGCTCTTGTTGTAGCTTCAAATCTGAGCTAGATCGCCAAAATATTTCCTACAAATATGAACACTAAACAAAAAAATATAGTAATAATACAGATGTATATTCAATTTATTCAGTTAAATCAATAAAACATGAACAATATGCATGAAATAAGAATTCATAATATGAAAGATAGAAGCTTATACATATACATATGTGGGAAAGTAAGCAGCAAACTTTATTAGTGGATAGAAGGGGAGGTTACAACCCAGTGATTGATTTAGTGTCACCATATCCAACAGCATCCCAGCCTAATCACAATGCACATCTCTCCAGCATCATGTCACTCAAATCAATTCCTCAATTGAAATTCCACTGGCATTTCTCTACTCAAATTATTCCTTCTCAAACACTAGGATTTGTGCTCAATTTATAGAGGATCTGAAGGTAGTTTTACAATCAATGAATTTCTACTATTAGGCAAGACATGTTCCCAGTCTTAGAGGTATCAAATGGACACATGGATTCAAATTTTGACACTTGTGAACTCTTCTAGAATGCACTGGCCAAGTGGAGATTCTGGAATAATGAGAATTTTGCTCCCAATGTGACCAACACACCCATGAGTGTCGGAAAGTGCTTTGAATATCACCCTTGAGTGGGGTTACTTGCATATGAAACACACTTATTCCCTTTAGAGGCATCATTGGTGAGATCTCATATGATATATTATAAACTTCAAATCTTCGAAACCTTTGCAAATGAAAGTCATGGATGATTTGTCTTGTTCTTTGTCTTAGGGCACGTAGCAACTAAAATTATAGGGGATGATAGAACCTATTCACTGGTTCTGGAGATGATTTCCAGTTAACTAGGTCATTGGGAATGGTGCCCAAATTGACTTATAACATATGGAATCACTTGAAACTGATTTTTCAAACATGACTTATGTGATTTTTAAAAAATACACACCTTTTTCTTTTTTTTGAGGAGATCGATATTGAAATTGATGTATCTCTATAGTTTTAGATCCCCAAGATGTTATATTTGGTAATTTATTCGATCTCTGAATCATATTTCCAATGCCATAGGTCTGACCTAATTTGGGTTCTTCAAGGAAAATTTATGTCCAATCTCCCACATTGTCCTAGTTATGGACTGGTTCAGTAGAGAAAAATTGTACAGCAAGCCACGTGTCATTGTTTCCTCCTTTGGCTCTGAAATAGATACATAGGAAACTATAGTCCATTTTATTTCACAAATTTTACAGAATTCCAATCTGATGCTCAGAGAGAGAGTTATGATGATTTTCCCAAGGTCACCTTTTTGAGATGAATTTGGAAGCCTGCAAAAACCCTAACTTCCAAAGATCGTATCTCAAAAGATATTGCAAACCAATATCTGAAATGTTTACACGAAGTTCCTTAGGATTTATTTGAAAATGAATCTTTTTATAGCTTATAAACCTTCGTAGAAAAATATTTATAGCGACAACTCCAAGGTGACCTATTTGAAGTAGCGGAACAGTAGAATCCAAAGCTTTGATAACAAATGTTATGAAACCAGCTCAAAAAATAGAAGAAAAGATAGATAAATGCCTTAGAAATCAGCCTCTTTGAGAGGGAAACCTCATTTACATTACATAAATGAAAAATTATTGGATGACACAAATGAAAAAACCTCCATTATATATATAGGAGTCCATAGGGTCACAATATATCGTAGCCGACCTAACAATAGTAATGTAAGGGCACAAAAATAACAATAGTGGACTATTATGGGGCACAATAATAATAATATGGGGACTACAGGGGTTCAACAAGAACAATAAGGGGGACACACTAACAAAACTAAGGGAATACAATAGTAATATAGGGACCTAACATGAATTTTTTTGGCTCAATGAGCTTCAAGTATTAAGCGAAAGTTCCAAGATACATCGATACAATGAACACCAATAGCTCCATCAGTGGAGCATTAGAGCTACCACTTGCTCTCCAAAACAAATATCTTCCTCTCCAATTATGGTATGGAAAATCCAATGTGAAAAATCATTTTCTTGAGCTATGAGGGTGTATATATAAAAATCTAGGTGACTCTCCTCCCCCTTGTGACTCTTGGACTCCGCTCATGACCCTTGAACTTCCATATGAACCTTTGACTTCTACATGAGTTTTCATATTCTATAGGTGATGTTGGCTTGAGGGGTCCTGACCTAAGTCTGGAGGTTAAGGTTTGCCAACAAACCCCTATAATACTGGCCATTTCAGCAGTGACCTACTTGCACAGTCCAAGGTCTCACCTGAAGTAGTATGGGAGGATGCTGGAACTAGGTTTCCACACCTTGGGAGAGATTAGGTAATGTGAAGCAGATATGTATTATAACTTTCTAGGTTTACCCAGAATGAGTCTATTCGCATCCCTTTTAATAGTATACTCAACATGTAGCCATAACACAACTATCAGATCTAATCAATACATTTTCATCCATGTGCATATTACCAGATACCATCACAAAGCATTTATAATTGCAGCTAATAAGAGATCACATATATACTTATGCAAAAACTTAGATACGTTCGCAACTAAATAATCATCACATATATGCTTCAATAGTAAACATAACTGATCTAGATAGCACATAAATACTTTAACAATACTTCGTATTCATTAACATTCAAATCCACTTACAACCAAAACCAGCCCGCACACACAGCTTAGCGGGGTCCGCTCACAACAAGACTGAGGATCTCCGCGCAAACAGCCAACAGGATTCCTTACCCAAAACAACCCAAAATGGATCTAACAGTTCAAATTTAGCATCAGTCTTAATTCATGCCTACCTTTAGACTCAAACTATTCATCTATTTTTATCGATGTAGCCTACGCTATCCTATGGTCCGCAAACCATGGTTTGCAGACTCTAGGTCTACCCTTTGACCCATTACAATGCGTTCAAGGCTTTGACCCGCCCCAAAACCCCTGCGTTAGACTAATTAATACAAAAAATATACAAAATTTTCAGCTTAGGGAGATCCATTCCAATAGGCCCAACACAATCTTTTGACTTGTCCCGAGTCACTGTGGCCGTGGGTTTTTCATCTCCGTCTGAAGCTGCTTGATTGCATCAACCAACGGGGTCAACACTCATTCACTTTGCACAACACCATTATGGGATATCTCCACCAACTTATATGAATTTGGGCCTTCTATAGCAGTAGTGACGCTCTCCAAAGTTTGGTTCAGTTGCTTAACTGTGATGTCAACATCTTGAGACAGCTTGAGGGCCTCATCTGCCCATGGATTGAGGTGATCACTCAAAGTCTTCTTTCGCTTCCGGAGAGCTTCCATGTCATCTCAGAGCACATGGTGATCCAGGTGGATATTGGTAGGCACCCACCTATTTCACTTGGGGCCCCACCATTTTCTCTTTCAGTTTTTTTAGTTTCCGCACAACTTACTATTTTTGACAGTTTTTCGGGTTTTGAACTTCTGGAGCCGTTTTGAGGCCCTAAACGACATTTTTTGGGAAAACTGAGAGTAGATGAGCCTATATTTATTTCAATAAATTTTTTGCTCCTCAGATAGATCTTTATAATGAGATATTGAATGTGTAAAATGGATATCATATGCCAAAGTTACTTCCTCGGGAAGTTGAAACACCAATTTACCCAAACGGGGCCCATAGTTTTGGCGCTTCAACTCCTAGGGTTAGGGTTTTGGATGTTTAGGGTTTTCCATTGTTTCTAAATAATAAATATTCCCTTGAGCCTCATTGTAACTTAGTTCAAAGGCCTGTATCCACCACATTTATTCTCAGAGATAAGCTACCAGTGCCCTAGCTACTTTATTTCTATTCTGTCTGTAAGCAAATTTCAGTTCTTTGATATCAATGAAATGAAGTGTTATTTCCACTTCATATTTTTATTTATGGTTACATGTGTATTTTTTTGCATTCCTACGTAAATCAGGATCAGTGGTATCAGAGCGGTCTACTTTTTCTCGATCCTTCTTTGCATGTCCCCAATGAGGTCGGGTATAAGGAGTTGGGGCTTGATCTGATTGAACCTTTGCAAGATCAGCCTCGCAAAACCCAACGGCTGCCCATGGTGGATGAAAAGAAATATGAGGGAGTAGGAGATCCTATCAAAATATTTCTCGAGGAGGCCCTCGAAAAACAAAGGAACGCATGATGGATAAATTTTCCTAGATCCTTCAATGACTGCCCACCGGCGGCGCATCTCCATCCAAAAACCACTCTGGAGGCACGAATCCCTTTAAGGTACAATTAAAATTTGACATTCCCATATTTGAGGTTCAAATAGATGTAGATTTTATAGATTGATGGTTGAATCTGTTAGAAGGATATTTCTCGGTCCATGATTTTTCTGACCAAGAGAAGATTATTTTGGCACTCGGACTTAAAGCTACCCCCCATGTCAAGGACTGGTGGGAAACCTACTGTGAGAAAAAGGATGAGACAAAAACCTCTCTATTCTCATCCATACCCACTTGGAATTATTTTTTAGATGCCATCAAGGAACAATACTATCCTGTGGGGAGCTATGAGGACAAGTACATACAATGGGCCACGTTGTGGTAGCAAAGGGATCAAGATGTGCATGAGCTGATGAATATGTTCCATACCCTGTGCAAAAAGTTGGGTATCAAAGATTCAGAGAAACATTTTGTGCTAAAGTATCGCAGTTGTCTACATAGATACATTCAGGAGGAAATGGAGTTCCTTGAAATCTCCTCGCTTGGTGCAGCATATCGATATGATGCCAAGATTGAGTAAAAATTCAAGCAGAAGAAGTGAGACTTTGGATCTGCAAATCAAAAGTAAGGGGAAGGTGCCCCCAAAATATAGAAAAAAGGAAAAAGTCAAGGCATGGAGGCCTAAGACAACCTGCCAAAGCCATAAGCAAAGAACAACACCGCAAAGCCAAAGAAGGACACGGGAAAGTGGTGTGAGTTCCATAAGAACTCCACTCACAACATCAGTGAGTGTCGGGCCAAGCAGTTGCTCATGGTTGAGATGAGGGCTTTTGAATCAAGTGCATGCTTTGATTCTGAATCAAAACCTAACAAGGGGAATGAAAAAGGGAAATAGATTATTTATGTAGAGTCCAATGCCATTGTTGCCATTGTGAAGATCCAGAAGGAAGAACCATAGGATTAAGAGGAGGCGGAACGTATCTTCCACTCCCAGATGTGGGTAAAGGGTTCCTCGCTATAGTTCATTGTCAACAATGGGAGCCAAAAGAACCTCATTTTAGCAGATTTTGTGAAGCGGTTAGGCTTGCCAACCACAACGCACCCACATCCATACACCATCGGGTGGATTTGCCAAGGACGAGATCTTCGTGTCAGCCAACAGTGTCACCTTCCCTATAGCATCAAGCCCTTCATGGATGAGGTATTATGTGACATTTCTCCTATTGATGTTTCTAATGTATTATTAGGGAAACCATACTGGTGGAAGCGACATGCTGTGTATGAGTCATGACCTCGCGTTGTTATTGTTACCTTGGGAAATAAGTTGTATAGGATGCCAGAGGTACCACCGCCTACCACTATCTCTTTGGTTATTGAAAAATAATGCAGTAAGCTCATTTCCAAAATTGGGAAATTTGTTTTCCTGATGATCCACCCCCAAGGAAAGAAGAATATTGTGGCCACGAACTCCAGACATGGCTTCTCTACATGACAACAACAAATGGACAAAGTTGTGGAGGAGTACGAGGACATTTTGACCTCACCCACAGGGGTGCCTCTACATTGTTAGGTCAAGCACCCCATTGATATGACCCCAGGTGCATCGCTACCCAACAGACTGATCTATCGACACTCTATTCTAGAGAATGAGGAAAGCAAGAGGAAAGTTGAAGAGCTTCTACAGAAAGGTCACATCCGACCAAGTTCATTGACCTGTGGGAGCCGGATCGTGTTAGTACAAAAGAAGCATGGGACTTGGAGACTCTGTATTGACTATCAGGTGTTGAACAAGACCACTGTCCAGAATAGGTACCCGATCCCAGGGTTTGATGACCTTATAGACCAACTCAAAGGGGTGATATATTTCAGCAAGATTGACTTGAAATCTGGGTATCACCAAGTACCCATAAAACCCTCTGATGTGTGGAAGACTGCCTTCAAACCTAAGGAGGGCCTTTTTGAATGGTTGGTCATACCTTTCAGGTTGAAGAATGATCCTACAACCTTCATGAGGTTTTTGGATGACATCTTGAGGCCATTCACCAACTCATTTGTAGTAGTGTACTTGGATGACATTCTGATCTCCAGCCAGACTTGGGAAGATCACCTCCACCACATCTGAAAAATCCTCCAAACACTACGAAAACACAATTTGTGTGCCAATTTTGAGAAGTGCACTTTTGGCATGACCCACATTCAATATCTAGGATACATTATTGATGAAAGGGGGGTGCATATTTCTAATGAGCTATTGAGCACGTCAAATGGAGATCGTATGCCATAGTTACGTCCCAGGGAAGTTGAAACACCAATTTATCGAAACGGGGCCCATAGTTTTGGCACTTCATCTCCTAGGGTTAGGGTTTTGGATGTTTTGGACTCGAAAAAATGTCAAAAATAGTAATTTGTGCGAAAACTAAAAAAATAAAAGAGACAATGGTGGGCCCTAAGTGGAAAAGGTGGGTGGCCACCAATATCCACCTAGATTACATGGCTGGTGCGCAGTTGGGCCAAGCATTGAGCGGGGACCAAAGTGGTTAGAATAGCCTCCATTTTTTCAAAATCTTCTTCCTTCTAGCATAGCTCTTGGTTTATTTCACGCAGGAGAGGGTCGCACTACACCTTGGTCCATATCTACGTAGTTGTTTCCAACAGTTCTGCCCCCTGAGCGATTTGACCCGTAATGACATTGGTGGCCTCTATAACTAGCACAAATTGCTGGGCCCTTACCTCAGGTGGAATTTATAGCTATAACTTGGCCTGCAAGGTGGAAATATGCTATTCCATCTCCATCTTGACAGCATGGATCTCGGTCCTTGAGGCCCTTAGCGCGACAACCAACCCCTCAATCTTGGTCTAGGTGGTGGCATAAGTCAGGATATCTGCGGTGAAATCCGTGTAGAGCCTACTAATTAGGTGTTCCAACTCTGTCTGCTACGTGGTGGTTACGGTACATGTGTCCTGTGCCTGGGATACTTCAGGGGAATTTTCTTTTATCCTCTGCTCAGTTGTACTGAGCTTCTGATGTACTCCACGATCACTATGTTGAATCTCTTCGAACAACGATGCATGGAGGACCTATAATTTTTCATGTGCTAAGTGAGCTAGGTTCAATTGTACCTATATAGAGGCTTGGAATTTCTCTCTTAAGTCAAGTGGACTCAGCATGAGGGTTGTGCCTGACAAAGGGCAGAGGCGGCTTTTTGCTATACTGATAACACGCTGCTTGTTACTGGCGCTGACCTTACCTAGATCATACTTGTCTACAAGGTGTCATTCTTCAGCTGCAGAGCCCAGAGCTCAGCCTAGAGGGTGTCAACCGTGGCCTTCTTCTACTCTTCCAGAGCTAGCTATTTAACTTCTGCAGCAAGGGTGACTGCATCCGCGACCTGCTCCAGGTCCTCCTTTTTCAATGTAACTCCTACGCCTCATTCTGCCCGCTGAGCATGTTGCTTCTTCCATGGTCCCTTAACAGGGTCACCCATTCATTTCGTTCCCCGAGGGGAGTGACCACCTCCCGCATCCAGACATTCTACACCCAGATCCTTCTGAAAATTCTTCTGTGACTCTGTTGTAGAGGTAAATCCCCTCTATGGATAGAGGCGATCCCTACTAGCCCAGATCGGGTCTAGCAACAATCGTATCATGCTAAGGTGCAATTTCCTAATTGCAATAGACCAACTTGCGATGAAGGCCTACCTCAAGTCCAGCGTTGTTGTTTGTTGAGGAGATGGTGCTCTCGTTTCCTTGCTTTAGCAGATCACAATCCTCTCACTCGTCACGATCGAATGCCTGTACACACAAGAAACATGACAAACACAAGTGTAAAACCCGATATATGCAATTATGTATCAGTCAAAGAAGACACAACTCATGATCATAATTAACAATATGAGTGGAACCATAACCAATAGTCGCTTATCATTAATTCATACAAAGTAAAATACAACCTGGCTTTGACGTTGAACCTTCCTTCAGTGGGTCGTCAGTGGAATACGTCTTGGTAAAGCTTGTCGGGAATGGGGACAAGCTTCTCTCTTCGATCGTCAATCTCCTTGCTACTAATTTGGCACTATGAGGACTATTGCAGCATTCTTTAGGCTATGAAGGCTCTTGGAGACTAGCTTGCAAAGGGAAATGGCAAGCTTATATAGATGGTGGAAGGGGAGTTGGGATCCCTACAATCATGGGATTGACCCTATCCTCAAGGAAGCTTCCATGAGAGGTGGAAAACTACTTCCTCTACATGGAGAACCGGAGCCAAACATCCCAACTCAATTTAGAGTCCAGTTCAAGAGTTTTTTGGAGTCAATCTTCCACCATTTATTTTTAAAAAATACTCCTTACTAAGCCTGACATAGGTACAACACTGAGACAGTGCGCCAGTTGGCACGCCCTCTTTGGAGGATTTCACCCATTGGCGCGGGTATGACACTGAGAAGTCGCGCCAAGGATAAAAAGGCTATTTTTAGGGTTTTTCACAAGGAGTTGTCTTCAGAGGAATAAAATTTCATGTCTAGGGGAATGCCATGAAAGTGTTTTTAGATCATGTCACTACTCACAGGTCATGGAATAAGCCCCCCAATGTGCGGGATGGGGAATTGCAGGGATGGTGACAAATTGTTGTGTAACAGATGCCCCCTAAAGCATTAGACCCGAAAGAGAGAGAGGGGTGAACTTCTTTACGAGAACGTTTCCAACTAAAAACACTGCTGTTGGAAAACCTGCATAGAGAAGTACAAATGATATCTCAAATACATGATATATATGAAGTATGGGTGCATCCATCCATAACAGAGTGTACAAGAATCCATATCCAGGGCATGGACGCAGCCATCCAGTAAGGACCAATAAATAGACTCAGGTATTGTCGCAACCATCCAATCAGTGAGTCATGTAACCAATCATAATAATCCACAAAATCGCAGCCTAGATTCTAACAGACGAAATCGAGGGTCTTGCGCTCCATCTCGACCCGAAAAAAGTACAAGTTCAAGCATGTGAATAAATGATCTGAAGTTGAACATGCAAGAACATCGCCTGATTACCATCCAATGATGAAAGCTATTAACATACGCGAGAGGTACCACCAATAATGACAATGGTCCTCAAAGTACTATAGGTAAAATCTATGGCATGTGAATCAGTGAGCTGGTGTCGAACAACCATAGAATCACTCGATCGGAGGCCAATGATGAAAACCTCACGTCGAACGTGAAGAACCTGCCATTGAGGCATGCAGGCTCCAACGTACCAGAAGGGAGTCTCCATATCAGCTTCCTGGATAATGAGCTGAAGTCGACAGGAAGTGACCTTGATCGAAGGTGGGCCATAATGTTTCCCACATCATCGACGTGAGACAGAGGAACATAATGTCTTTGTGAATCAAGATCAGATGAGAATCAGAGGAAGGTTGAAATTTTGCAGAGGTCAACTTCTCTTGAACATATCGGTGGCACGATAGTGGATTTGGTAGTATTTGACATCAAAAGATCAAAGGTCATGATGAAGAGGCAAAGAGCAGATGAGAGGTCAAAAGAGATCACCCAAACCCTTGGAGGCAAGTGGAAAATGAGATGAGATGTCCCCAACCCGACACGAATGTAGACAAGTGCCGTGCTCAAGAGCGACATACTGCCGACACGACAATGATGATGGTTCCATTTTTCCCCACCATTTCTGGTGAGTACCCCAATTATTTTTTAAAACAAGCTTAAAGGGGATAGCATATGATTTTCATATAAGTTTTCCCTTTGGACGAATCCATCCTAGTACATTTAACGAGCCCTAGGAAGGAGAAACTCAAACATCGTCATTACGACTGGATCCAATGTCATCAGGGTTTAACGATTCTGACAAAGGAATAACTCAGTGTCGTTTCATGTTTAGAGAGTTTTAAAAGATAGCAGAAAAGTAAACTCCAATGGTCCCTCTTCGTAAATAGTTCCTTAGACCCGAAAAGGTAGAAAACTATGTCTGAGAAAACCTCCTAGTCGCGATAGGCTAGGGTATTCCTTTTTCGTAAGTAATCTATCCCAGCCCGAAAAAGGGATAAACGTATACTGGGTAGATGTCATTTCGTAACCATTTTAACGAGATCGAAAGGACAAGGGACTCAACAATATTTTCATGTTTAGAGAGTCAGAAAAGAGCTGAAAGTTGACTCCTCCTGGAGGAACAAGTGGTATAAAGGGTAGAAACTAGTTCTGGTAATGGTGGAACTGCTCAGAACAAGTAAAGGTTAAGAGGATGGCTAACAAGACCACTCATCGCAGCGGTTCCTCAAGAATGGGTAACACAATAAAGTGAAGGCATATGATCGCCCAAGTAGATAGTGACGATGGAGTGAGAAAACCAAGGCTCATCTGGCAAAGACAGGCTGATAAAATGGCAATCACAAGAGGTAAAATGGATGGTTTAATTTTTACACAAGCTTGAAACAAAGATAAAATATGCTTGAAACCAGTTTCATTTTTACACAAGCTTGAAACGAAAACAAACTATGCTTGAAATTGTAAGCATGCCCCTAGCATGGTGACTTAATTCGATGTACATATGGTGAAGGGGATAGCATATGCTTGTCATATAAATTCACCTTTTGGAAAAATCCATCCTAGTACATTTAACGAGCCCTAGGAAGGAGAAACTCAAACATCGTCATTACGACTGGAGCTGATGTCATCAGGGTTTAACGAGTCTGACAAAGGAAGAACTCGGCGTCTTTTCATGTTTAGAGAGTGTGAAAAGACAACAGAAAAGTAAACTCCAATGGTCCCTTTTCGTAAATAGTTCCTCAGAACCGAAAAGGTAGAGGGGATAACATATGCTTGTCATATAAGTTCGCCAATTTGTTGTAGAGGTAAATCCCCTCTACAGACAAAGACGATCCCTACTAGCCCAGATCGGGTCTAGCAACAATCGTATCATGCTAAGGTGCAAGTTCCTAATTGCAATAAACCAAATGGCGAAGAAGGTTTACCTTGAATCCAACACTGTTGTTCGTAGAGAAGATAACGCTCCTGTTTCCTTGCTCTAGCAGATCACAATCCTCCCGCTTGCCACGATCGAACACTTGCACACACAAGGAACACAACAAACACAAGCGTAAAACCCAATATATGCAATTATGTATCAGTCAGAGAAGACACAACTCATGATCATAATGAACAATACGAGCGGAACCATAACCAAAGTTGCTTATCATTAATTCATACAAAGAAAAATACAACCTGGCTCTGATGCTGAATCTTCCTTTGGTGGGTCGTGAGTGGAATACGTCTCGGTAAAGCTTTCCAGGAATGGGGACAAGCCTCTATCTTCGATTGTAAATCTCCTTACTATTGATTTAACACTATGAGGACTATCAAGGCTCTTGTGGCATTCTTTAGGCTATGAAGGCTCTTGGAGACTCAACCATTCAGCCCTTCAGCTATTCTGCCCCTTCATCAATGGATGAAGGCTATATTTATAGAGGAGAGGAGGAGGTTTGGATCCCTAAAATAGTGGAAGGGAGGCCTTATCCCTTGGGAGGTTCCCCATAAGGTGAAAACAAGAGGCCAAAGGTTGAAGGCCATGGTTATTCAGTCGAAACCACTCCTCATGACTCATCCACGAAGTTGTTGTAATCAAAACTTCGCCTCTTTTTAAAAAAAAAATTCCATAAGAAAATTGAAATCCAAGGGGCCTGGAACAGCCAGCACATCCATATGGATGGTTTTACCTCCCAAGGTAACAGATAACCTTGGAAGGATCCCTAACGATTGAATAGTTCTTCTGTTAAATGCCAACAGATTCTGCGTAACATGCATAAGTGGAGGCGAACCATAAGCTTGCGAAGTAGTTGAGGATAGAACACTAACAAATGCGCCTTTGTCTATAATGGTGTTGGGTACGACCAGACCAATGGTCCCTTTTCGTAAATAGTTCCTCAGACCCAAAAAATTAGAAAACTATGTCTGATAAAACCTCCTAGTCGCGATAGGCTAGGGTATTCCTTTTTCTTAAGTAATCTATCCCAGCCCGAAAAAGGGGTAAACGTATACTGGGTGGATGTCATTTCACAGCCATTTTAATGAGATCAAAAGGACAAGGTACTCAGAAATATTTTCATGTTTAGAGAGTCAAAAAAGAGCTGAAAGTTGACTCCTCCTGGAGGAACGAGTGGTATAAAGGGTAGCAACTGGTTCCGGTAATGGTGTAACTACTCAGAACAAGTAAAGGTTAAGAGGCTGGCTAACAAGACCACTCATTGCAGTGGTTCCTCAGGAACAGGTAACACAATCAAGTGAAGGCATATTATTTCCCAAGCAGATAGTGATGATGGAGTGAGAAAACCAAGGCTCATCTGGCAAAGACAAGCTGATAAAATGGAAATCACAAGAGGTAAAATGTATGGTTTCATTTTTACACAAGCTTGAAACAAAGATAAATTATGCTTGAAACTGGTTTCATTTTTACACAAGCTTGAAATGGAAACAAACTATTTTTGAAACTATAAGCATGCCCCCAACATGGTGACTCAATTCGAGGTACATGCCCCCCAAGCTTCAGTCCATGCACCTGAGTAAACAGATGGAGGGAGTGAAGGTTCAAGTTACGAGATCTAAGAAAGACTTGACTGGGATTTTACGAGATATAAACAAAGATTCGAATTGAACAAGAACATGTTTCATTGTTTTAATGAGGTTGACACATTAAAATAAATATCCTCAGGACACCTTGTTTCATGGTTTAAGGAGCTTGGCACAAGACAAGGAACTCTGTTCCAACAACCTTGTTTCATTTTTTAAGGAGCTTGACACAAGACAAGGAACTCTGCTCCAACAGACCTTGTTTCATTTTTTAAGGAGCTTGACACAAGAAAAATGAACTCTGCTCTGATAACCTCATCATAATGAACAAGAAGTCATCGCTTCCAATAGTTCCACTCCCGATGGAAGGAAAACATCCTGGAAGTCAGGACCCAACGCCCCTAGCACCTGATGCACAACGGTACTATCACTGAGTACAGGCACGGGGTAGGTAGCCACATAGTTGACCTGCAGTGGGGCAAATACAACTGGTGGATAAAAACCAGGAAGGGATGATGGCGGGCTAGCTGCCACATTAGGACCAAAGAACGAAAGCTGATCAATGGTCACAATCCGTCCTTCATGTGGAAAATAGACCACACAAAAGAGGGAGGAGACAAGCGCTCCCATGGCATAGGTGTAATCGCACCCCAAGAGCAGATTGAAATCCAAGGGGCCTGGAACAACCATCATGTCCATATGGACAGTTTTACCTCCCAAATTAATAGGTAACCTTGGAAGGATCCCTAACGGTTCACTCGTTCTTCTGTTAAATGCCAATAGATTCTGCGTAACAGGTGCAAGCGGCGGTGAGCCAAAATCTTGCCAAGTAGTTGAGGATAGAACACTAACAGATGCACCTTCGTCTATAATGGTGTTTGGTACAACCAGACCAAAGGCCTGTACCGTTATCTTGAAAGGCACATAAGACAGAAAGCGGTATCCCACGAATCAATTCCAATCAAAGGAAGCGACCAAACTACTCAGAGGGGCTACCATCGAACCAATATGTTCTTCCCCTGGTGTTACGGAAGAAGGAGCATCCTCCATGACCTCCATCTCGAAGGTAGGAGGGGTATCCTCCAGGACCTCCATCACAAGAGGCGGAGGAGCAGCTTCTTGACGTATAGGGATAGGAGAATCTTTCTCCAAGTCTGAAGAATCTGAAGAAACCAGAAGAATCTGAGGGGTGTGAGATCCACTCTCAATGGAAAATACCTGGTGCACCGTAGAGGGGGCCAGCTCAACCGATCCCATGAATAATGGTTGGTCAGGAATGGATTCCTAAATTTGAATTTCCGGGGGAGCGAGATCGACCAAGGATGACTCTTGACCAATCGTTGAATCAACTCGTGGAGGAATCAAATAAAGCTGTTTATAATCAGCCGGGAGGCATGGTGTAGAAAAAATTGATTTGTCCAAAACTCTCTTGGCTTCATCCATATACGGACAAACGTGAATGGCATGGTGCCCTTCACATAACTTATAGGGATTGGAAAGCTTACCCTGCTTCTTATGAGTTCTATCAGCAGCCGAAGACGTGCCCCCAACCTGACTCCTAGAAGCCAAAGGCAACGATGGGCGACCGTTGGACCATACTTCAAGCACCTTGGGAATGCCAAGGTAGTCTCGAAGAAGATGGTCTCCTATGCACAACATGCAAGGGAACTTGACTTTCCATGGAGGGTTGGGAGGTTTATCAATGGAAGGCCTCTTAGGCATAATAGCCGCATAGCTAGCCTCTCCTTTATCTAACTTCTTCTTCTTTGTCTTCTTCTTCTTCTTCTTAGCCACCTGGTTACTCGAAATCCAGACTTTCACCAAGTGAAGTAGAAGAGGAGGACGTAGAAATAGGCGAAGAAGGGGAGAGGTCCACCTTAGAATCAACATGATGTTTTTCAGGTGGAGGAACTAATTGAATAGTATCCGAGACATTCAGAACCACAGAGGTTTAAAACAACCAAACGGGCAACCCAACAGTTAACCCAGGAAGGGACAACGTTGCCATATAAGGAGCACCAACATTCCTAAAAGGAGGAAAATGACCAGGATTCCCATCGGAGGGGATTCATTGGTTGGTGAACTCCGGAAAAGTTGCCATCAACAACTTAAAACCACACACGGGCTAAAAACCAAGGCACACAATCAAACGGCCAACAAGAAAATTCTAACAGGGCGTGTGATCGCAGGTGATTTATTTTACCACATTCAAACTTAGAAACTTCACTGTTTCATGTTTTAAGAGTTGAGAAACGGATGAAATATGACTCTATCTCTTTCAATTTTGAAGCAAGAGTGAAAGGACAAGTGCTTGGTGATATTTTCAAATTTAAGGAGTCGGATAAGATCAAAATGGCTGCTGAGGAATGCTAGGCAAAGGGTGTACCAAATAACCGTGAACTGCAATATACACATTGGTTTCAAAATGAAGGAGAAATCAACCAAGGACTTAACGTACGTGCAGGCGATCTCCTTGAATGTTGTGTCGGTGTATCACGGGTATAGGGTGACATAATCGGTTTCCTATGGATAAAGGATAGAAACCTAGTGGGGTCTCCCTTTATATATGCGACGATACGGGGAGCACAAGTCCATACTAGTGTTGTCTAAGGCCAAGAGGCGAACGGCAGCTACTAGGTTTAACGATGCCAAAACACGTCTCTAGCCTAGACCTCTAAATGTTTTGTTAATGTCTCAATGTTGCCTTAGTGTAAATTGAATAAATTTTATGGTTGATCTTAAATAATGTTTCAATTTTCAAGCCCTAGCTAGTGTTATGTCTCAAAATCTTCTATATGCAGCTATATGATAAAAGAAATCTTTCAATTCGATGAATGCTATCTAGTTAAGGGAAGAGCTTCAAACAATGATGCAACAAACAACAACACTGTAAACGAAATTTTTCAAAACTAGATGACTTTCACTATCCAAAAGTATTCTCAAACATTCAACGATGCGAATAATGCAATGTAATCTATGCAAAATCCTCTTTTTCGAAAACTATGCAATTGTAATCTATGCACAATTTCCTTTTCCTTTTCAAATTATAAGAATGCACTCAATGCATTTTTCGATGAAATGAAAATCTACTTAATGCATGATTTTAATAAAAGAGAATGCAATCAAAGCGATTTCTAGTTTTCAATCATTAAACAATGTAATCTAAGTTCAATGATGGATTTCAAAAAATACTTTTCAATGCAATGTGATCTAATGCATTTTAACGAAAAGCAAACTATGAGACGAAAACTAAAAGAATGAAAATCTCCTTAATGAAGGATGAATGCAAAAGAGATGTAAACAAACACTAAGAATACAATCGTTGTTTCAAACACTTTGTCATGAAATCCCTCAAAAGGCGACAAGACATATGAGGTCAAACACAAAGAGGACTTCCAAAGAAAGAGATCAAAACAAGGCATTCATTCCCTTTTACATCAAACAATCATGGAAATAAGACATTTCAAACAATGAGCAATGTAATCTATACTCATACAGTGAAAATAATAGAAGGGAAAGACACACTGGTGAAGGATTTAGGGAAAAAATCTCAATTTTCACACAGCCTAAAATTGGCACGAATTTGTCACTGACAACTAGCGCCAAATCACGTGACTTGCTCATTGACAACTGCGCCAATGGAAAATTGGCGCAGGTTGCTAACTGACAACAAGCGCCAACACCTGAAAATGAAAAAAAAAAGAATTTCTCCCAACCAAGACTAGACTCACCACTTCAAGAAAAATATAAAACAAACCCAAAAGAAAAGTATTGACCAAAAGAAACTTCCGAACAAGGGAAAACCCTAGCACCTATAGGAGATGGCGCGACTGTCTAGCTGTAATCCACACCAGACAGGGGATGGCACGAGTGATGAACTGGAAACCTGCGCCAATGGGAATGACTATTAGGGTGGAAACCGCGCCAATCAAGCCAACCATGAAAGGATGAAAATTCGGAAAAACAGAGGCCATATTTGATCCTCTGGGGGCTGAGCAGGGGTTTTACACCAGAAAAAAAATGAACCAAAAGAGCTGATCAAACAAGAAAAGTCAAGAATCAACCGAAAAGACAAGACAATACTCCAAATCAATGATCCCCAGTATGGTCGCCAATTTTTTGTAAATGTAAATCCCCTCTGTGGATAGAGGCGATCCCTATTAGCCCAGATCGGGTCTAGCAACAATCGTATCATGCTAAGGTGCAAGTTCCTAATTGCAATATACCAACTTGCAATGAAGGCCTACCTCAAGTCCAATGCTGTTGTTTTTAGATAAGATGGCGCTCCTGTTTCCTTGCTCTAGCAGATCACAATCCTCTCGCTCGCCGCGATCGAACACCTGCACACACAAGAAACACGACAAACAAAAGCGTAAAACCTGATATATGCAATTATGTATCAGTCAGAGAAGACACAACTCATGATCATAATGAACAATACGAGTGGAACCATAACCAATAGTCACTTATCATTAATTCATACAAAGGAAAATACAACCTGGCTCTGACGCTGAACCTTCCTTCAGTGGGTCATCAGTGGAATACGTCTCGGTAAAGTTTTTCGGGAATGGGGACAAGCCTCTCTCTTCGATCGTCAATATCCTTGCTACTGATTTGGCATTATGAGGAATATTGCAGCATTATTTAGGCTATGAAGGCTCCTGGAGACTAGCTTGCAAAGGGAAATGGAAAGCTTATATAGATGGTGGAAGGGGAGTTGGGATCCCTACAATCATGGGATTGGCCCTATCCTCAAGGAAGCTTCCATGAGAGGTGGAAAACTACTTCCTCTACATAGAGAACCAGAGCCAAACATCCCAACTCAATTTAGAGTCTAGTTCAGGATTTTGTTGGAGTCAATCTTTCGCCATTTATTTTTAAAAAACACTCCTTATTAAGCCTGGCGCAGGTACAACATTGAGATAGTGCACCAGTTGGCGCGCTTTCTTTGGAGGATTTACCCCATTGGCACGGGTATGACACTGAGAAGTTGCGCTAAGGATAAAAAGGATATTTTTAGGGTTTTTCACAAGTAGTTGTCTTTAGAGGAATAAAATTCCATGTCTAGGGGAATGCCATGAAAGTGTTTTTAGATCATGTCACTACTCAAAGGTCACAGAATAAGCCCCCTAATGTGTAGGATGGGGAATTTCAGGGACGGTGAAAATTTTTTGTGTAACAGACTCCTTCTGTGAACCCTTCTGTGCTCCTGAGTCCACTTCCTTCCCAGTACTCTTACCTTGTCCTCCAATCTCCTTGGTAGTGGTGGGTTGGGTGACCTTTGTGGTGCTTGTACCTGCAGTGTCCTTCATTCCTGACTTGGAGCCATGCTTCTAGTACAGAGACCAACCAGCAATAATGCGGTCAGTCTCCCCATCCACGACCATGTATGGGAGTGATACCCATGCTAGATCCTTGTAGCCCCTGATCTATAGATTGTGCATTGTCACCTAAAATTCTGCGATGCTCTTGTACTTATCTTAAATGGCTAGTGACAAGCGTGGCTGGGAATTGATAGCAGCTGTAAGCCCGCTTTGAAATAAGACCCAAAATACTTGATTATCCTAAATACGCTGCACATCCTTGGAATACCACAAGTTCACGCATCGTGCTCCGTTGCACATACCTGGCTTGAGCTCAATGAGAACTGAGTCTTCAAGGGCTTCCCATGCGACCAATGCGATAGGAGCAGTAGCCATGAGTAGCAAAATGTTTTTTCCTGGTCCTGGGCCTCGCACACATTCTCCAAAAATTTGTTGCACAAAAACTGGGACCAGTTGTAGCATACCCCTTTTTTGTAGTGGCCTACTAGCTGAATTACATATGCAGGAACATTGGCAACCTCACACTTGCACATCATCTTGAATTCTAACAATAAGGTGCCCATGCGTGCACCAGGGTCGCCAATAGTGCTGATCATGAATCCCTGAGTGTTCCACTCCATATGGTAGTCCTCGCACACCTTCTCAGTGATTTTTTGCTCATACTTTTTGCTGAAGCGTAGCATAGGGTCTGGCCCTTCCATGTGGAGACCAATAATACGGTGAATAAGCGTGACATCAATGGGGATTTGATCCTAGATCCACAAGCTGCCATCATGAATGAGGGAAAGCATCTGGCGCACAAGTTGGTCTATGACATTGTAGTGGCCAAAATGAGGCATGCTCAGTAGGTTTAAGAGCTAGAAACTAGCTAATCCATGTGGCCATGGCATGGGAACTACCTTCAACACATCATCCTCCAATTCCCTTTCAAGATATAGCTCAGGTGCCAGTTCTGGGAAGGCGTCCAAATTTCCCAGGTCATGGTCATCGATTTTTACCAAGTGAAGTTTTCTAAAAGAATCACCAATTATGGGGACCTCTCTCGGAATCAGCAGCATTTGTAGGTATGTTTGCATGCCATCGAGATTCTTAGGCGTGCGTGTCAAGGGCTTGCGAGGCCAGACATAGGGCGGTAGCCAGTTGATTCGTTTAGGGATCTGGGGACTCTTCCTGAGCAGACAGAGGCCACTTCAAAGAGTTAGGCAATAATTCCTGGGGCACCGTTCGAGGGGATTTCACATTCCTAGGGGAGGTGCGTGGCTTCCCTCCAACCCACTTCACAGGTTTCCCCGACCCTTGGCCTTTTTCCTTCCCTTTCTGCTTTCCCTTGCTCGACGTGGACATAACCTCTTCGACTTCAGGGTGAACTTCCAAAACTTCCTCAGATTCTCTCCCCATCGATGCCATGGTATGGGAAGATTCGGTAGGATCAGATGCAGTCATTCTGGTGGGAGAAATGAACTCAGGGTGGCTACTATCCGAGGGGGAAGCACGCTCACACATGAACAAAGTGCAATAGTCACAGACTCGTACAAAACACAAACTACTCAAGATACATTGAACCCTTTTCTGAGTTATCCTTCTGTTTTTATAACCTTTGATATCAACCAATGGTTGGGTGAATCTTATTAGGAACTTACCGTCAAGAAAACGGTAAAAAATCTTTGGAAATCAGCTCATTAATTGTTGGTTGTCCGCTCCTTTCAATGATAAAATTTTCTTTTTACCCATTGTTATTGTTCCAACAGCTACTTTTCGTAGTTGTAGATTACCCCTACACTTCCAGCATACCTTCTATGCTCTGAGCACACCCCTACAGTCCCAGTGCACCTCCTGTGCTTTGAACACACCCCTGTGCTCCCAGCGCACCTCTCTGGGCTTCCAAACCTGCGATTGATCCCTATGCCTACCATGGTCCTGCCTGCAATTGTCTCTCGTTATGCGCGTATTCTGCCTCATGCAACTAGTTTGGCCATATAGTAATTTGATCTAATATGGTTTGAGCTAGCTGCCATTGAGATATCCTAGTACCATATCACCATGCAGTGTGGCTAACCGTACCTCTCCTCTATCAGTAATTTCCTTTACCATATAGGGACCTAGCCAGTGTTAACAGAACTTCCCTAGGTGTTTCACAAACTGGATATTGTATAACAGGGCCAATTATCCCTCGACAAATGTCTTTTTCTCAATATGTCGATTGTGCCATGCCTTATCCCGGGCCTTTTGGACTTGCTGATGGAAGTTAGAAATGAAACTATCTTCCTCAAAGGCGAGAAGTTGCGCTAATAGTTCCTCCATGATATCAGGCTTCGCCATATCAGTTAAGGTTGAGATGTGCAAGGTAGGGACAATATACTCCATGGGCATAATGGCCTCCTTTCCATAGACCATCCTAAATGGTACCTTCCTCGTCAACTTCTTGAAGGTGGTTCGATAGGCCCAAAGAATTGATGGGATGTGCACATCCTAATCGCTGCAATCGATATTATAGACCTTGGTCAGTGCCTACTCCAAGATCTTATTAAAAGCTTCTACAACTCCATTTTCCTGTGGATGATACGGGGTGCATTTCGCATGGTGGATCTGAAATTATTAAGTCAAGGCCTGTATTGTTTCATTAACAAAATGCGTACCTCTATTGCTCATTAAGATCTTCAGATAGCCAAAACTGGTTAGAATATGCAAAAAAATGAAGTTCACAGCAGTATTTGCAATGAAATCCTTCAGATCTTGTGCTTCAGCCCATTTGGTTACAGAATCAGTTTCAGTGATGATGTAGAGCACACTTGTCTTATTTCCTAGCATTTTAATGTGTCTAATGAAGTCGACGGCCCATTTGTCAAATGCTTGCAGGTCGATTTGTGGTTGCATGGGAATTTTGTCTCTGCACGATGAATTTCCTATCCATTAGCACATATCGCATGCTTTGCAGTATTCTAGAGAGTCAGTATGTAGTGTAGGCCACCATAGCCCAGCTATCAAGATCTTTTGCGCTGTTGCTTTTCCTGCATGGTGACCTCCTGTTATGCCCCTGTGCGCTTCTGCTAAGATAGAATGCCTTTCATGCTCCAAAATGTATCTTCGCGGCACCTCGTCAACTCCCAACTTATACAGATGGCCTGCGATGATGGTAAAATCTACTGCGTTCGTTACCAACTCTTTCTTTTGTTGTACCGAATACTCTGCATGTGCCATCCCCATAGTTAAGAAGTGAATGATGTCGGCGAAGTGTGCATCAACAACATTAATAGCAAATAGCTGTGCATCAGGTAATCCTTCTTCTGGGTTAGTCAGTTCTTCGCCACTGTTGATTCGGGATAAGTGGTATGTCCCAGCATTCAAATTCCCTGGCTTGATGATGATCTCAAAGTCATATTCTTGCAACATCAGTAGCCACTGGAAGATCCCCCCCCCCCAACATAGGCTTATTCACTAGGTACTTCAAAGCTGAGTGATTTGTAAACATCTTGAAGTGCCCTCCTAATAGGTAATGCCAATATTTCTATAGGGTGTGTACCATGGCCAACCCCTCATTCTCCATAGTGGAATATTTGTGCTCTGCACTAGAAATTTTCCTATTAGCAAATGCAACTGGATGGTCAATGTCTCTGTCTCCAGGCTGTGTAAGGACATGTCCCAGGGCGATTCTAGGCACATCTATGTGAACATGGAAAACCTTCGCCCAGTCAGGAAAGATGAGAATAGGCATAAAGACCATCTTCTCCTTGAGTAGCTCGAAGCTCTTCTGACACTCCTCATCCCAAAAAAATGAAACATCCTTCTTTATCAATTTTTCCATAGGTGTTGTGATCAACATGTACCCTTGAATGAACTTCTTGTAGTAGCCTGTGTGTTCAAGGATAGAGCACAGCTGTTTCTCAATTGTAGGTACTGCTAGGTTTCTGATAACTTCTACTTTGGCGGGATCAACCATCAATCCTTGTCGACAAACTATGTGACCGAGCAAGATCCTGAGGGGTATGAAAAATATGCACTTCTTGATATTAACCGAAATCTAGTGCTTTATAGAGGCATCCAACATCATGCGCAGTTTTTAGACGTGCTTCTTTACCAACCCAAATATGGCCCAGTCATCAAAATATACCTCAAAAAAATTCTGGATGAATTCCTTGATACTGCGACCACCAACCGTGAAAATATGGAAGGGGAATTCTTGAATCCAAATGGCATGATAGTGTATTGAAAATATCCCCATTCAGTGGAGAACATGGTTTTGCTGCAATATTCAGGTGTGATCCTGATCTGATGGTAGCCCAAGAACCCATCCATGAACGAGTATGCTTCATAACACCCTACGTTATCTAGGATTTCTTTTGAGAATGCCGTAGGAAAGGGATCATTCATGCATGCATCATTTAATTTGCATAGGTCAACATAGATCTGTATTTCTCCCTTAGTATTTTACTCCTGAATCACCATAGGACTTACCCAATCTGACTGTTCGACGGTTCGATGATACCTATGGCTATCATTTTGTAAATTTCTTCCTTAAATTTTTGTTTGTACTTGGGGTTCAACTAATAAGGGCGCTGCTTCACAGGGCACACATCTGGTTTTTAAGTGATGCACATGACCCCTACGTCCCCTATAATCCCTTTGAGTTTTGAGAATTTTGTCGGAAATAAGTCTTGGTATTCCATGAGGAGTTCTGCAACTTTTCCTACAGTATCATCATCCCAGTACTCCCCAATTTTAGCCATCTTAGGTTTCTCCTCCATTCCAATGTTGACTTCTCACAAATTTAGAGGCTTAGTGACATCGACGGTCTGCAGTGGATTCCAAAAACTGCGTGCTCTCCCTCTGACTCTAATATAGAGACATTTTGCGGGTCTTCATAACACTCTTATATTGCTAAATTGCAACATTTGACAATATATTGCATCATTTTTTCCCATGTTGGTGCCCCCTGTGCTATGCAAGGGCATGATTCATCAAATAATAATGCATCTATATCCCACAGAGCTTTGTTGATTGCCTCCATCCCACCTACCAACCCAAATCTCCCTACAAACTCATCCTTCAATGTTTCCCAGTGGCGGGTGCGTTGGTGGAGTTCTGCATCTAAATACCACACAGTGGGGATTGGCCCCAAGGCATGAATGAATAGGTGAATCCATTCCTCTGTAGTAGCTTCGCACCATTTCTCCATCCATGCGGACAAGTGCTCACGCGAGTCTCCTAGGCCAAGGAAAGTCTTTACACACAGGTGAACTGGAGGTTAAAACTGTAGGACCATCATGTCTTGACACTCTTCCCAATCCTCGAACGTCCCTTTATGCATGTCCCACCACCTTGCCCGGGTTGCATGCATAGCTATATTAATGGCCCACAACCTTCGCTCCCATGGGACTTTAGCTTCAAATTCTCGCAAAAACTCCCTAATACTACCAGAACCATCAAATTAGGGAAGTTATCTTACCTTTGAGGAGATGCATTGAAAGTTATTTGTGATTCTAAGACATTGTAGCGCAGATACATCATGTAACTAATTCTGCCAATTTTCTATCTCCCTGTTGGAGTCATAGAAGCATTCGTTGTCCTTTTCCCAACAAAGCACACCATCAGTCGTAGGATTGATCCAATTTTCATCCTGAGTGGTTAACTTATAGATGTGATCCACATCCTCTTCTTTGCACACTCGTTCTGTATACCTCTTTCCTTCCGCAGGGTCTAGGGGGACTATTACCCTTGTACCCTCATTCTCAAACAACATGCTTCTTTTCTTTAGGTTGATAATGCCTCCCATGTCTATTTCCCAATCCAATCCTAGGAGTGTAGGATAGCGGTCCACATCTTCCATAATATGAATGACCTCAAAGTTGGTGCAGACCTTAACTCCAGTGATATCTACCGTGATTTTTGACAGTCTTCCCAACGATATGATCTTTTGATGGTTGGCCATGCGCAGCTGGATAGCGGACCATTCCAACTTAGGTTCTCCCATTTTCTGCCAAGTTTTCTTGGGCAGTACGTTCACATCTGATCCTAGGTCCAAAATAACTTGATCCATTTCATAGTCACCAATATGCGCTGTTAGCCTCATTTCCCGACTAGTGCATTTCTTATTCTTGTAAAGTTTGTGCACATCCTTAACTTTTGGGGGCGGGTTAGTTATCTTTGAGCAGTTTTTTATTAGTGCTTGTAGATTTTATACTACCTTTTGGTTGTGTAGCATCTTTATAGATGTCTGTAGAAATGGTTTAACTTCATCGTCTGTTCTCAGTTTTGTTGGAGCTTTTGAAGTAGGTGCCTCATCCTTATTAAATTCCTTGCAAGCTACGACAAAGGTTTCCTTTTCCTTCTGTAGGTCCCATATTTCCTGTTTGACCACTGCTTTCTAGATAAGAGGTTCAACTTTGGCTTTCTCCTCAGCTCCCCAGTAGCCATGCCATTGCGCGTTATGAAATTAATACTCGGTCCTTCATCACAGGGTCCTTCCTTAACCCTCTATACATTCTGCATAGGTTTCTATTTTTTTTCTAAATTTTTGCTATCAGAATTGGAAAATATTCAATCACATGGTCGAGTTGTCTACAATAACATCAAGTTTGTCATGTAGGGTTTAGACAGTCCCTCACAAAGTGCCCTATCTCCCCATAGTTGTAACAGATCATTGGTCCTCTTCCAGGACCTATGCCTCCACACCTTCCCCCTCCCCTACCCCTGGCTGGGGAGCCTCCTTTGCTTGAGGAAGATAGTGGTGAAGAAGGGTCAGCCTGTACCATGTATAGGTTTCCTCGATCTATCATCAAGTCATAGGTCTAGAAATTATGCTCGTCATTCCCCACAGAAGAGAAAAATCGACACCATTGCTGCTTCAATTCTAGAACGTAAGCACCAATATGGGGACAATGGTTAGTATCATGTAGGCTAGAAACACAACAATCAATGGACCATAACATTGGACCACTTGGTCTTGCAGCCTCCTTAGGATGTAATGGGCTAGATCCCCCAACCTGCATGTAATCTGCCAGTAGAAGACACTGATATTTGGTATGGCCGGACACCCTGCATCTTCTGCACCATATGTCTGGAATAGCTTCTTTCCCTAGTTATTTTTGAAGGTTTTGTATTTCAAGGTGAATTTCCTCCAATTTCCCCTAGATCTATTGTACCCCAAACTGAGCATCGTCCATAAATGTAGCCTCTAGTTTCATAGAAATCTCCAAGGCCTTCTCTTGCATTGCGATCGATTGCTGACCCATAGGTAGATGCAGGTGAGGCAGCAACATAGCGATAAACCATTCCTTGTGCTACCTATCATCATACTAAAATTCCTCATCTCTGATAACTTTTTTTAGCAGCTGATCAGCTTCCCATATCGATTCAGTGGGTCCTTGTCTAAAGTCTTTCAATTCGACCACTATCTGAGAGTAGGACTTACGCTTCCAAAACTGTTGTTTTAATGCTATCTTAATCTCCAGAATAGATGGATCTGTGTGCTGTCATACATACCCCATATACCAATTCAAGGCCTTTCCTTCAAAGGCAAGTGATAGTTGTGCTCTCTTTATAGCGTCGGTAGCCACATTCTACGCAGCCCATACTGATTCTGTGACAAACCAAAATTGGTCCATATCTTCATTGCCTACACCCTTAAAGGTAGGTAGCTTCATGTGCATGGCCATATCATCTTTTGGTGGCGGTGGAGGTATGGGTGAGTTCTTACCCTTATGCTGACTTGAAGGTGGTGTAGCCAGAGGGCTATGCACAACCAATTCCCTTAATGGATTGTAGATAGATATATCTCCTTCTTGATTAGTTTGGTATTACTTACCACTTTGTGTTGTTCTCTAGCTCATATCAAAGGTCATTCACTCGGTGTGGCTACACAGAACGTCCTTTTCACTCAGTAATATTTTGATTAACAAAGGAAATTTTTTAAAGAAATTATCCCGAAAACCCTTGAAGAACCTCCGTTCTACCTCAGAGTAGGACACGAGCTAATCGATTGCAAATTCTGTCATGAATCTGCCCAACATGCTATATACCCAGTGATCTATAATACGGGTGATCATATTGTCAGTCCTTTCCATCCGTTGATCAATTCTGGTGTCCACTGCGTTACCTAATCATCCTTTTAGCACATATAGAATTCTACGAGCCTTTCCAACCACTCTTGAAGCTCATGTGAAAAGGTTACAAAGAAAATTTCATAGACTTCAGTGAATATCTACTTGTTCTTCCACTTCTCAATCATCAAATTTGTGCTACGATTCTCCTTTACTTCAAACTTCAGAATCTGTCTTTCAAACCAATCTTCAATTTCCACACTCTCAGGTCTCCAGGACATCGTGGCATTACCCGATCTCTCTCTCAAAATGCTCCAGGTCCCAGCAACAAAATCATTTGTTGTCTTGAGGGGTCCTGACCCAGGTTCGGAGGTTAAGGCTTGCTAAAAACCCCCTATAATACTAGCCCTTTTGGTAGTGAACTTTTTTAGGCCAAGGTCTCACCCAAAGTAGTATGGGAGGGTGTTGGAACTAGGTTTCTGCACCATGGGAGAGAGTAGGTAATGTGAGGTAAATCTGTATTATAAATTTCTAGGTTTACCTAGAATAATTATATTCGCATCCCTTTTAACAGTATACTCAACATGTAACCATAACATAGCTATTAGATCTAATCAGTACATTCACATCCATGTGCACATTACCAGATACCATCACAGAGCATTTATAATCACAACTAATAATAGATCATAGATATACTTATGCGAAAACACAAATACATTTGCAGCTAAATAATCATCATAGATACGCTTCATCAGTAGACATAACTGATCCATATAGCACATAGATACTTTAACAATACTTCTCATTCATTAACATTCAGATCCACTTACAACCAAAACCAGCCTGTGCACATAGCCTAGCAGGGTCCGTACACAGTAGGATTGAGGATCTCCGTGCACACAGTCAACAGGAGTCCTTACCCAAAACAACCCAAAACGGATCTAACAGTTCGTACATAGCACCAGTCTTTAATTCATGCCTACCTTTAGACTCAAACTATTCATCTATTTATATCAATCTAGCCTATGCTATCCTATGCTCCAAAAACTGTGGTTTGCAGACTCTAGGTCTACCCTTTGACCCGTTGCAATGCATTTGGGGCTTTGACCGGCCCCAAAACCCCTGCATTAGACTAATTAATACAAAAAATATACAAAATTCGTAGCTGAGGGAGCCCCGTTACAACAGGTGACTCTTGGACTTTGAATTTACTTTATATTTCTCATATTATTTAAAATTACATAATTACATCCACAAATTATATGGTACATAATGACTCATATGAAAACTTGGAGTGACACTTTGAGATGGCATGACTTGACACTCATGACATGGATTTGTTGATGATGTGAAAATTTTCAAGCCACTATTTTCTTGTTGCTATCTTTGTTTATTCATGAATGATGATGCATTATATTCCTCTTATTCCTCCAAAATGATTTAAGAAAATATGTCTTCATTGTGATCATTATATTATAGCTTCTATCACCATCTAGTGTCCATTCCTCTTTTTGTTCAATGATCATCTTGTCTTCACAATTTTCAAAGTGTCTTCTAGCACAATCTCCTTCTCATATTTTATGAGTATCATCATGTCATTTCAATATGTAATACCTAAAATTGAAATAAAATCATGACAATATGACAGAAGTCTGAAAAGATCTTAGTATAACTTGCATTATGAAAATTGTATATTGAGCTGGAGTTAAGTACTAAACAGGGATGAATACTCAAGGATTATATAGTGGGTAGTTCCAGAGGCTGGGAGTGAGGGACTAAGGCTTAAAATTGTGAAATATGAAGTTATGGAGGCCTGAGAGGAAGGATTTCACAATTGAGGGTCATAGTGAGGCACGATTTCCCACTATAACTACACAATGCATGGTTTTGGAGGGAGACTGGGAAGTTGGATTACACACTTGCATAGTACAAGGCACCAGGGAGGCAGATTGTAGATTTGGATTACACAATTTATAAAAAGGGATTGGCTAGGAGGTATTATTGTGTAGTTTTAGATGTTAGGAGACCTGAATTGAGCATTGTTATTTCCTAATGTGTAGTTTATGGAGGAAGTGACTGTGCATTGCATATTTCCAAAAGGCAGGGATACAGTGTTGATTTGTGCCACTCTTTAGGAGGGAAAAGTGAGCTCGGGTTGGTCGTACATGAAACTTTATGTATTTTAACTAAGTGTGGGATCATTGAAGTAGAGATAAAACCTAGGTAGGACTTGAACATGATCACACACTAAAAATCATTGACAAAAAAACATATAACACTCAACACTCAATAAAAACATGATCCCCTTACTGCAACGGCCAAACAACACTTTCCTCCAAGTGTGAAAATTAGGATACACTTTGTGATAGTAGTGACGAAACTAGTATGAAATTGCATAAAACTTTGGGAATGACCCAAATCCATGTGCATATGATATATAGACCCATCCATGCCAAATTTACCTATTGAAATGAACCAAAATATTTCTTTCACAATGTGCAACACTTCCCATTTCGAAAGATGACACTTTGGTTTTCTTCTAAAAGGGACTAGAAAACTTAGAGGATTTACATGGGATGACTCTTACCACTAGTAATGAAAAATTTAAAGGTAAAAGTAGGCTCTAAAATTGGATTTAGGACAAAATTTTGGAGGTTGTTATAGCAGTGAAAACACTTGGCGACACATTGGTATAATTCCAACTTCTCTTCCTTATTCTAACTATATGTACATGGTCTAGTACTTTAGTAAGTATTGAATCATCGTGTGGATTACTCTGGATTTCCCACTTAACCCAATTATAGGTATTGAACCCTCCATTCTTTTATCGGTTAGACACATTAATAAGGATAGCTATATTAGAATTGTTTCGATTGAGGAGAAGAGTAATATAGTTCACAAGTTTCAGATAATTAGAGTATGAGTTTTCATATCTAGTGTTGCTCTTCTTCTAGCGAGCCTACTCAAAACCTCGGCGAAGTCACTACAGGAAAAAAGTCATTTCTTCGCACCTAGTGTTATTCATTAGTACCTAGAGGAATTTTCTTGCTTCATCTCTCTGTGCAAGAAGAATTTCTCTTCTTTCACCCTTATTTATTTTATTTATATAACTATGCAAAGTAACATATTTATTTAATTGAGGTGGAAGAGGGATCCCAAATTATTGAGAAAACAAGAGGTTGTTCCTTATGAGAAGCATATATATTACCACTAATATAAGTCTTGTCATTATATATTTTCCCCTTGTCCTTTTCTAATTGATTGTATCAACATGAAAAACACCAAAGCATTACAGAACCGAACTTAGAAATGAGGTTCCTAGAATATATACAGGTATCATGGTTCTACACAAATATCTCCTCATTGACCAAAATATATGGACCAAGATAAGGAAGAAGGAATAAAGGTTAGCCAAATGTTGTAGTGTCACAAGCCCTTTTCATTTTTCCACGTGCATTGGAACCAAACACGACACTTTCACACAAGGCTTTATTCAAAAGTACAATGCAAAAGAAAATGGAAAAGAATGCACATAACAAAAATAGATATAAAAACCTAAAACAAGAAAATAAATATGTACATCAGGTAGGAACACAACCCTAGCCTGTTATTGAAAATACTGTTTCAAATCTTGGCCATTAACAGGAAGAGAATTCGTCTTGCCATCCAAAGATTGGAGTTGATAAGTATGGTGGCCAAGCTTGTCATGAAAAATAAATGGTATAATTCACGGGGACTAGAATTTCGTGTGATCCCCTTTATCTTTGTAGGATTTAACCTACTTTAATACTAAGTCTCCCACAATGAACTCCCTTTCCCCCTCAAACTTCTTATCAAACCATCGCTTGATACGACTTTGATGAATGGAATTTTTTTTTGTAGCTTTCCTCTTATCTCCTATAACTTCAAAAGAGTGTTTGTCCTACTCAAAACCATAAGATAAGTCTTACCCCAGGATTATTGATAAATTTGAAGGGATGATAGATATATGTTTGGAGGTAGGATGGATTCTTTCCCATACACTAGAAAGTAAGGAGAATTCTTCAGAGAGGGTTTAGGTGTAACACTGTCAACCCATAGAGCATTCATCAAAGCATTGTGTCAGCACCTTTGTTTAGAGTAAACAAATTTCTTGATAATAAAGATCATATTTTATTGGTTGAATCAACATGGCCATTACCCCATGGATAATATTTAGATGAGTGTTTCAAAACAATTCCATTTTCTAACGCAAAATCATAAGGTTTAAGTGAAGATAATTATGTTGCATTATAAAAAACAAGTGTCGTAGGAACACCAAACTTGGTGATGATGTTTTTTTTGAGGAAATTGATGACTTCTCGTTCATTCACTTGTTTGATAGGAACTGATTTTGTCCACCTTGTGAAATATTTTTTAGAATTTAGGATTTATTGGAGTTTCTTCGATGAGTGTGGAAGGTTTTTCCAAGGACATCCAATCCCCATTTTTGAAAAGGATATTCTACTATGATATGTTTCAATTGGGAAACTAAATTCCTATCACGAACAACACATTCATTAGAGAATTTTTGATGTCTAAAATGGGTCTCCTAAGAAAAGTGTACAACCAAAATAAACTGTATAAGAACCAATAGGATTCAAGATGATTATCTAAACGATGAGGGATGATTTTCCATTTTTGGGGCAAAAATGTAAAAAGATTAAAAATTAATAAAATAATAAAACTAATTTTTAAAGTTGCATTTTCAACTTATCTCCCTTAGGTTTTACTCAAATTTCAAGTGGGGGTACTCGTTGGATGCAAAATTTAATTCCTCATGCAAGGATTACCCATGTTGCGTACTTTCGGTGGACCTTGCTGCATGAAAAATGAGAAATACATGAAAAACATGATTGCAATAACGTTTTCCATGTATTTACCATTTTTCGTATAATAGGGTCCATCGAAAGTATGCAACATGGGTACTCCTTGGATGAGGAATCAAATCGTGCATCGAACGAGTGTTCCCTATCGAAATTTGAGTAAACCCATAGGGAGATAAGTTGAAAATACAAGTTGAAAAAGTAGTTTTTTCTTTTTTCCCTCTAAAATTTGATGATGTAATATAATATTATTTTATTATTTCCACTATTATTTTATAATTTCAATAGGAGGCCCATTCTAGTCCTGAAAGTTCCCCTAATTTCTGAAAAATTGGACACTTGTAGGCATAAGCATGATCATCCTTGAAAAGTGTGGGCCAATAGAAACCAATCTGAAATATATTATGAACAATAGTATCACCCACATAATTTCCATTGGTTAGGCTATTTTGGAGATTACAAAATACCCTTTCTGAATCAGGTGCTTCCAGACATGTTAACATGACCCCATTATGGAACTTCTAAAAAAGAACTTCGTGTACCAACTGATATGATATAACTTTCAATTGAGTAGCCCTTTTTTGTCGTGTTGATAAATGTGAGGGAAAGGTACCATGCTCTATATATTATCACACATTCACGTACCAAGAGGTGGATGCATCAATGGGGGTAGCTCATTCAATGTTATACATTTCAATTTCCTTCTGCCAACCAAGAGACTCTTCTTCTAGTGTAATAACCATGTATGTCATGAGATGACATAGACTGTGGAATTTTATAGTGTGAACTAACTTAACTTCAAGATCATACCCTTATAATATTTTCATCGAATTCACCCTTCTTTCACCTAGCTCTTGCTGAAAAAACAACGATCTGATTGTTGGGTGAGGTGCAAAGACGATAACGTGATTTTTCAGAAGGTACAACTTGAAATTTTTTACTGCCTTGTACACTAGATACACTTTCTTATCAATGGCGAGTAGTTTAACTCATTTCCTTGCAAGAAAATGTTCATGAATGATATGTTTCTCTCATTACCTTGTTAATCCTTTTGTGTGAGAATAACTGCAAGAGAAGTAACATAAGGAAAAGTATACAACAAGAAATATTAATGGAAATTTGGACTATATAGCATTGGAGCTTCGATAATTTCGTACTTGATACAAAAAAATGAATCCTTTTCCCTTTTATCCCACTTACAAGTTGCATCCTTCTTAATCATCTCTTCTAATGGTTTTATTATTTGTTCATAGTAAAATATTAATTTATGGATGAAATTGATTTCCCTAAAAAGGACTACCCTTTCTTGTTCACTAGAAATGGAATATGAGTGATAGCATTAAACCATTCTGGGCCCACTTTAATCCCACTCTTTACGATGATATGGCCCAAGAGATTTCCCTCAGACACTCCAAAGATGATCTTATTAGGATTTAAGGATATCTTATGTTTGTGACATCGCTCGAAAATATACATTATATGATGCAAGAGAAGTATCATAAGGAAAAGTATACAACATGAAATATTTATGTAAATTTGGTCTATATAGCATTGGAGTTTTGATAATTTATTACTTGATACAAATGAAGGAATCCTTTTCCACTTTATCCAACTTATAAGTTGCATCCTTCTTAATCATCTCTTCTAATGGTTTTATTATTTTTTCATAGTCAGAGATTAATTTATGGATGAAATTGATTTTCCCTAAAAAGGGCTACACTTTCTTCTTCACTAGAAAGGGACTATGAGTGATAGATTTGAACCATTATGGGTCCACTTTAATCCCACTCTTTGAGATGATATGGCCCAAGTGATTTCCATCAGACACTCCAAAGATTCTCTTCTTAGGATTTAAAGATAACTTGTATTTGTGACATCACTTGA
This sequence comes from Pinus albicaulis, assembly GCA_034641835.2. NCBI lineage: Eukaryota > Viridiplantae > Streptophyta > Pinopsida > Pinales > Pinaceae > Pinus > Pinus albicaulis. Next base: position 873,083,453 of record CM076584.1, on the reverse strand, counting down.
AAATATACATTATATGACGCAAGTGATTGCATATTTTTTTTTTAGATAATTTCACATAATCTAAGTAAACCACAACATTTTTCCCAACAAAAATGCAGAATGTGATTTCCATGTCTTATTGGAATATAGCTCCTACATTGATAAGTCCAAAATGCATTCGTTTGAATGCAAAAGTACCCCACTTTCCTTAAAGTGTTCTTATGTATGGCAGGTTCTACTACTAGAGCCTAGTTGTAGCTAGAAAAATGGTCTAAAAATGAGAACATCTTTGACCTTGATACTATTTCAAAAAATGATTCAGTGAAGACAAGGGGTAGTTATCATTTTCCTAATCCTATTTTAAGTTTTGAAAATAAACACACATGTGTATTTATCACACTTATTTCTTACCAGAATCAGATTAGAGACCCATGTCGAATGAAAAACCTTAAACATGATCTGAGCATCCAATAATTTTTTGAGTTAATTTTGAATGAGGGGTTCAAGCGTAGCATTAAATTTTATCGATTTCCATTGAAACTAATTAAACCCTTATTTGATGGGAATCACATGTTGGATTCTTCATGCATCATGATTTTTCATATCATCATACATCCATCTGAATATATCATGATAATGTTTAAAGAGGCGAATGAAAGCTTACCTCTCTTGAGGTGTGAAACAAGCATTGATATTTACATACTTCATATCTTCTTCTGTACCAAGATTCACTTGTTTGTGCGAAATAATGGAGCTATAGTATTCATATTAACTGGTCCCTCGAACTAATTTGTAGGTGTTGTCACTGTGAAAATGACCCTCCAAAATTTGTTTCATAACTCAATTTTAGAGCCTACATGAACCGTCATTTCAGGCCCTTTAGTGTCGTCACATTATTCATTTATTATTATTTGTTTTCTCTAAGTTTCATATCCTCCTAAGTTAATGTTTCCCAAGTGTTATCACCAAACCCTTAGAAGTGTTTGTGTTATCTTGTCCATGGTTAGGTGAAATCATAGATTTTATTAACTTAGAAACTAGCCTTTTCACCATGCACACACACGAAAAGCACAAAAAATCACACAAAAGCAAAAAAAGGAAAGAAAAAACACTTTTAAGGAAAAAGTGCACTTCAAGAAGACTTTCTCTTGTGTTGAGCTAACTCCTTTGGGATGAAGAATTGTGCTCTCCTTGAGCACACTCCTTAATTCTTAGCAAGTGTGCCCTCCTTGAGTGAATTCCTTTGGCACAAAGAAGTGTGCACTTCTAGGACTCATGCATGAACTTTCTTGTTGCATGTGGGCACACTCCTAGAAAATAGGAGCCTTCTTTACTTCTCTTAACTAACTCATTCACTTTTCAACAAGTGGAAAGCATGCATGAGATGAATTTTCATGTAAAATATTTTAAATCAGCTCATTTAATCATTCATTATCATAATTGTTATCATCTAGGTTGGACACACATCTTTGGATCAAGAAAATTTGTGTATATCTTCATTCCAAGTAAGTTTTTCCTGTCGATTTTATTGGTTTCCTTTCATGTTTTTGTTGTCAATATTACTTTTCTTGCTCGTATTCCTTTTATTTTTAGTTTATTTATTGTATTTTGAGTTCCTTCTTGCTTCTACAAGTGTTAATATGATGGTGCAGGTTGTGGCTCTGCATATTCCTTAACTCTTCATATCCCAATCATGATTACAACAACACCCATGAAATATTGTAGATATTTCCTCTCTATATTTATATCATGCAATAGTGATGTTGGAATTGTCCTTGAACCTTCTATAATAGAGTGAATTTCTGGAAGTTGAAGCCCCAACTGATTCAGAAAATTGTGCCCATAAAAGGTAAGTCTCCCTCAAGAGTGCACTCCTTCGTCACAACAAACTGATCTGTCCTTGAGTGCATGAGCACACCCTCAATGCTTGAATGTTTTCCTTCATTTCTTCAACATGTGCCAGGGTGACCTCCTTTTCCTTAAGTGTATGAGTGCACCTTGAAGGCCTAGATTCCTCAAGCTTCACTCCTTCACCTCTTTAGAGTGTGTCCTTCTGCCCTCTTAGTCTCCTTGAGCATGTGAGAGCACCTTGAAGGTCTGAATGAAATTCCTTTGTGCTTTGTTAGTGTTCCATATACCATTTATGTATTATCTCACTTGTTTGAGTGCATGAGCACAATTCAAAGCCCCAAATGACCCTTGAAATTCCATGCTTTGGAAGTGTGCCTTCTTTATTTTCATGTAGATTTCTTGCCCATGCATGGAGATATGTGTTGTCATTTATAGGCTTAAATTTTCAAATAAATTTGATGGCTCTTTTAATTTTATTGGTTGAGTTATTTCCTGTTATAGGTAGAAGACTTTATAAAGCTAATTCTTGTCGCTATGAGTGTGCTTCCACAAACACGTGTTCAAGATGCAAGCGTTGTTACTCTTTTGACATAATATATTGGAACCATGCCTCCTTCTACACATAAAGTGGCCTCCAAACAATATTTAGAGGAAAGAACTGAGGAAGCAGTTGAAGTTACAAAGCCTAACATTCTCATATTTGCAAATACATAATGCTTCATAGATAAGTCTACCAAGGTCACATGGAATGACATAAAAAATAAACTCATATAGAAAAAATTAATTGAAAACTTGGAATATTTGCAAGCATACCTCAATATCAAGCAACCTATGATGCATATTATCACATGTATGTCCTCAGTCATCCCTTGCATGGAAGTGATTGAGTGGATTCTTACACACATGGATGACTCTCATTTCATGCTTCATAACAAAAGTGGTGGTAAACTTTCCACCTATTATGGAAAGGACATGTAGACTTACTATAAGATGCAAAGGCAACAAAGTATGCCAATAATGAATTTTACACCAAATAGGTCAATATTGACATAAGTGACATCATTAAATCTTGGTGTCGAGATCCTGCTAAGTTCCGTCACCACTAATATGCAATTTACCTGATGAGAATTCTCAAGGATGTATATCAGTATCTCATTATTATGTGGTGTCAGTTGCATGGGTTGAAGAACACTAAGGTATTTGAGGAGAAATAGATATATATGCTCAATATGGTGGTTACCTGTGGTAAAGTATTCAATTGGGAATATATATTTTCATTTGAATTGTAATGTCATGCAAGGAAGGAAAACACATATTTGAGGGAAAACCAGGCACAAAAATTCTATATGTTTGCATTTATACTCAATTGAATATGTGAAAAGTATGCTTTCCCAAGAATGTATTTGAATTTGACCCAAAAAAATAAGTTTCCACTCTACTTCCATTGTATATTTTTGTCAGAATCAAATTTTAGAGGCACATACAATAGCTTTCTAGAGCATTTCTTTGTGTTGGAAACCTAATCCTCTAAGGGTTGGTATGGAAGTTGAATAGTCAAAGGGAGTCCAAGAGACCACTTGTAATATGAAACCAAGTGTCACTAGACTTGTATAAATGTGTATCATTATGAATTGTAATGTATTCAATACTTATTCTTCATATATTCTGTTTTTGCTAGTGTTGTGTCTAAGATGGCATCAGATCCATGATGTGTGGCCTTTGTAAACCAATAATCTCATTGATTCTTATAGATTGGAATGTATGTATGATGGTTGTGTTATTTAATTGCATTTGAATGGATCTCTTGGTGAGAAAAGGAGTGTCATTGGAATGGATCTCTCGGTGAGAAGGGTTGTCATATTGGTTGTCTCTACATGCTCCATAGTTGCACGAATCAAACCACAAATGCTAAAGCTTCACTCGGATGTAGAAATTCAACCATCCTACACTAAAGATAAGGGAGTAGGGATTTTTCCTGCCTAAATATCTGATCTGTTGGTAATAAAGTGCCATTCAAGAACTGAAAATAGCATTCATTTTCAATTATTTCCTGCACTATGGGAAGATTCAAGTAATAGAAGAACCTCACTCATTTTTTGAGCTGTGATGCCTAGAGACCCAACAACCTACCTGACCGTTTTTTGGAAAATTGACTATGAACACTAGTGATTTTCTCTTATCTGAACGTTGGGATTTTCTTCGCGTGAATGGTATGTATTTATTTGTTTGCAGACTAGTTCATATCATACTTTGAGTACTAGTTCTATTTTGACTATGATTGTGTAGAAGTGATTTCTGTATCGTGATTATGTTTGAATTGATGTGTTGTGTGAAGGTATGGTGTGGACAGTGTTTTAAAATACTCCCCACATTCCCATATTATACCATTGGTCACTCCTCCATACCAAATACATACATACCACGATAGCAGTGACATAACACACCCAATGTGACTGTGTATTGACGACATGGCTGAGTCGTGGCACCCTCCACCACCAGTTTCTCCACCCATATGTTGCGACGCCACCAGTTTACATATATAGTTTCCATACCATTGTATATTATAACCAGTCATACACACCATATTCTTGGTTCAATCGATAATAATACCACATTCATCCTTTGTAGGTGGCCTCTCTCGACTTTGCTCCACATACCACTCCATATGCTATAACGCCGAATCCTAAACCACCGGTTTCTCTATGTAATACCACCTCCTGATCATTACAACTACGACGTGGTGTTTTAATACCATAGGTATCATCAGTTCATACCATGCAATACACAACACGCAATAGTCATCATTCATACCATCACTCCACCACTTCACCTCCTATTGTTAATACCACCATACGTGGCCCTCCAAACTACTCCTCCCGACTCCCGGTTACCATACCACACAAATATTCTCAGTTATGTAATATCTCCCTCGCTTCTAAATTACCCCAATTATCAAGAACTAAACTCTCCAATCAATATAACGACAGTTCATACCACCCATCCTGTCAATACACTCTGGCAAGCTCAAATACATCAATTTTATCCCCCATGGTTTAAGTGTCCTTCAGAGTCCAATGAGGAACCTTATGAAGAACCATTTTAAAGCAATTAAAACACATAAACTTTCCACTATTTTAATAATTCTCTTCTCGCACAAGCTTCCTACATTTTTCAGCTGTCATGCTAATAATTGCAAGCCCTGCCATGAATAATAGAATATGCACTCTTATTTTATGTATATCCATCATGACTTTATCCCCACCTAGTAAATTCCTAAAAATCAGTCCTAACAACACAAATCAGATGTGAATCACTAACCTCTTAGAGAACTAAGAACCCAAGAGAGCCAAAAATGTTGGTAAGCCCAAAAGTCGAGGAATCTGTTACTTCCCAAATTCTAGTCAAAGAAAGCATGACAACAGTTCGAACATGAATTTAAATTCAAAATATTAAATGTATTGTTGAAATTTTTTGTTAGAGGTGCCATATACAACATTTTAGTCTGATGTTTTTGACTAAATCTATGGTACATTTATTTTGAATGTCAATCCAAAATGAAGAATATTCATAATTTTTTTACATTGTAAACAAGTACATTGTCGGTTGAAGCCAACACCCTTCATTTCTTTATCTTGAGTTTTTTGGAAAATGGCCAAATTTTATGAAGTATTAGAGTCCCTGGAAAATTTGGTACAATATACTACTGGTGACACTATCAAAAACAACAAAACCACCCTTGTTAACATTAAAATATGTCTGCAAAATGTACAAGAAAATATTGAATTTTTGCAGTTGGAGTCTCAACTTTAGTGAGAAAAATTAAAATAGTGGATTCATCATTATAAAATAGTTTATGTTCATAACATTGAGACAAATCCAATCAACACCAAGAATATAAAGTTGAGTTTGATTCACATTCAGTGCCTAGTGCAAGAGAATATTTTCATGCAAAAGAAGAAATTCATCCTACACTTCCCAAGATAATCATCAAACCATGGGAAGAGCTTGTAAAAAAAAAGAAAAAAATAGGTCTTAGATATTATAAAGAGACATATTTTCATATTCTAGATTACTCAAATCCCATCAAATTTCATAGTGTTGGATTTTTTCATGACAATTCACCTTCAGTTGTTCCATATTTTTCTCCTCTTCCACAAAGGCCACAACAAAATGTTAAATTCCAACATTGTGATCGAGTTGGCCATATGAAATATCACTATTTTGATCTTCATCCATGTGATCACTGTCATAAAACCACTCATTCTTCAAATATATGCTTAAAAAAAAAAGCCTCCTGCAAGAACAAAGATTCATCTTGGATGGATCAGTTCTTGGCAATGGGATTCAACAACCAAGAATATATTTCATTCATATGCTAAAACTTGTTCTAGAGTATTGAAAAGTATTGCAGTTGATTTTTCTCCATATTCTCACCTTGTATCTGAAAGAGGGGGAATGTTGGTCATATAAAAGCTTCAAAGAAAAATCAGGCAAGCCTGAGCCATAACTTGCCATACCAACTTCAAATTTGTAGCCAAAGACACAAAATTTCAAACAAGTCTAAGCCACAACCTTCCATACTAGATTCATAGGTGTATCCAGATACATATATGCCGTTGAAAATGTCTTTTCTTGGTGGTACTAATTTAAACTATCTATTCGGGGTTGAGAGCTCCCTTTTCAGGTTTAGCTACTTCCTCTTCAAATAATTGGGAACACTTCCTCTAGCAGAATACTTCATCTTCTTTCCAGATTTGGAAGTGTTCTAGGAATTTCACTAAGTGTTCTAGTTTTGGTAGTCATCCTTAAACCAACACCTTATGCCAAAATTTCAGAGAGCACTTTCAACTTAGTGTTGCCATGCATTTTTTCACATTTTGTATTACAACTCCCCTCTTGGACTCATACATACCCCTTCAGATTAAGCGAGAATATGTTGGACACCTAATCCTCTAAGGGTTGGTTTTGAAGTTGAATATTAAAAGGGAGTCTAAGAGACCACTTATAATATTAAACCAAGGGTCACTATACTTGTATAATTGTGTATCATTGTGAATAGTAATGTATCAAATGCTTATTCTTCATATCTTTTGTCTTCACCATTGTTGTGTCTAACACTTTGTAGTCATATTCCATATGATATATGAGATCAATCCTCCTTCCATGAAAAATCTGGTGAAGGATGCTAGGTCCCTATAATATTGGTGCATTCCCTTATCTTTATTGTTAGTGTAGCCCCCTTATTGTTATTTTTGTGCCCATGTAGTCCCAATATTGTTATTATTGTGCCCTGTAGAAGCCTACTATTGTTATTGTTGTGCCCTTACATTGTTATTTTTATGTTGGCAAGGATTATATTATGACCCCTTTGACTCTATATATAGAAAGGAAGTCTTTTTATTTGTATCATCCAAGATTTATTGATTTATGTAATTTCCACAAGGTTTCCCCCCTCAAAGTGGCTAGTTTCTAAGTCCTTGATCTCTCTTTTCTTCTATTTTATGAGTTGGTTTCATAACATTTGGTATCAGAGATTTGGATTCTAGGGTTTTGTTGCTGCAAATAGGTCATCTTGGAATTTTTTCTATAATAGTTTTTCTACCAAGTTTCACAAGATGGAAAATAAAACCCATTTGAGCATAATTATTGAGGAACTTCATGTAAATGTTTCGTAGCTTGGTTCATTATATTTTCATAGATATGATCTGAGGAATTTAGGGTTTTTGCAGGCTCCAGAATTTCATCTCAAATAACTTTCGTTTTCGACATTGGATTCAAATTCTGTAAAAATTAGCATAAATTGCATGAAATTTAGTTTCGTGTATATTAATTTCATATCCGAAGGTTGAAAAAGTGACACATAGCATTCTATACAAGTTCGGTCTATTGAACTAGTCCTTAATTTAGTCATTGTGGGAGATCTGGCATAACGTTATCTTGAAGAATCCAAATTAGGTTTGAATTATGGCATTGGAAATAAGACTAAGTGGGATACTAAAGGACTGAATATCAAAGCTCGGGGATCCAAAATTACATAGATACATCAATTTCAATAAAAATATTCTCAAAAGAAAGAAAAATGTGTGTCTTTTTTTTTTTAAATTGCAAAAGTCTTTTTTGAAAAAGCAATTTGAAGTGATTCCAAGGGAATATTGAAGCATAAATATTAGTATTCAATTCTAAAATGAAACCCAAAAATAATTCCATACCCACTAAGCCCTCAAAAGGCTCCAATATGATTCATGAAGAGGAAGAAGTGCAACATGATATATCAAAATTATGAGACCAAGTGCAACAAATTTCGCTCTCGCAAAGAGTAACAAAAAATGAAATGGAAGCTAATATGGATGGTTTGAAGAAATACATGGATGGATTGAAGAAAGGCATGGAAGCTAATATCGATTGTTTGTATAATGCCATGGAAGCTAATATCTATTTTCTAAAAGAAGACATGAAAAGTTTGAAGGAAATTTTGACAAAGTTGCTACAAGAAAGGATTCCTTTTGGTGAAATGGTAGTAGATGAAAATCATGATGATAAAAAAAGAAAGGTTAATCATAATTTCATAGAATATAATGTTGGATTTAAGACCCACCATATTCCAAATATCGATATAAGGAAGTTTGATGGAAAGGATCTGGTAACATGGATACTACAGATGGAGCAATATTTTGATCTCCATAATGTGCAAAACACACAAAAGGTACGCATTGAAAATTTATATTTAGAAAAAAATACATTTGTATGGTATCGATGGCTTTTATATCACAAAAAAATTGTCACTTGGTAAATTTTTAGGAAGGAAATAATAGCACATTATGAGGATACAAAGAGCAACACCTTCTTTAGCCAATTTATAAATCTCAAACAAATGGGTTCGATGGTGGAGCACATTGAGGACTTCCAAAAATTGAATATAAGGATAATTGATATTCCAAAGGAACACCATATTTATGTCTTAATAGATACTTTAAAGGATAAAATCCAACATGAGGTTCTCCTTTGGGAACCTGATTCATTGGAGAAGGCATTCAGGTTGAAAAGAAAAATTGAAAGAAAAATTATGGCGACGAGGAAGCCTACCTCTCACAACTATAAAGATGGAAGTTTTGCCACTCCTAGACTTCCAGAACCTACAATGTTGACACCACAACAATTGGAAGAAAAGAGAGCAAAAGGGATTTGCTACAGTTGTGATAGAAAATACACTAAAGTTCATAAGTTTGCTGAGAAGAAATTATTTTACATAGATTGTGAAGAGGAGGAAAAAAAGGAGCATGAAACTTCAAAAGAAGAGGATATACACCAGGAACCAACCCTATAGGAAGAAGAATGAATCCAACCATATCATGTAATGCATTGGAAGGAATTACCACTCCTCAAAATCTCAAGGTAGAAGGACATATCAAGAAGAAAAATGTAATAGTGTTTATTGATTCGGGTAGTACCCATAATTTTAGTCATTGTAAGGGAGTCAAGGAATTGAATTGCTTCCTATACCTAGCACCACAGTTTCAAGTGATGGTTGAAAATAGAGGAACTATAAATTTCTATGGAAATTTCGATAATATCAAACTAACCAGGGGGGAATATGTATTGAATAGTCCAATTCTCTCCACACCAAAGGGTGGTGTTGATGTTGTACTAGGAGTACAATGGTTACAATCCTTAGGGATGGTTGCTTTTAATTTTCAAGAACTTTTCCTCATTTTTTTTTTGGAAGGAACGAAAGTTAAATTACGAGGTATCATAGCGAAGACAAGAAATATAATCATCTATAATTTCATGAAAAAATATTCTGAATAGATAATAATGAGGCGTAATTGCACAATTATGCTCACTGTAGGTTCAAACATCAAAATCTTCTATTTCTCCAGATCTCCAAAAAGTCTTGGACAATAATCCCAAGTTATTTGAGACTTCCAAAGGACTCCCACATATTTTTGATCATGATCATGCTATTCATTTGATTCCAGGAAGTGTTCCTCCAAACATAAGGCCTTACAGATATCTGTATGCTCAAAACAGTGAGATTGAAATTAGGGTTGCATAAATGCTATATGTTGGTATAATTCAACCTAGTCAAAGCTATTTCTCTGCTCTAGTATTATTGGTGTACAAGAAGGATGGATCATGGCATATGTGTCTAGATTATAGGGAGGTCAACAAGCTCACTATAAAAGATAAATTTTCCATCCCCATCATTGATTAATTATTGGATGAATTACATGGAGAAATTTACTTTACCAAGCTAGATCTTCATTCTAGATATCATCAAATTAGAATGAATACTGAAGAAATTCTGAAAAAAAGATTCATAACTCATGATGGTCATTATAATTTTTTGTTCATGCCTTTCGGCCGTACTAATGCACCTTCCACATTTCAAGATTTGATGAATTCCATTTTCAAACCCTTCGTTACAAAAGTTGTGTTGGTATTCATTGATGATATACTAATATGAAACAAGTCTTGGAAGGATCATGTTCAACATGTTGACATGGCGCTCAAACTATTGGAGGGGAATCATTTATATGCAAAAACCTCCAAATTGTTCTCTGGAATACTGAGGAGGAATATCTGGGTCATATTGTATCTCATGAGTGTGTTAAGGTAGACCCTAACAAAATTAAATCCAATAAGGAATGGAAAATACATACAACCATAAAGCATCCTCTAGGATTTATGGGTTTAACAAGGTATTATTGCAATTTTATTAATAATTATGGGACAATATTGACACATTTAACATCATTACTAAAGAAAGATGCATTTTCCTGGACTCCGGATGCAACTAAGGCCTTTTAACATCTTAAAGAGGCAATGTGCCAATCACCGGTATTAGCTTTTCTAGACTTCACAAAATCATTTATTTTGGAATGTGATGCCTCAAGAAATGTAATTGGTGCCATTTTAATTCAATAATGAAGATCCATTGCTTTTTAAATTCATCCAATCAAAGGAAAGCATTTACTGAAACCTACTTATGAGAAGGAAATGTTGGCAACACTACATGCACTAAAGTAATGGAAACCTTACCTAATGGGAAGAAACTTCAAGGTAAAAATAGATCATGATGGTCTTAAATAATTTTTGGAACAAATATTATCTTGAGAAGAGTAGGAAAAATGGGTCACAAATATGTTGGGTTATGACTTTGAAATCATCTACAAAAAAGGGAAGAAAATTGTTGTTGCAGATGCACTCTCAAGAGAGGATAAGGATGTGGAGGCATTTCATTGTGCCATTTATATTATCCAACCTAAGTGGATAACCAAAGCAATGGATGAATGTAAGAATGATGAAGAGGTGTCGGCACTCATTCAAAATTTGTAGAAAGATCCCAGTACATCTGAAAACATTTAGCTAGAAAAATGATTCATTATGGTAAAAGGATTGCTTATATATTTTTAAGAATACCAAACTCAAAAAAAAAAATTATTTGGAATTTCACACCTCTCCCTTAGGAGGGCAATCAGGATTATAAAAATATTGCCACAGGGTCAAGAAGGAAATTTTTTGGGATAGCCTTAAATCTGATATTCAAAATATTGTTGTAATATTCCCAAATTTTCACATCATATTTGGAATATTAGAGTCCTTGATTTTCATAATGAATTAAGAAAATAAAAGGGTGGAGGGACCCACAATCTTGAATATGAATAAATATCCACTTTGTGTGTGTGAATGTGGATTAATTTAGCCTAGATCTGGAAAATGAGGTAGTTGAGCAACTACTAATGTGAATAAGATTGGAGATCATGTCTCATTTAATGAGAAAGATCATGGAGGGTTGATTTAGTCAACTAAGATATTGAACATGTCAAACAAAGGATCATTGAGCATTCATGATCAAGTGATGGAGGATCATGTGCAAATGAAGCACATATGATGGAGGAGGTTTACATTGCACCTAGACTGTTTGGTTTATTTGGTCAAACAACGCAGTCCCACTTGGAGGATATTGTCCACATGAGACAACGCAGTTGAGATTAGGGCCAAGGCTTGGGAAGGCTCAAGCATTATAAAGGAGATGAAGGCAAAGGTGAAAGGCATATTGGATTATTTGATGTATGATCTTTTAGATCTGGAATTGTCAAGTGACATTCCACTGCATTCTTGGGCTATTTAGTAGAGATTGTAGGTGCTATTTAGCACAGGGTGTTCCCGGGCGGGAATCCCACCTCTTTATTAAAGTAGCTCTAGAAAGAGGATTGTACTTCATTATACATCAGGCTCTAAGTGCCATTTCCTTTTTCTACTTTCTACAGAACATTCATATTTAGAAATCTGCAGATTTTTGAAGATCAGTTTGGAAGCTGGAAGTTGTCTTCAGTAATTCTACTGGAGAACAAGGTGAGGGATTATTCCCATTACTTGGGCTTATATATCAGCACTCCCAGAGCCACGTTGCAGATCTAGCATCAGGCCAAAATTTATTGACCTCCTGGCAACAGTATTCCCTTCAGGAATAATGCTGTCCATATTGCATATCTATAAGGAGGAAGGAAGTTGCTAGTACTTCAGCTAGAAATCCAGTGAAGGATCATTCCTTCACATTTCCATTACTATTATCATCATCCTGGAGTTTATTGCAGCATATTTCAGTGGGTAGAAGGCCTCTCTTTCCCTGACTGCGTAGTTTCTATTGGCATCTATGTTGCAGTAGCTGAATTCATCATTGGAGGATTGAGAATGTAGATCTAGAGCTTTTAGCTCAAAGATCAGATGAATGGATCAACCCTTCAAGCATAGATATTATATGAGCACACATTTAAGCCATCTAGTCTTCATATCTAGCTTCATATCTATATTTCCCAGCAGATCAAGGATCAAATCCTAGGGAGTTGATTTTCCAAAGTTGTAGATCTAGAAAATCCTTTCTGGGTTCTCTTGGGAATCCATCACATTGGCCAGATATTGAATCTTGGCATCATCTGAGCTCTAGTTTTGAGTAGATCTGCATTTCCCTTTTCAGCCTACAATTATATGCTCACATTCTGCTGAAGGGACATCATAGTATTTGCTGTAGAGCCTCTCTAGTTACACTGTACTTATTGCATACATGTTTTCAGGGTAATCCTAGCTCATCTTCTTGGTTAGATCTACCTATATTTTGTACTTGTGTAACTGAATCATCTCCAATATAATAAAATGGCTCAGCTCTTTCTGCATATTCTGATGTGTACTTAAGATTTATTATTTATCTCGCTGTAAGTTCTTATATTGTGTGAATTATTACTACATTATCCCTTTTGGGATATTACAATTGTGGCAGAATGTTTGGTTTTCTAACAAAATAAAGTTGATACAATTAATACCCCAAGTATGTTAGAACCTTTATTCATTCCAAGTCAATGTTGGGAGGAGTTTTCTATGGATTTTATCACAGGTTTACCCAAGTCCGAAAGAAATACTGTTATCATGGTGCTAGTTGATAGACTTGCCAAGTATGCACACTTTTTTGCATTATCTCATCCATTCAAATACAATACAGTTGCTAGTGCATTTATGGAAATAATTCAGAAGATACATGGAAACCCAAAGATTATTGTAAGCGACAAAGATCCCATTTTTATAGGAAATGTTTGGATGGAATTATTTTATTTTTTGGGTACTAAATTATCTCATAGATCATCACATCATCCTCAATCTGATAGGAAAATTGAGATAGTGAACAAATGTTTGGAAGTATATCTTTGTTGCTTTGTAACTGATAAACACACACAATGGGTCAAGTGGTTACCTCTGTTTGAATTGTGGTATAAAACTTCCTTTCATACTGCAGAAAAATGACCCCATTTATGGCACTTTATGGATATCATCCACCCTCCATCACATCATATTTAAGAAAAAATTCTAAGGGTCAAGCACTGAAAGATCACATCAAGAATCAAGTTCTCCAACTCTTAAAGGATAACCTCACCTTGGTGTAAAATTGAATGAAGAAATAGGTAGATAAACATTGTAGCAAAACAAGTTTTGATGTAGACGAATATGTATTATTATGGCTACAAACATACAAACAAATGTCCCTCAAGAAATCTAAGAAGGATAATAAATTATCACAAAAGTATTATGGTCCTTACAAAGTGTTGCAAAATATTAGTACTATGGAATACAAATTAGAGCTTCCTGCATCTTCATGAGTGTGCCCAATTTTACATGTTTCATGCTTAAAGAAGGTTATATGTGACAAGCTCATAGTTCAAAAAATATTTCCATAACTTGACGAAGAAGGAGAAATTATATTGGAACCTGAAGCAGTCACAAAAATAGGAAATTGACAACTACGAAATCAATCAATTTCAGAGTATCTCATCAAGTGGAAGAATTTACCCATTGAAGATTCGACAACAGAGGGTGAGAATTTTATACAGAAGCATACAAATATACTCAAGTTTTGATGAAAAAAAAAATTGAGGGAGAGGGGCATGCTAGGTCCCTATAATACTAGTGTATTTTTTTATTGTTATTGTTAGTGTAGATCGCTTATTCTTATTATTGTGCCCTTACATTGTTATTGTTATATCGACTAGGATTATATTGTGACCCCTTGGACTACTATATATAGAAAGGAGGTTTTTTCATTTGTATCATCCAAAAATTGTTCATTTATGTAATATAAAGGAGGTTCCCCCTCGAAGAGGCTGATTTATAAGTCATTGATCTCTCTTTTCTTCTATTTTGTGAACTGGTTTCATAACAAAGGAGTATCTACATGATATCATGAATTGGTTTGTAGTACCTGAGGGTACATATATTAGATGATTTGGATGTCATATATCCCCTTATCTCATGCCATGATATGGGAGTAATAAGGTGGTGTTTCAAGAGGTAGCATATCAATTGGACAAAGTGTTGTTAGGAGTTCTTGACATAAGGAAGAAATTCCCTTGGCCCACCTTACATTTGAGGATCAGAATATATGAAATAAAGATCCAGAAGGTGGAAAATTCTTAAATACAAGAGCTACAATTCTTTCACTTTGAAGTTAAATACTTTCATGGATATGATCCTAGGAGAGTGTGCAAGGAAAAATTGTGAAAGGATTGGTTACAATTGGGAATATTCATCAATGTCTACAACATAAATGAGAAGTTGAAGAAATGGTACAGTTTATTTAGAAAAAACAGCCAAGAATCAAGACTGTTTCACCCCAAGGTCCACCAGTTCAAGATGTATAGACATAGGAGACATCACATATGACCCCTCAAGCAAAGAGTGCTTCTCCTAGGAAAAGGATCAAACATGATTCGACAAGAGAAAGAAGTAGGAAATGGAAAGTGGATCCTTTGAATATAGGAGCTATTCAAGCTAAACATGAAAGGGGAGAATCACAAGAATAGGAGAATAGGAAGTAAGAGGAGTTGCTCAGGATGTAGTAGAAAGAAGAAGAGGAGAAAAGGAGTGCAAAATAGGAGCAGCAAGGGCAATCCCAGGAGGAAGAAGAAGCAAAAATACTAGATGAAGAATAATTGACTCAAGATATAGAGGAATATTCGGAGGAAAATGATGCCATCTAACCCATATATTATGAGATAGGTTATCCAAAAAACCTCCTCTCATGGGTGGTGATCTCCCATTTGATGAAATGGGAATCACACCTCTACCTAAATAAAAATTTATGGATGTGTACAATTCCACTTTTGATAAGCTCAACATGAGGATCATGCAGCAGAGGTGAAGATGCTTCCCAAATGATCATCAGAACCTAGTTTCAATATCTACAAAAAAGGTGATAAATTTAAATATCAGAAGGAATCAGAGGGAAATCATGAAATATTTTTTTTCCTTTTCTACAATAGCATAGGAAAAATCATAATATTTGTTGAATGAGAATGCTATAATAAGGATAGAGTTAGTGGCAGTAAAGAAAAATGCATAACACTTTGTTGTGGATAATCAACAATTATCTTCACATAATTTGAATATAGTAAAATGGCATTCAACCATGCAGGAGGAATTGGGGCCAATTGAGGATACCATGGCATGATTATATGATGAAATGATACTTCTACAATAAGTAATGGCTCCTCTTGTTGGAATTAAAAAGAAAGCGCACGAATTCTTGAAGCTCTTCAAAGTGGCAAGTAGAGCAGTTGATGAACTACAAGAATGGGATACCAAATATATTAATGTTCTATCACATTTGGTTAGAAAGGAAAGTATTTCCGCTAAAATGGACAAAGTATAGATAAGACTCCACCATAAGAATTACAATCGTCTTGGAGAACAAGTGACTAACAATATTGTCACATATAGTCGCCTACACAATGGTTTTGAGTCTCTAGCATAGAAGCATGGGTTTCCCTCAATAGGATTGCTTGAAGAAATAAGAGTCAATGAAATCAACCAATACATCAAAAAAAATAAGCAAGCATCATAACAATAGGGCTTGGATATAACCAAAGACATTATTCTACAATATTCCATCACGAGAGTCAATGCCCACATGAAATTGTCATGGCTATGGAATAATGTAAAATCAAGCTCCAAGACCATATTGATAGAAGAATTGGAGGTGAAGATGCAGTGTGCAATAGACTTGCTAGTTTAGGTCAAAGTCATCTCTACACACATCAGAGAATGGATCACCAATGAGTTCCATGAGGAAACAAATGACTTGTAAATTTGATAATATTTTGTCTTATTATCATTTTTGTCTCATATAACCACCATCTTGTATGTAATTTTTCTTTTGTAATAATTTGTATGCAATGTAGTCGATGAGACACATGTGTAATGTGAAAAAACCACATATGGAATGTGAAAAGACACATATGGAATGCAAAAGGTCATATATAGAATATGAAAAGTCATTGGAGTTGAAGAGTCATGAGGAATCTCAAAATTCATTTTGATTTGTTATAAATAGTGCCTCATAACACAAGAAAAGGGCTTGGATTCTTGGAGTCTTGCCTTGGATTATCTTGTAGTTCATATGATATAGATCATTCTTTGGAGAAGCAAGTTGTAGCTTCATGTTCCACTACTAGATCTAGTGTTTCATCTATGTAACAATGTACTTGTGATCTTTAATTTATAATTAGAAGCTCTTTGATCCAACACTTCTCTATGCATGTATAATTTATACAGGAGGAAAATTCCTATTATGTTTGAGGTATATGTCTATTTAATTACATACTAAGTATAATGAAATATTTCATTTCTTAGATATCGATATTGTTGAATAGGTGTTGTTATGTTTTCATGATTGTTGTTTATCATGTGAACTAATTTGTAGGAAATCAAAAAGTCTTTTTCTTCACTCTTAGTTCTATGTTAGGATAGTACTATTACTTCCCTAACCGGAGGTTCGTTTCCTATTACTAGCCATGGAAGTTCCATGTGCATCTTACAATTGGTGTCACACAAAGCATACATACTTGCTTCCCAAAATAAGTGGTGTGATAAATTGTGTATATTTAATAACCAAGGCACATATTTGAAAAATTTTCAATGGTGGTTGGACCATGTAAACGGATAGGACTCCTACACAAAACGATTTTCAGGGCTAATTGGGACCTCATATGGGGAGATCCTCTTACATGTTGGCAAGATCTAGCACAATAAAAAATAGGTCATACAAATTTTCCAATGACACCACATCCTTGGGCATGGGGTTTACTTTACTTGCTTGAGCTCAACCCTAAAATTCTTTTTCATGCTCTCCCTCAAAAAATTTTATGTCCTTGAAGACATCAGCATTATACATAAAGTCCAGTATCTATTGGTTGGCATTCAAAATGAGAAATTTAGTAATATTAGTGTGCGTGGATGGCCTATAAATAATTTCAATTAAAAAGCCATACTTTAATGGTGACAAACTAGCAACCACATTTACTGATATATCAGTAGTAGCATTACAACTTTGAGGAACAAAATATTTATTGAAATCTTGGAAATGTGAAATAATATTCCATACCTCTTGTTAATAATTTATGATATTAGGTGACACACAATGTATTGTATTTCATACATGTCGTGTGGAAAGTTTTTAGTCACCCATTGCTTTGAGTAATTCAAATTTAATTTCAATGAATTTCTTTAAACAAAAAATGACCACTTCATACTTAGCAATGTTCTTAGTGCACTCAAATTCCAAGTGGCAAGATATCAAATATTTGTTTTGTTGCAGGTCTATTAAAATACAACTAGCCCCAAAACCCTCCTATGTCTTCGAACCATCAAAATACAATGTCAAGATCTTAGAAATACTAGAGTTAGTTCCTACACTGACATTATTTACTTCTATTTTACAAGATTCATTCACAACAGTTGGATTTCAAGGAACGAGTTCCTATTGTTTATTAGGTGGGATGGGTGAAGGTTGTGCTAAATAACATTTATGATATAATTCTAGAAAACAACTCACTAAAATAACATTTGCAAAGCCAAATATCTCTTTTTGTCACTCAAGTTGTGTCACAGTATACTTCATATAAGGCCCACTTTATACTCGAATCTTATTGTTTCCGCCCTTATGCAAAAGCCATCAATGTATCTAGTTAGTTGAGAAATACACTTGCAGTTTGTTGTACCAATATTTGCTCAAAATTAAACAATAGACTTAAGTAATGTCCATAATAGCAATGTTTATGCACTAGTGAACTTTGTGGTCTAATGAAAAATGAATGATCACATAGTTAAATTCACCAATTTCCTAGACTAATGATCCGTCTAGGTGTATGATTCATGCATATGTATTTTCCCATATAGTGCTAATTTTCTCAGAAACAAATAATGGCATAACATTCATGGATACACCAAAATAAACCAAAAAATTGTGGAAATTATAATTAAATATTTCAAAGGTTAAAAGAAATTATGGGTAGAGAGTGTTAAAATTTAAATTGACAACATTGACTACAGACTCAATGATATCGTGAGAGTTATCGGGCATAACTTGAGAAGAGGAAACTTCCATATCTGCTGAAGAGTGTGATGGGAGTGCTTGGATAATCAATTCTCGATCTCTTGTTATGTTTGTGAGGTAAAAGATTGATATGTTGCCACGAACTGTTTTCATGTCTCCAAAAATGTTGTACTCAATACTTTCATTCCTAACAAGATATGTTAACATATCATGTGGTGTAGCTTTATTTGAAGATTCACAAGTGATGTTGTTGGTGGAAGTGTTCTTAGAATAAGGATCACTTTCAGACTTGTTATGTGAATTCTAATCTAAGTTGGAATGTGGTGGCATCCTTCTCAACAACTACTTCTTGAACTCTTTCTCAGAGATAGGTCCTTTTCTCCTCAAATTATAATGAACAGTTTTTGTTGAGGAGGAGCTTCAGTCACTAATTGTTCATCAGCACTTTTCTTGTCAGCATTGTATATGATGTGAAATTAATTAACTAAGTCTACAACACTTAAAATTTCTTTATTCATGACAGGTTCATTTTCTTCTTCACTTTTCTCAAGTTTTTTTATCTTCTAACAACATGTCTACGAAATTGGTCCTCATGGAAGTCATGTTATGGTTCCATTGGGGACATGTTTTTTCTGAGTGCTTCTCTTTATGGAAAGTGCAATAGTTTTCCATTCCCCAACTTTCAACATTAAACACTCAATTACAACTCTAAGAAAATTTATTCGATTGAGAGTTGTTATTCTTTTTGAAGAAAGGAAGCTTAGAGAACTTGTTATTGATGGTTTCCTCACTTGACCTCCTCTTTAATTCAGATAATTCATTGTTGGAGAGGTAAATCCCCTCTACAGACAGAGGCAATCCCTACTAGCCCAGATCGGGTCTAGCAACAATCATATCATGCTAAGGTGCAAGTTCTTAATTGCAATAGACCAAATTGCGAAGAAGGCCTACCTTAAGTCCAACGCTGTTGTTCACAGAGAAGATAGTGCTCCCGTTTCCTTGCTCTGGCAGATCAAAATTATCTCGCTTGTCACAATCAAACACCTGCACATACAAGAAACATGACGAACACACAAGCGTAAAACCCAATATATGCAATTATGTATTAGTCAGAGAAGACACAACTCATGATTTAATGTATGAACAATACGAGTGGAACCATAACCAAAGTTTCTTATCATTAATCAATACAAAGAAAGATAAAACCTGTGCTCTGACACTGGATCTTCCTTTGGCGGGTCGATAACAGAATACGTCTCGATAAATCTCGTCAGGAATGGGACAAGCCTCTCTCTTCGGTTGTCTTGAAAATAATCTCCTTGCTACTGATTTGGCTGTATGAGGACTATCAAGGCTCTTGTAGCATTCTCTAGGCTATTGAAGGCTCTTGAAGGCTCAACCATTCAACCAATTCATCAATGGAAGATGGCTATATTTATAGAGGAGAGGAGGAGGTTGGGATCCCTACAATAGTGGAAGGGAGGCCTTATCCCTTGGGAGGTTCCCCATAAGGTGGAAACAAGAGGCCAAAGGAGGAAGGTTGTGGTTATTCAGTCGAAATCACTCCTCATGACTCATCCACAAAGTTGTTCTAATCGAAACTTTTCCTCTTTTTTTAAAAAACTTTCCATAAGAAGATTGGCGCGGGTGCTTAACTAGGACAGATCGCCAACTGGCGTGGGATTAGTTTTAATTTTCCTCATTGGCGCAAGGACATAACAGGTTACTAGCGCCAAGGCAAAAACAAGTGTTTTTAGGGGTCTACTCAGGAAATGATCGACAGAAGGAATGTTGTCCTCATGGAAAGGGATGTAATGATGGTATTTTCAAGGCATGACACTACGTATTGGTCACAAAAACTACCCTCCAATGGGCGAGATGGGGATTTCAGGGACGGTGACAAATTACTGCGTAATAGATGCCTCCTAAAGCATGAGGCCCAAGAGAGAGAGGGGTGAAATGCTTTATGAGAACATGTCCAACTGAAAACACTGCTGTCAGAAAAACTACATATACAAGTACATCTGATATCTCAAATACATGATATATGTGGTATGGGCGCAACCATCCATAACAAAGTATACAATAATCCAGATCTAAGGTATAGACGCAACCATCCAGTAAGGATCGATAAATAGACTCAGGTATGGTCGCAGCCATACAATGAATGAGTCATGTAACCAATCATAATAATCCACAAAATCGTAGCCTGGATTCTAACAAAAAAGCCCAGGGTCTTGCGTTCCATCTCGACCTGAAAAAAGTACAAGTTCAAGCATGCGAATAAGCGAGATGAAGTCGAACATGCAAGAACATCGCTTGATTACCAGCCAATGATGAAAGCTGTTAACAGATGCGAGAGGTACCAGCAATAGTGACAATGGCCCTCAAGGTACTATAGGTACAATCCATAGAATGTGAACAGTGAGCTCGCGTAGAACACCCGCAAAATCATTTGATCGAAGGTCAATGGTGAAAACCTTGTGTCGAATGTGAAGAACCTGCCATTGAGGCATGCAGACTCCAAGGTACCAGAAGGGAGTCTCTAGATCAACTTCCTGGATAATGAGCTGAAGTCGACAGGAAGTGACCTTGATCGAAGGTGGGGCATAGTGTTTCCCACATCATTGATGCGAGATAGAGGAATATAATGTTTTGTGAATCAGGATCAGATGAGAATCAGAGGAGGGTTGAAACTTTGCAGGGGTCAACTTCTCTTCAACATATCGGCGGCACGACATTGGATTTGGCAGTATTTGACATCAAAGGATCTGAAGTCAGGATGACGAGGCAAAGAGCAGATGAGAGGTCAAAAGGGATTACCCAAACCCACGGAGGCAAGCAGAAAATGAGATGAGATGTCCCCAACCCAACACGAATGTAGATAAGTGCCATGTTCAAGAGCGACATATTGCTGACACGACGATGATACTGGTTCCATTTTCCCCCACCATTTCTGGCAAGTACCTCTTTATTTTTACACAAGATTGAAGACGATACCATATGCTTGTCATATATGTCTATCCTTCAGACGAATTCATTCTAGTACATTTAACGAGCCCTAGGAAGGAGGAACTTGAATATCGTTATTATGACTAAATCCGATGTCATTAGGATTTAACGAGTCTGACAAAGGGAGAAATCGACGTATTTTAATGTTTAGAGAGTTTGAAAAGACAGTGGAAAAGTAAACTCCAACGGTCCCTTTTCGTAAATAGTTCCTCAGATCCAAAAAGGTAGAAAACTATGTCTGAGAAAACCTCCTAGTCGCGATAGGCTAGGGTATTCCTTTTTCATAAATAGTCTATCCCAGCCCAAAAAAGCGGTAAACGTATACTGGGTGGATGTCGTTTCAGAGCCACTTTAACGAGATCAAAATGACAAGCGACTCAACAATATTTTCATGTTTAAAGAGTCAGAAAAGAGCTGAAAGATGACTCCTCCTGGAGGAACGAGTGGTATAAAGGGTAGCTACTAGTTCCGGTAATGGTGGAACTGCTCAAAACAAGATAAAGGTCAAGAGGTTGGCTAACAAGACCACTCATCATAGCGGTTCCTCAGGAACGGGTGAAACAACCAAGTGAAGGCATATTATCGGCCAAGCAGATAATGACGACGGAGTGAGAAAACCAAGGCTCATCTAGCAAAAACAGGCTGATAAAATGGAAATCACAAGAGGTAAAATGGGAAAGGTTTCATTTTTACACAATCTTGAAATCAGAAAACTTTGCTTGAAGTTGGTTTCATTTTTACACAAGCTTGAAACAAAGATAAACTATGCTTGAAATTGGTTTCATTTTTAAACAATCTTGAAATGGAAACAAACTATGCTTGTAAAAGTAAGCGTGCCCCCAGCATGGTGACTCAAATCGAGGTACATGCCCCCAAGCTTCAATCCATATGATAGGCAGATGGAGTGAAGGTTCAAGTTACGAGATCAAGGAAAGACTTGACTGGGATTTTATGAGATCTTATCAAAGACTCGAATTGAACAGGAAGATGTTTCATTATTTTAATTAGGTTGACACATTAAAAGAACTATCCTCAGGACACCTTGTTTCATGGTTTAAGGATCTTGGCACAAGACAAGGAACTCTGCTCTGACAACCTTGTTTCATGTTTTAAGGAGCTTCACACAAGACAAGAACCTCTGCTCCGGTGACCTCATCATAATGAACAAGAAGTCATTGCCTCCAAGAGTTGCCCATCCGATGGAAGGAAAACATCTTGGAAGTCAGGACCTAATGCCCCCAGCATACTATGCATGACGGCATCATCACTGAGTACAAACACGGGGTAGTTAGCCACATAGTTGACCTGTGGTGGGGCAGATACAACGGGTGGATAAAACCAAGAAGGGATGATGGCGGGTCAGCTGCCACGTTAGGACCAAAGAACGAAAGTTGATCAATGGTCACGATCCATCCTTCATGTGGAAAACAGACCACACAAAAAAGGGAGGAGACAAGCACTCCCATGGCATAGGTGTAATCGCGCCCCAAAAGAAGATTTAAATCCAAAGGGCCTGGAACAACCATCACGTCCATATGGACGATTTAACCTCCCAAAGTAACAGGTAACCTTGGAAGGATCCCTAACGGTTGAATAGTTCTTCTATTAAATGCCAACATATTCTGCGTAAAAGGCACAAGCAATGGCCAACCGAAAGCTTGCCAAGTAGTTGAGGATAGAACACTAATAGACGCGCCTTCATCTATAATGGTGTTGGGTACGACTAGATGGGAGTCATGTACTGTGATCTCAAAGGGCACATAAGATAGAAGGTAGTATCTTGTAAATTGACTCTAGTCAAAGGAAGCGACCAAACTACCCGGAGGGGCTACCATCGAATGGAGATGGTCTTCCCCTGGTGTTACGAAAGAAGAAGGAGCATCCTCCACAACCTCCATCTCAAAGGTGGGAGGAGTATCCTCCGGGACCTCCATCACGGGAGGCAGAGGAGCAGCTTCTTGAGATATAGGGATAGGAGAATCTTTCTCCAAGTCCGAGGAATCTGAAGAAACAGGAAGAACCTGAGGGGTGTGAGGTCCACTCTCCATGGGAAAGACCTAGTGCACCATAGATGGGGCCAGCTCAACCGATCCCATGACTAATGGCTGGTAGGGAACGGATTCCTGAATTTGAATTTCCGAGGGAGCGGGATTTACCAAGGATGACTCTTGACCAATCTTAGGATCAGATGGTGAAGGACTCAAAGAAAGCCATTTATAACCAGCCGGGAGGCATGGTGTAGAAACAGTTGAGTTGTCTAAAACTTTCTTGGCTTCATCCATATACGGACAAAGGTGAATGGCATGGTGCCCTTCACACAACTTACAGGGATTGGTAATCTTACCCTGCTTCTTAGGATCCTTACCAACAGCAGCTGAAGACGTGCCCCCAACTTGACTCCTGGAAGCCAAAGGCAACGATGGACAACCGTTGGAACATGCTTCGAGCACCTTGGGAATGCCAGGGAAATCTCGAAGAAGATGGTCTCCTGTGCACAACATGCAAGGGAACTTGACTTTCCGCGAACGGTTGGAAGGTTTATCAATGGAAGGTTTCTTAGGCGCAATAGTTGCAGAGCTAGCCTCTCCTTTATCTAACTCCTTCTTCTTTCTTGTATTCTTATTCTTCTTCTTAGCCACCTGGTTACTCGAATCCAGACTTTCACTAGGCGAAGTAGAAGAGGAGGACACAGAAACAGGAAAATATGGGGAGAGGTCCACCTTGGAATCAACATGATGTTGTTTAGGTGGAGGAACTGATTGAATAGTAGCCAAGACATTCAGGACCACAGAGGTTGAAAACAACCAAATAGGAAACTCAACAGTTAACCCAGGAAGGGACAACGTTTCCATATAAGGAGCACCAACATTTCCAAAAGGAGGAAAAGGACCAGGATTCCCTTCAGAGGGGATTCCTTGCTTAGTGAACTCCGAAAAAGTTGCCATTAGAAACAAATTTAGAACAACACCCTAAGGAAACTAACTTTAACCAGGAATATTTCATGGGAAGTTAATTTTTTAACACATTGAAACAAAACTCTATCGTTTCATCTTTTAAGAGTTGAGAAACAGCCAAAAGGTGACTCTATCACTTTCAGATTGGAAACAAGCGTGAAAGGACAAGCGCTTGATGATATTTTCAAATTTAGGGAGTCATTAAAGATCAAAATGACTGCTCTAGAACTCTAGGCAAGAGGGTGTACCAGATATCTGTGAACTGCAATATACACCTTGGTTTCAAAATGAAAGAGAAATCAACCAAGGACTTGATGTACGTGCAGGAAATCTCCCTGAATGTTGTGTCTGGTGTATCACGAGTATAAGGCGGCAGACTCAGCTTCCTACGGATAAAGGATAGCAACCTAGTGGGGTCTCCCTTTATATATGCGACGGTACGGGAAGCACAAGTCCGTACTAGTGCTGTCTAAAGCCAAGAGATGAATGACAACTGCTAGGTTTAACATCACCGGAACACGTCACTAGCCTAGACCTCTAAATATTTTGTTAATGTTTCAATGTTGCATTATGGTAAATTGAATAAATTTTATGGTTGATATTCAATTATGTTTCAGTTTCAAGGCCCTACCACATGTCATATGAAAATCTCCTATATGCAGCTATATGAGAAAAGAAAACTTTCAATTCGATGAATGCTATCTAGTTAAGGGAAGAGTTTCAAACAATGATGCAACAAACAACAATACTGAAAACGAAACTTTTTCCAAACTAGATGACTTTCAGTATCCAAAATTAATTTCAAACATTTAGCGATGCGAATAATGCAATGTAATCTATGAAAAATCCTCTTTTTTCCCCGAAAACTATGAAATTGTAATCTATGCACAATTTCCTTTTTCTTTTCAAATGATAAGAGTGCACTCAATGCATTTTTCAATGAAATGAGGATCTACTTAATGCATGCTTTTAATGAAAGAGAATGCACTCAATGCAATTTTCAGCTTTCAATCATTAAAAAAATTAATCTAAGTTCAATGATGGATATGAAAAAATACTTTTCAATGCAATGTGATCTAATGCATTTTAATGAAAGGCAAACTATGAGACGAAAACTAAATGAACGCATATATTCTAGATGAATTCAAAAGAGATGTAAACAAACACTAAGAATGCAATCGTTGTTCAAACACTTTGAAATGAAATTCCTCAAAAGGCAACAAGACATATGAGGTCAGACACAAAGAGGATTTCCAAAGCATGAGATCAAAACAAGGCATTCATTCCCTTTTACATCAAGCAATCATGAAAAGAAGACATTTCAGCTGAACAATGAGCAATGTAATCTATGCTCATACAGAGAAAAGACCGGAAGGGAAAGACACACTGGTGAAGGATTAAAGGAAAAAATCTCAATATTCACACACCTTGAAATAGGCACAACTTTTGTAGGTGAAACTAGCACTAACTGGCACAACTTTCTCACTGACAACTAGAACCAATGGCTAATTGGTGTGGGTTGCTAACTGAAAACAAGCACCAACACCTGAAAATGAAAAAACGAAGAATTTCTCCCAACCAAGACCAGACTCACGACTTCAAGAAAAATATAAAAAAAACCCAAAAGCAAAGCACTAACCAAAAGAAACTTCCGAACAAGGGAAAACCCTAGCACCTATAGGAGATGGCGTGATTATCTGGATGTAATCTGCACTAGATAGGGGATGGCATGAGTGATGAACTGGAAACCTGTGCCAATGGGTGCTACTGTCAGGGTGGAAACTGTGCCAATAAGGCCAACCATGAAAAGATGAATATTTCAGAAAAGTAGAGGTCAGATCTGATCCTCTGGGGCTGAACAGAGGTTTTACACTAGAAAAAAGCAAACCAAAAGAGTTGATCAAGCAAACAAAGACCAAAATCAACTGAAAAGACAAGACAAACTCCAATCAATGTCTCCCTAGTGGAGTCGCCAGTTTGTTGGAGAGGTAAATTCCCTCTGCGGACGGAGGCGATCCCTACTAGCCCAGATCGGGTCTAGAAACAATCGTATCATGCTAAGGTGCAAGTTCCTAATTTCAATAGACCAAATTGCGAAGAAGGCCTACCTTAAGTCTAATGCTGTTGTTTGCAGAGAAGATAACGCTCCTGTTTCCTTGCTCCAGTAGATCACAATTCTCCCGCTCGTCGCGATCAAACACCTGGACATACAAGAAACACGATGAAAACACAAGCATAAAACCCAATATATGCAATTATGTATCAGTCAGAGAAGACACAACTCATGATCACAATGTATGAACAATACAAGTGGAACCATAACCAAAGTCTCTTATCACTAATCAATACAAAGAAAGATACAACATGCGCTCTGATGTTGGATCTTCCTTCGGCGGGTCGACAGTGGAATACGTCTCGATAAATCTCGTCGGGAATGGGACAAGCCTCTCTCTTCGGTTGTCTTGAAAATAATATCCTTGCTACTGATTTGGCTCTATGAGTACTATCAAGGCTCTTGCAGCATTATCTAGGCTATTGAAGGCTCAACCATTCAGCCCCTTCATCAATGGAAGATGGCTATATTTATAGAGGAGAGGAGGAGGTTGGGATCCCTACAATAGTGGAAGGGAGGCCTTATCCCTTGGGAGGTTCCCCATAAGGTGGAAACAATAGGCCAAAGGAGGAAGGCCATGGTTATTTAGTTGAAACCACTCCTCATGACTCATCCACGAAGTTGTTGTAATCGAAACTTCGCCTCTTTTTTTAAAAAACTTTCCATAAGCAGATTGGCGCAGGTGTTTAACTGGGACAGAGCACCAACTGGCATGGGCTCAGTGTTAATTTTCCTCATTGGCGCGAGGACATAACAGGCTTCTAGCGCCAAGAAAAAAACAGGTGTTTTTAGGGGTCTGCTCAGGAAATGATCAATAGAAGGAATGTTGTCCTCATGGCGAGGGATGTAATGATGGTATTTGGAAGGAATGCCACTACTTATTGGTCACAGAAATGACCCTCCAATGGGTGAGATGGGGATTGTAGGGATGGTAACAAATTACTGTGTAACATTCATCTTTGAGAAACTTCAAAGACTTGGTCAAGCTTTCCATATTGAAAGAATATTTCTCTTTCCTTCTGGTGGAAGAGGCTTCCATTTTCATGTAAGTTTCCTTGGAGTCTTTAGGATCACCAGTGTCTTCAATGAATCCAATAGAATTCATTAGCTTTTAACTGACAAGAGATTCTAGAAATTTTAAAGCCAAAGTATGATTTACATATATTTTAACAAACACAAAAATGTTAGTTGGAAAGGAAGCTACATAATCATTTTTGGAGACGTCATCATGTGGTTACACATATGCGGGGAAATTGTTCAAAAAATGAGTAAATATTTGATTGAAATATTTCACTCTTTCTTTTTCCCCCATTTTTAGATGCCCAAGTTCTTTTAATAACATGACAGGAGTTTGGTCATCCAAAATTGTTTACAAAAACTTCTTAAACTCTATTGAGCCCTAAAGACATCCTTTCCTTTCACCAAATTTCACTTCATTCCATTTTTACTTTATCAGTTATAGACTTAAAATATTAATAAACTATTCCGATATATCACTAATGTGTGAATGAGATATAGGTGTAGTACTCTTGAGTTAATTGCACTTTAGTTCAGTTCTATTCATTGTATTTCAGTTTTATTAGTTAGTTGCATTCTAGTCCTGTTAATTAAACTTAAAAGACCCTTATTATTTTATAAGCTGTTCTTGTTCTTAACTTATTCTAACACATCATTATCATATAAACAAGAATTAGTTATATCATTTTGAGTTCTTGACTGTTCAACAATTTCTCATAATTGTACAAACAACCTCTTTCCAAAGTTATTCCAAGAGATCTCTAATCCTTGAATGAGGCCTAATAGTAACATTTTGAGTTGCAGAATGAGTTAATTATAGTGTCATAAGTTATTTTAGCATAGGATTCCTTACTATGTTGCAGATAATTTTTTCTCAAAATGTTCCAACAAATTTCTAACAATGGATGAGATTTTCTCTGTGATATTTTAAGTTGTTGTTTACTAAACAGAACCTCATTACATCAAAATTATCCTTTTATCAAGTTGTTCCAACATACCTATAATGAAATGAATTGGATTGAGTTTATGGTAATGAGTTACTTTTTTTATCAGCTTTACAATCTGTGGATTAGGATTTTCTGTTCTTAGGTTCCATAAATAGTTTAGAGTAGATTTTGTTCTATTTTAGTGTGATCAGTAACTTCTCTTTGCCAACAATTTAGTTATTTTCCTCTTAACATAAAAACGCAAAACCAAAAACACTAGAAAAAAACTAATCACATCGAAGTAGGAAGAAGATACCTAGGCACATATAGTGCATTTCACTTCAATAGTTTACTAGCCCTGGTTGAAAATTTATGACATCAATTTAGGAGCACTAAGTTGAGTAAACATTTTGGCGTCGTTGCTGGGGAAGTGTAACTAGGTAGCCTTGTTGGTTACCTCCCAAAAATAATGATATGCGTAGAGAAAGAGACTCAAGGGGTAGATTCATAAGAAGCAGAAGCTTGATTCCTAGAACACCACTTGTTCCACCAAGATCAAGAGGCAGCACACCTCCAACTCAAACCCACATCCCATAATTTACTGATCATAGACTTCAAAAAGACTTAATATTAGATATTCCATCAGAAAGGCCTTCCACTTCATCCACTAAACCTGTCTTATAAGAAGATTCAAGAACCCCTGCTAGGGACATAAACTTTTCTACTTCCACAAAAGATTCAACCATGGCAGAAGAAGGGGGAGGAGGAGTCTTTAATGGAGAACATACACTATTTGGAGGAGGTAGAGGTAGAGGTAGAGGAGAAGGAGGTAGAGGTGCAGAAGGAGAAGGAGGTAGAGGAGAAGAAGGAGGAAAAAGAAGAGGTAGAAGGGAAATGGGAAGCTCTTTTGGGTTTCCTATAGTAGATGAAGAAACCAATGCAACTATGAAAAAAATTTCACCCTCTGTCCTTCCAAAATTTTATGGACTCAAAAGTGAAGATCCTGAAACCTTCCTATTTGAATTTGAAGTCCTATGTAGAACCTATGATTACTTACAAGATGCCCAAAACCTTAAAGTATTCCCTTCAACATTGAAAGGAGCAGCATTAAAATGGTTTATGAGTTTGATCAACAGTTCTATTAGGACATGGGAAGACATGAAACATGCATTTCTAGAGAGGTATTTGGATTACTGTATGTCAGTCAACCATAAGGATGAAGTGTTTAAAATGCTACAAAAAGAGGATGAAAATATTGAAGATTTGTTGGAGAGGTTTAACTATAACATCAAAAGAGAAAAAATGGAAAACTTAGACCAAGATACTTTGAAAGCTCTCTTATTGAAGAAAATTAGGGATGAATGGCTATATATCCTTAACATGATGGGAAAATGGGATATATCTCAGCTCACATTACCTGAAATAGCTGAATTATGTATCAACCTTTTAAGAGGGAAATCTAAAACTGTAAAAGGACCAAGAGCCCCTGCTCTTGCAAGGGCAAGTAAGTCTGCTTCTGGGACAGTAAGTAGGGCAGAAATAGGATATATTCTTGATGAATTAAAATATGATATTTTAGGGAGTCTGAGTGAACAAATAGACACCCTTAAGTTACAAAACAAGCAAAAAGCTGAATCTGATGCCTTAGCAATATTTTGTCCCAAATGTAGAAAGAAGCATGCTTTGATAGAGTGCCCTTTGGATGCAAAAATAGTAGAGGCTTGTGTAATTTGTTCAGAAAAACATGAGACCAAGAGTTGTCCTTCACTTCCTGGTCTTAAAGTTGTCTTTCAAGAAGAAACCCCTACAAATTCCACAGAATCTCTCAATCTTGTCTCTAGGAGGCTTTGGCAAGGACCTCAAACACAAGGATTCCATGATCAGCTATATAATCAACCCCCACCAAATTGGCATTCTTGGCAACAACCTTGGCCCCAATTCCAAAATCAATCTCAAAATTGGGCACAAGGAGCAAAAAATCCTTATGGAAGATACTCTCAGTACTATCAATATCCACCATCTTATCCACCATATCCAAATTTCCCTCCTCAACAAAATCTTCAAAATCCACCACTTCCATTACCATTTCCTCAGAAAGAAAATCAGTTACCTACCCAACCCATACCAAACCCCAACAATAAAAATCCTCAGAACACATACATGATAGAAGGCCAATAGTTTCCAACCTATTTGATTACTCCTTTAGACCTTAATGATGTTCAACTTAGGTCTGGAAGAATACTTGAAAAGAAGAAACCTTCTGTAATCATACAAGAGAAAAACACATCTGAGGAAGATTCTCTATGGGTAAATAAAAGTCTTGAAGAGAGCACACCTTTTCAAGACCCAAATATTGAAAAATCAAAACAAAAAAAACCAATAATTTCAACTCCTATATTAGAGCATCCATCAACATCTACCTCTACACCTCCCTTTCCAAAAAGATTACAAATTGATAAGGGTGTAGAAAAACAAATTATGGTGCCTAATTATGATTTCCTAGATGAGCTAAGGAATGTTTGTATTAAGATCTCATTATTACAAGCTATCAAGGAAATTCCAATTTTAGCAAAAACAATAAATGAGTTGATCATGAAAAAAATAGGAAAAAGAATAAAGGAGACAAAGAAAATTCAACTGGCAGGAAAAATAACAGATATCATGATGGGTAATATTGCCATTCCAAAGTATCTAGACCCAGGAAATCCAGTTGTTAAAATATACATCAATGGAACTGAGATACAAAACACACTTATTGAGTTAGGAGCAGGAATCAATATCATGAGTAGACAAATCATGGATAAACTAAAACTTCCTAATGTTATGTCTACACCCACATTATTACAATTAGCAGACAGATCTGTGATCAAACCTGATGGGGTAATAGAAGACATTCCAATGTCCCTAGATTCTTGGGAGTATCCTATGGATTTTATGATCCTAACTCCTAATAATAATCTAGGAGGGCATACTATTATATTAGGAAGACCTTGGTTAGCTACAGTTGATGCTTTCATTAGCTGTAGATCCAGTGATATGTACATCTCTGATGGTAGTTCAACCAAGAAATTTACCTTGTATCCTCCAGCAAAAACAATTAAAGAATTAGATGATACTCAATGGATTGAGGATGAAGAAGACATACAACCTCTCTTCACAATTTCAGAAATTAGTGAAGATAGCCAGATTCTAAATACCTTAGAAAATTTTGAATCCTCTTCGGAATACAAACATGAAAAATTTCAAGAAGAATCCAACATTGAGTTTTTATCATCAAGACAGATGTCTATTTACTCCATGGATAAATTTGGCAGCTCTACAATTGAGATATTTCCACGTAAAACTTTAAACATAAACAAGAACCTAGAGAAATCTCAACAAGAAAAACTAGTCAAGATATTACAGAGACATTCTTCTGCATATGCATGGGAGTACACTGATATGAAAGGGATAAGCCCTAAGACTTGCACTCATCACATCTACATAGAGGAAAATTGTAAACCAATCAGACAACCTCAGAGACAGATGAATCCAAACCTTAGGGAGATTTTTAAAGAAGAATTGGAGAAATTGTTAAATGTCAACTTTATCTATCCCATTTCAGATATTCAGTGGGTTTCTCCTTTGGTAATTGTGAAAAATAAAAATGGTAAATGGAGGGTATGTATTGACTACCGGGAATTAAACAAAGCTACTCTTAAATATCATTTTCCCCTACCTTTCATAGATCAGGTGTTAGATACATTAGCTGGCAAAAAGTACTTCTCATTTTTATATGGGTTTAGTGGTTATAATCAAATTCAAGTAGCACTTGAAGATCAAGACAAAACCACATTTACCTGTCCTTGGGGTACCTATGCTTACCGAGTATTGCCATTTGGACTATGCAATGCACCTACAACATTTCAAAGGGCAGTACTAGGAATCTTTTCAGATCTAATACATGATTGTGTAGAGGTATATATGGATGATTTCACAGTTTATGGAAACACATTTGAAGAAGCCTTAGCAAACTTGGAAAAAGTTTTAAAAATATGTAAAGAAGCAAATCTTTCACTTAGTCATGAGAAGTGTTTTATGATGTTTACTGAAGGAATTGCTTTAGGACATCACATTTCAGGGGATGGGATTAGATTTGATGAGTCAAAAGTTGAAGTCATCTCTAACTTATCTATTCCAAGTTGTCAAAAAGATGTTAGGAGTTTTCTAGGATTTACAAGATATTATCGAAGGTTTATAGAAAACTTCACCAAGATATCATCTCCACTCTTCAAATTATTTTAATAAGGACTGTGTGATTCATAACTGATTGCCAAGCATTTCTTGAGACCGAAAAAATCTAAAGCACCTATTTTAAGGGGACCTAACTGGAAATTACCTTTTCATATTTCAACAGATGCCTCAGATACAGCTTTAGGAGCAGTATTGGGACAAAAAGACCCGATTCCTTATGCCATCTATTATACAAGTAAAAATTTGACTCCTTCAGAGTTAAATTATACTGTAACTGAAAAAGAGTTCTTAGCTATTTTTCATGCCATAAATTTGCAATTTATATAATAAAGGTAGCAGAGAATTTTGTTGTTCTAGCACAGATCAGGCATGTTAAGTCCCTATATTAATAGTGTAGTCTTTTATTATGTTAGTGTATCCCCCCTTATTGTTATTATTGTACCCCTGTAACCCCCATATTGTTATTATTGTGCCCTTACATTATTATTGTTAGGTCGGCTAGGATTACATTGTGGCCCCACTAGGATTATATTGTGGCCCCATGGACTCCTATATATAGAAGGAGGTTTTATTCATTTGTATCATCCAAGAATTGTTAATTTATGTAATGTATTGGAGGTTTCCCCCTCGAAGTGGCTTATTTATAAGGATTTGATATCTCTTTTCTTCTCTTTTTGGAGCTGGTTACCCAACATTTGGTATTAGAGCTTTGGATTCTAGGGTTTCGCTGCTCCAAACAGGTCATCATGGAATTTTCGCTATAACGTTTTTTATAGGAAGTTGCAGAAGTTGAAATTTTTAAGGTGCGAAGCCAAAATCCTGAGGAATAGTTTCTAAAAATTTCAGATCTTGGTTCGCAATATTTTCAGAGATATGATCTGTGGAAGTTAGGTATTTTTTCAGGCTCCTAAACAGGTAATCGTGGAATTTTCACTATAGATTTTTTTATACGAAGGGTCAGAATCTGAAATTCATATGGTGCGAAGCTGAAATCCTGAGGAAAGTCGTCAAAAAATTTTAGAGCTTTTTTCGCAATATTTTTGGAGATATGATCTGTGGAAGGTAGTGCTTTTTCAGGCTCCTGAATTTCATCTCAAAGAGGTGATCGTGGGAAAAGTTCAATAACTCTCTCTCTGGGGATCGGATTGGAGTGCCGTAAAAATTGGTCATAATTAAATGGACTTTAGTTTCTTGGATATCAATTTCAGAGACAAAGGACAAAACAGGGACATGTGGCAAGTCGTAAAAGTTCGCTCTACTGAACTAGTCTAGAATTAGGTCATTGTGGGAGATTGGACACAAATTTGTCTTGGACAATCCAAATCAGGTCATACCTGTGGAATTTTAAATAAGTCTCAGAGGCATACTATAAGGCTGAATTTCAGATATTTAGGATCTACAATTATAGAGATAATTTAATTTCAATATCTAGCTCCTCAAAAGCAAGAGAAAGGTGTGTATTTGGTTTTTAAAATTGCATAACGTTTGTTTGAAAAAGAAATTGAAGTGATTCCAAGTGCATATTTTAGAATTTTTATCAGTATTGGGTTCTATAATGCCTCCAAAAAATAATTCCATACCCATTAATCCCTCAAAAAGTTGTTCTATGACGCATGAAGAGGAGGAGTTGCAGTATGAGATATCAAAATTACGGTACCAAGTGCAACAATTTTCAATGTTACGAAGAGAAATTGAAGATGAAATAGATGGTATAAAATAAGAAATGGAGGCTAAGTTGGATGGTTTGAAGGATAAAATAATAGCACATATGGATGATAAATTAGTGGAAGATCACATCGAGCATCAACAACAAGTTCTCCAACTCTCAAAGGATAACCCAACTTGGGTGAAAAATCTAATGAAACATCAGGAAGATCAACATCAATCGAAAGAAGTTATGAAGTAGTCATAGAGACAATAAATTGACAAGTACGATCAATTTCACAGTATCTCAGAAAGTGGAAGAACTTTCCTGTAGAAGATTCGACATGGGATGATGAGAATTTTATACAGAAGCATCAAGAAATAATCAAGCGTTGAGGACAACACTTGTTTGAAGGAGAGGGGCATGTTAAGTCCCTATATTAATAGTGTAGCCCCTTATTATGTTAGTGTAGCCCCTCTTATTGTTATTATTGTACCCCTGTAACCCCCATATTGTTATTATTGTGCCCTTACATTATTATTGTTAGGTCGGCTAGGATTACATTGTGGCCCCACTAGGATTATATTGTGGCCCCATGGACTCCTATATATAGAAGGAGGTTTTGTTAATTTGTATCATCCAAGAATTGTTCATTTATGTAATGTATTGGAGGTTTCCCCCTCGAAGTGGCTTATTTCTAAGGAGTTGATATCTCTTTTCTTCTCTTTTTGGAGCTGGTTACACAACAATCACTCTGCAATTAAATATCTAATGAACAAACCAATTACTAATGGCAGAGTCATAAGATGGTTATTGATTTTACAAGAATTCAACATCACCATTCTAGATAGGCCCGGGAAACAAAATACAGTAGTTGATTTCCTATATAGACTCCAAAACATTAAAGACAATACTCTAGTTGAAGATCAATTCCCTGATGAATATCTTTTTGCAATTTCTACTCAAACTCCTTGGTTTGCTAACATTGCTAATTATTTAGTTTCAGGAAAATTTCCTTCAATAATGAATGCAAGAGACAAAAGAAAGATCATTTATGACAGTGCAAAATATTCATGGGTTGATAATGAGTTATACAAAACAGGTCCATATTTTATCATTAGGATATGTGTTCGAGAAGATGAGATGCTTGAGATCCTCAAGGCATGTCATGATGAACCTTGTGGTGGACACTTTGCTGATAAAAGGACATCTTATAAGATCCTTCATTTAGGATACTATTGGCCATTCCTTTTTAAAGATGCTAAAGAGTATGTCAAAAGGTGTGACAGTTGCCAAAGGGTAGGGAAACCTTCTCGTTCAGGTGAAATTCCATTGCAGCCTTAGGTACATATTGAACCTTTTGAGAAATGGGCTTTAGATTTTGTAGGACCTATTAGTCCTCCATCAAGAAAAAAGAAATATATATTAGTTTGCACTGATTATTTTACCAAATGGGTAGAGGCCAAGCCATTAATTTCTACTACTGGAGCATCTATAGTTAATTTTCTTTTTGAGGATATTTTTAGTCGTTTTTGTGTCCCAAGAGAAATTGTTACAGATCAAGGAGCTCAATTCACATCAAAGCTAGTGGAAGAAATGGTGGAGAGGTACAAAATCAGACACAGAAAATCTACTCCCTATCATCCATAAGAAAATGGCCAAGTGGAATCTACTAATAAGGTCATTGAAGGGATCCTAACAAAGACTTTTCATTTACATAGAAGAGAGTGGGAAGACAGGCTTCCTGAAGCCGTGTGGGCCTATAGAACTACATGTAGAAGCACAACAAGTCATACCCCTTATGAACTTGTTTATGGAAAACAAGTTTTGTTTCCCATAGAGTTTCAGATTGAAACTTTTAAAATGACAGTCCAGCTAGGACTTCATCTAACAGAAGAACAAAAGCACAAATTGGAGCAGATTAATGAATTGGATGAGATCAGACATGATGCAGTCCAAAGAAAAAATATAGTCCAACAGGAAAGGACTAGATGGCATGATAAGTACATCAAGGAAAAGAAATTCAAAGAAGGTGACTGGGCCCTCTTGTTTGATTCAAAGTTCAAATATTTTCAAGGTAAATTCCAAACACATTGGCTTGGGCCATATGAAATTGTGAATTTTTTTGACAACGAAGCAATAAAAATCAGGACAATAGATGAAAATAAGGTCACTTTTCTTGTAAATGGTCATAGATTGAAGTTGTATCATAAGCCACTTTCAAGAGAAGAATTTGTCAAGAGATTCCAAGAGAACAATGATGTGAAGTTAATGAAGAAGAATCCTTCTTCTTCATCAACTTAATTGTATTTTTTGAAATCAGATGATAAAAAAAAAAGAAAAGAAAAATAAAGTATAAACATGAAAACTAGTCATTGATTAGCATGTTTATACAGAAAAGATAAGGTGAAAATCAAAATCCTTCTGACACTTTAGCTTTTCAAAATTGTTCTTTTCCTGCAAACAACTATCATAAAATCATAAGTGCCCCATATCACATTCCAATTATGATCCATTTCACTTCATCATATCTCACTTCATTCATATTTCATTCACTCCATTCATCCATACTTCATTCACTCCATTTCATGTTCCATCTCATTTTCATTTCATATTTTCAAAATTGATCTCTTTCTTCAATTGAGTATTACAAATCATAAGTTGCAGGCCACTTTTCATATTTCATTTCACTCCGCATTTATGATCTATTTCATTCCATCATATTCCACTTCATTCATGCTTCATTCCACTATATTTCATAATCCATTTTATTTCATCTTATACTTCTTTCCATCCATATTTCAAATCATTTCATTCCATGTTTCAAAGCTTTCACAAGTACATTCTGCAGCCAGATTTTCTGCAGCCAACTATTTAGAAACCATGGGTTTAGTAGAAAATTGATCCTGCACACCTATTTCAACAAGCAAAATCAAAAGGATTATGAAGACTAAAATATCAATGATTTTCAAATGAAAGACCAAGCATATTGAAAAAAAAATCAAAAATCAAGAGAAGGGCTAAGGTAAAATTGTGAAATTATTATGATAACAGATTATGAAAGATATAGTATGGTTAAGTCATATGTATGTTTCATAAATTTATTTTCATTATTCGTATTGATCAATCCTATCATAAAATCCTTGGAAAAATCTCTTCCATTCTGCCATATTAAATCATCATTTATTAAAAGTTAACGATTAGTACTTGAAGTGACCTATTAGGTCACGTCACTAACCCGAAATATTCAGTGATGATTTTGAAATCCTCATGGGATTTCTACGTGGTATTTTACTCCATGACAGCTCTCAAACTCATTTATTCGTGTGATTTACCCTCACCGTATTTCACTCATCCCATAACCACTTCATGTCATTTTTCCGTAGCCAATTCCCATCTGTAGAAACAGAGAGGTCATCTTTAAGGTGAAAACAACCCTCTATAGCCATTTTTACCTTGAATAGGGAAGCAGTAACAGAGCTGCAAATTGAAGTTGAGGAGGAGAAGCCATGGGATTTATTGTAACGTCCGAACCAGTCGGAACCAAATATCTAGAAGGTTACCCACAAATTAAAGAGATGTTACAGCAGGCTGGATGGCTACAGTTTTTGGACAAGTTCAATGGATTTCATAAGGAGGTCACCAAGTCATTTTCCTGGTCATTCAACGGGTTAGAAGTTGAAATAGGTGATGTCAAGTTCATTATCACAGAATTCTTCATAGCAGAAGCAGCGGAGTTACCAAGGCAAGGTGAAAGATGGTTCAAAAACAAGGAATTTCACAATGAAGCATGGAGGCAGATGCTAAAAACACCAGGTATGGATATTTCAGTTTTCAAGAAAGGCTTTCCTAGTTCAGCCTTAAAGAATAAATGGCGAAATATGTTGCTAATTCTGCAAAAGTTTATAACTTGTGAGGGAAGGTTTGGCACCCTATATGTTTATCACATTTGACTTATGATGCATTTCCTAGATAAAGAAATAAATTTACCCTTTTTCTTACTCCATAGCCTAAAGAGGATGGCTTCTAATGTCCAAAAAAGGGTTTAGTTCTTAGAAACCACCTTGTATCACCATTCCCTAATTAAAATCATGATTGAGCATCATTTGAAAAAGGTGGAAGACAGTTGGGATGAGTTCCTCTTCAGGAATCATTTTGAAGAACCTAAAGAAACTCTATCTGAAGGAAAACTTGTAAGAAGAAGCAGGAGAGGAAAAGTTGCCAAATCTGTTGAAATTAAAACTGATAAATCCATACAAGAGGACAATGAAGAGATTATCTCTGAAAAATTGGCTGAAATCAAGAAACAACTTAAAAAGGAAAAGATAATAAGAAAGTATACTAAGGAGAGAGGTGAGGGACCATCTAAACTGAGAAGAAGCCATATGCTTAGAGGCATATTGAAGAAAACAAGAATTAAGAAAACAGGAATCATAGATATTGAAGATGAAGAGACACCAACTGGAAGATCTCCTGAGTACTAGTATGAAGAAGATATTGATAAAGGAACTCCAGAGGTAGACCCAGCCCAACAACAATTCTATAATTATGTTGAGTCATTAGAAAAGAGAGCCTCAGAAAATAGAGGAATAACTCCTAGACCACAAGAATATTCAATTGAAGTGCTGAGAAGAGATAAATATGAATTGGAAGTACTTAATAGGCATATAAAAAATGAAAATGAAATTTTAAGAGAACAATTCAAGCTGAAAAGTGACATGAACACAACTCTCTCTCTGCAAATGGAAAAATTGTACAAGGCTAGTGAGAAGCTGAAGAAGAAAAACAAGAAATTGAGCAAGGCACTTATAAATTTGAGGTTCAAATTGGTCATAAGGAAGCCTAGGATGCCATTGAACACCAAGCAATGGAGGAAAAGAAAGTTATATGTCCTAGTAGAAGTATCAGAATACATGGATTGATTGCATGAGGACATGCAAAAGCTTTGCAGTGGGGGTATGTTGAGCCCTAAAGACGTCCTTTCCTTTCACCAAATTTCACTTCATTCCATTTTTCCTTTATCAGTTATAGGCTTAAAAGATCAATAGGAATGATTAAAGTCACTTTAAGAATGCATGCAATGACTGACTTATTATACTTTTGTGGTTTTGTTGTCGTAGTGATTTTTTATCAGACTTAGCTACAGAATGCAGCCATTCTGTAGCTAGTCGCATATTCCGCAACCATATTTATGTTCACATAGGTTACAAGTGTCATTTGAGGGAAAAATTCATATGGTTAAATTCCAGAACACTCCTACATAATTCCTTGCCCTCTACGAAGGTTGAGCAAAAATCTGCAAGTGGTTATGCACGTGGAGAAAACCAAAACTAAGAAGTATACTTCTACAAGGATAAGGACTCTGCAGGTGTCTTCAGCAAAATACAAGTCCTCAACAGGAGTTCTAGTTCGATTTTGATTGTAAAAGACACCTATGCCTATTTCTCCTCAATGACAGTTATGTATTTTATTATTAGAATTACTCGGTGAACCGAGAAACAGTTAGTTAATTGATGTTTTGTTGTTAGTTCTCAAAGACTGCGATACTCTGTTTGTAAGCGTTTTTCCTTTAATGAAAGAAGTACAAATTTAATGCATGATCTAAAGCAATTTTAAGGAGTTAAGGATTCGTGTGTCAATATGATGGTAGAGGGCCCCTACTGTTCGAAAGGCTTTGCCCATATTTTCTAGATAAGTGACCTTTAGCTCTGTTTCGTTCTTGATCTAGGCAGTTTTTCTGAGCATCATGTTTTATGTTTGCTTACATCTAATATTACAGTCAATCCTGTTCACATGAAATGTTCCAATATATCACTAATGCGTGAATGAGATATAGCTGTAGTACTCTTGATTTAATTGCACTTTAGTTTAGTTTTGTTCATTGTATTTCAGTTTTATTAGTTAGTTGCATTCTAGTCATGTTAATTAAACTTAAAGACCCTCATTATTTTATAAGATGTTCTTTTTCTTAACTTCTTCTAACACGTCATTATCATATAAACAAGAATTAGTTATATCATTTTGAGTTCTTGACTATTCTGCAATTTCTCATAATTTTACAAACAACCTCTTTCCAAAGTTATTCCAAGAGATCTCTAATCCTTGAATGAGGCCTAATAGTAACATTTTGAGTTGCAGAATGAGTTAATTCTAGTGTCATAAGTTATTTTAGCATAGGATTCCTTACTATGTTGCAGATAATCTTTTCTCAAAATGTTCCAACACATTTCTAACAATGGATGAGATTTTCTCTGTGATATTTTAAGTTGTTGTTTACTAAAGAGAACCTCATTACATAAAACTTATCCTTTTCTCAAGTTGTTCCAACATACCTCTAATGAAATGAATTGGACTGAGTTTAATGTTATGAGTTACTTTTCTTATCAGC
The DNA here is from genome assembly GCA_034641835.2 of Pinus albicaulis. Lineage (NCBI taxonomy): Eukaryota > Viridiplantae > Streptophyta > Pinopsida > Pinales > Pinaceae > Pinus > Pinus albicaulis. The sequence continues at coordinate 873,042,456 of CM076584.1, read as the reverse complement.
TTTACAGTCTGTGGATTAGAATTTTCTGTTCTTAGGTGCCATACATAGTTTAGAGTAGATTTTTTTCTGTTTTAGTGTGATCAATAACTTCTCTTTGCCAAAAATTTATTTCTTTTCCTCTTAACATAAAAACACAAAACCAAAAACACTAGAAAAACACTAAGCACAATGAAGTAGAAAGAAGATACCTAGGCACATATAGTGCATTTCACTTCAACAGTTTACTAGCCCTGGTTGACAATTTATGACATCAATTTAGGAACACTAAGTTGAGTAAACAAACTCTTTCTAGTTATAGAATTAATTGGTCATAAGGCTGTTATAACATAATGACGCTCTACCTTATAAAGTGTATGTAAAGAGTATACAACCAATTTCATCGAAATGTAACTCAAGCAGTTGTAAATGCATGTAGAAATTATCAATATTGTCTTTAAATTTTGTATTATTATTACGATCAAACTTTGACAACAACCTTTTCGAATGTTTTGACAAATTCTGAAGATTATCCAGAATATTGGGTTGCCCTTGGGCCATCCAGTCGAAGTTAGCATCAACCGTGTATTTGTCTCCTTCCTTCTCCTCCTCTTTTTTGTTTTAAGAGGCTTCTCCTTCACCGTTAAAATCTTTGTTATAATCAGGATGGCCCTCTTCAGAAAACTAAAAATCCTCCCCTTCACTTTCCAAGTTCTCCTCAACATGTTGAATTTCTCCTAGGTGATTTTTTATTTCCGTAGGATCAAAAAAATATTCAAGGGATGTTATAACCAAATATTCCACCAAAGAAAAAAACACACCACTAGGATTTGTTTCATTCTTTACATGTTTATGAGGTAGAATGGTAGCAACAAGGAGTAAACCAAGAGCTCTCATAAAATGACGAGTAATAGGTCGAATTCTCTAGAGCTAGTTGTAAGTAACTTTGAAATCTTGTCCAATTACTAGGATGAGAATTTTCCTCTCTATCATGAGTATGAGTTGGAGTGGAAATGAAAATATTAATACCTTGCCCAGAAGTTTGATTGTTAATATGTGTAGAATTACCATCCATAAAAATGTGGTTTCCCTCCTTCTAATGCCATAATTTTGATGGTGTCGAAACCCACCAACATGCAAGGGTGTCTCCCTGATGTTAAGTACCAATTATAATTTGCACCATTTGGTGTAGGAACCCTTCCGGAAATAAGGCCCGACTGCCATTTTTCTTAGATATTTCCTTGGTTTGAATAGTTACACATGAGGGTAATGCACATGTACGCTTTAATGAGAAAATGAGTATTCCTTGTTGAATATTCAGCTGTAGAATGTATCAAGGTTCTTTCATCAGAGGGGAATGAAAATGAGCCTTTAAGAGAAGCATAATATTACTAATATAATAAAGACACATGAGCATATATATGAGAGAATGATTAATCAACTAGATAACTAGTTCACATAGAAGTAAGGATTGTTAAAATAAGTACAACACACGTTCAATATGATAAGCATCAGATCCGATAAAATAGTTCAACTTCTCTAGTACAAATGAAAATAACATATATAGAAAACATTCAAATAAGAGTTTTACAACATACACATGAAGTGTGTTTGTTAGTATGAATCTTAATTCCAAGCGTACGAAAAAATACCACTTTAGCTATGCATAACAAACAACCCTAACAACAAATATGGCTGCCAATATCCTCAGACCTGTAGTTAAGTGATCAAGATAAATGCTACAAAAATCTAGATCTATGCATTAGAAGACATTAAGTAGTAGAAAAAACAATATTTAATCCATGCATCCAATAGATAAGAGAATAATATGTTGAATGAATTTTATATTAATGGCACCTGGGAGGAAAACACAAGAGGGTGTTCCTAGTTCTCCTCAATGGGATGGGTTCTTGTAAGTCCTCGGCACTTCAGATCTAGAATTCCTCTCTCTTGATGGTGTAGAAAACCCAGACAAAAATGGTTGAAAAATATGACTATGATGGTGTATCAATAGTCAGACCAAAATTATAGATCCAGAGTGATCTTTAGGCAACAAAAGGTGGTAAATGAATGGGAAAACACTTCCATTTATAACAAAATATTGAGTTAGTCTAAATATTGGTGCATAGTTAAAATATTATTAACCAAATCAAGACCCAATTTTATGGAACATTTTATTATATTTGTTGGAGGGAAAAGGAATTTGACTTGGGTTAAATCCCTTTATTTGTAAATAATAAATAAATAAATTATTTATTTATCATTTTAGGGATGTGATTGAGTAATAATCAAATAAATAATTATTTATTTGACTATTTATGGGTGATTTAGTCATATTTAACAAAGAATATTATTTAAATAAGGTTTGAATAACTATTCTTTAGGAAATAGTAAGATCAATTACGATTTATCTAATTAATTTCCTTGTTTTGGGTTAAATATAACCAGGAATATTAATCAAACTGTTGTTTAATTAATTATTCCTTGAGGAAAATCAAACAAATGTAGATATATTTAATATTTCCTCATGGGGTTTCCTGTTTAGGCCATAAACAACTTAATAAAGGTGGTTTAATAAGTTATTTTATAGTGAAAGGAATTTTACATGGGGTAAAATTGGTCTTACATGGTGTACTTGGATCCATCTAATGATAATAGGTTAGATGAACAGACAATGGTGTAAAAAATTGCCCACCAACATGCGAGTGTTAGGAGCTAATCGTATGACCGAAGTACGTTGTAAGAACTCAATCACTAGACACCGAAAGGAGAGTCAAAGAGAGAGAAGTATAAGGTAGACCAAAGTGCTGAAAGGACTAGACCTTGAGGAGGTGAGACTTACAGGTGCGACAAGTCTCTTTTATAAGGGAGTACCTACTATAGACAACGGGGGAGGCATACCTGTGCCCACTGAGGCAATAGTACAAAAAATAAGGCGTCCAATAAGAAAGGGACTGAACAATATAGTATATGCTGGCATAAACATGAGCCAAATAAATAACATGATAATGAATCCCACATACATATTGTGCCTGGGATAACAGCCAGGAATTGTACAATAATATCTAAGTACATGAGATACAAATACAACCCAGATGCCCCTGTAAATAGGAAAGGGCTATAAAAATATGACTGATATATGAAATCAAGAAGGCGCTACAAGCGGCTGAGGCCGACATCATCAAATCTATGGAGCTGCATTGAAGGCTGAAGTGAAGAAGTCATCCAGCTATGTGGGGGCCTACCTATAGGGCCACCCCTTCATGAGGGTTGGGACATCCCACACACACCTGGGGATCACCGATATTAGTTGCTGCATCACTAAACCATCAAGTATATAGATCTCGATCATGCTGAAAGGAGTTGGAGCTAAGAAACAATCAATTCAAAGGGAAATAAGGGGTCCCTTTTCCTGATCCGAGGCACCAAACAAGAGTGGAAGCTAGAACCAAGGTACACCGCCCTCTAGACCTCTCTTCTGGAATGAATGAGCTGATGTCAATAGAAGGAGGTCCGCCATAGGTGAGGCAATAAGGGATCCCAAACTAAGGCACGAGAGAAAATAGTAGAGTGTATGACAGACTGACACCGACGATGATGATGAAATGGGGGGTACTGAGTAGTGAACGGATGAATTTCCTTGTTAGAGTATAAAGGGAATGGATGACCTGGAAGCGACTGACACAACATCATGAGGAATAGGGGTGAGTGGAACTGAAGGCCATAATTTGCGACACGAGAGAGGGACCAAGCAATGAAGTATGGAGGACTATAGCGAGATGCAAAGGGACTCAGGATAGATTCCATGAATGCAATGATGACTCAACTCAGATGCTCTAAACAAGGGTGAATCGATGGTGCTTCCACACAAAAAAGGTCCAAAGGGGACTATAGAAACATGAGTACAAGATGGTAACTCACGACGAAAATCGACACGGGCGTGGACACGTATGGAAGCAAAGTGGTGACCCTAGTACGAGTGTTGCAAGTGAAGAAATTCGATTTTTAGGAGGGGTGAAGTGACGCTTCCTGGATAAAAAGTGTCCTAGTGAAGTATCAAATCACTAAAAACTAACAGATACCCATTTGAGGGCTTAGTGACAGCTTTTCCAACAGTACAGATGGTTCGTCGAACTGAGCTATGGTTTGGCTGTAGTAGGCGAAAGAAAAATCAGGGGTTTGATTTTAATAAGGCATTTTCCCTCCAAATTCACTCATTTTCATGTGGAGCTGTGGTGAATGTAGAGAGGAGAGAAGGCCCTAAATCTTGAGGCCAGCGTAGCGAACAAACTGACCATTGGAACCGAGATTCATCGGTTGCAGGTAAGAGGCCTAACCCTACTCTCTCATTTCAGTGGATTGAAATTTCATTTTAGGTCCCCAGAGCTCATGAAAAGGCCAGGTCAGAATTTTAGGGGTCTATTCTGCGACCTGAGTAGCAGGTACTGGGCAGAAAACTGTGACCTATCCCAAGAAATGACCTGAAAAGTGCGAGCTGTCAGAGAAAGGGGGTTTCAGTCATGTTTTTAGTTGATATCTAGGATTTTTATGGTTGGGGGGTATAGGTGCCCCCAAGTATGTTGTGTTCATGCCAAAATGTATTTATAAAAAGGGGAATCTAAACACATTTTAATGATGTGGTGTGCCATTTGTTTTCATTATGGTTATGAATTTTGAGAAAGGGAATGGAGGATTACCAATTTGTTTTGGTACTGCATATATGAATCAAAGGGACTTTAAGTTTCTATATTAGCATACATGGTGTCACTATCCCAAAGAGAGGATTTAGAGATAATGAACTGGTGCTCTCCTAGAAAAATCACAGGTTGGTCAACAACAATTTCTAAGGGACTGGGTTATTTATGTAAGATGAAGGAATGATGAGGGGTATCATCCCTAGAGTGATCTAAAGTGGTATGGGACTCTAGAGGTTCTTCTAAATGTGGAATAATAATGTTACTAGAGTCGACACGACTAGATACACTAGGAGAGTTGTGGAGAATTTCTTCTCTTGGTCTCTCAAATATGGCTGCCCCCTTACCCAAACATTGGGTGTCAACGTAATGGCCACAAGGTGTATGTGGTTCAAATGCATGGGTTCAATATAAGGGCGGATAGATAAAGTCAGGGGTGGTGACTACTTCCATAATGTTGTCATCATAATAGAAGATGGGGTGACTAGTGGAAGAAAGAATACCTGACGCGGCGAAGCTACCTGACTCATCATCATGAGAGGAGAGGTTCACATGTGCATCGTCACAAGGGGTGATAGAAGAATAAGAAGATAAAGGATCTACCAATGTTCAGCCTAGGGTGATTGCTGAAGGGATTTTAGGTGAAACATCAGGGGAAGTCTCCAAGAGGACTTCCACCGAGGGTCTCATGGACGATGATAGGTAGAAAATGGTGGATGAAGGTTCCTTCATCTCGACATCAAGGGAGGGAATGTCAATGGGAGAATTCGTGTCCTCTATTTTTATTGAAGCAAAACACACAAATGAGGGAGCGATGGACTCGTTGAATTTTTCCTTGGATTGGTGAATTGCCGCAAGAGAGGTGCAGAAGTCTTCGAGGAGGGGACAGAGGTAAGTATAGTGGCCATGGAAGTCACACAAAGCACAAGGGTGATTTGTGCGCAAAGACTTGAGTTTCGGGACTGAATCGGGTATAGTGACATATACCTATGGGATATCATACTCCAAAAACGTTCCGTTAACCATGGGCTTGAGATGAGGCAATTCAGGACAATTATGGGTGGCATGACTGACAACATCACACAAAGTACACTGGATAGTACGCTTTGGCAGCCGAGGAGGGGTAGGGTTTGTCTGGGTAGCCTTGTCTTTTGATGTCGTCTTGCTAGATTTTCCCTTCTTACCTAAAGCAGTTGCAACAGGAGATGGTTCCTCTTGAGGTGGTTGAGGCACTGTAACAGCGGGAGAAGTCATAGGGACTAGTTGGACTAGGGTCAAAGCAAGATAAGGTTTAAGTTGACCAGGCAGGGTGGCGGCTGGAGGATCAAGGTACCAGACGGGAATCCCAAGGGTCAAGTTAGGGAGAGAGAGGGTAGCCATGACAGGTATCATGTACACTCCTAGGGGAGGAGCTAGGAACAGTATCTAACCAGAGGGGTAGTGGCCAGGCTGGATGGCTCCTAAATGGTTAAGGCCTAGAGGAATCATTCCAGAAGGGTAAAGAGGCTCATGGATACCAGCTGAAGGGCTAGGAGGAGGAGGTCCAGAAGGCTGAATCGAAGGGCTAGGAGTAGGCTACGGAGGGCGAGGAGGCTGCTGAATAGCTAAGGTGGGTTGCTTGAGGGCAACCCGAGATGACTGCATCATGCAAAAATTTGATGAGATGGGATCAGAGAGAGGAGGAGGAAGACCAGGGAATGTACCAAGAAATGAGGAATATTTGTAGACTCCAGGTGAGACATTGGTTAAAGGATCAATGGTTTTCTTATTGGCCACCGAAGAGATGGTGGACTCAGGGGAGGTCTGAGACTTCGGTTCATAATATGTCAAATATTCAATGGTGACTATCTTTCCATTATGGGGAAAGTACATCTTGTGGTGAAATATAGATTGGACAATAGAAATCGCATAGGTGTAGCTACGACCTAATATAATTTTGTAATCTAAGGGGGCATCAATGACTTCTACGTCAATGCAAACAGTATTGCCCACAAGAGTAATAGGAAAATTGCATAATAGGCCAATTTTCTAGGAGGCGTGGCCATCCCACGCTCAAAGTGTGATCATGGAAGGATCCAACTCAGGTGATTTGAGTTGCTTCCAAACCAAAGAGGAAATCACACATGTGGATGCCCCCTCATCAATGATACATCAGGAAACATGACCGTTACGGATTTTGACTAGGATTTGGAAGGCGACAGAAGCAGAAAGAGGAGGATGTTTTGACCGGTCAACATCGAAGGAAATCAAGTGATCATTGGCAGGGTCTATAGTGCCCATGGCAGATATTAGAGATTTTCTTTGTGAAGGGCACGACTAGAGGAGTTCCAGCATTGAGATGGTAGTAGAGGATTGCACCAAATCATCTACTATACTATACGAATGGGCATCTTTTCCAGAAGCAACATTCGGGCATAGTGGTCCCTTAGGGATCTTGGTATGGACCTTCGCCTTAGGCTGAGGGATATTTAAGGAACCATTAGGTGTCAAAAGAGGCTCTGTGGAAACTGAAGGAGGTGGCTCGGGGATAGATGTAGCGAGAGGCTTGGTGCACTGACAGGACCAAGTCTAAAGGTTGAGTTTAGCGATAATGGGTTGGTCAGAGTTCATCATGAGGATCTGGTAATTGGGGGTACCAGATGGAAGAGGCTGAGTGGCCACCTGACTTTCAAGTGTTTGGGTAGCCACAAATCCTTGCTGAGGGAAAGGATTAGTAAGCACAACCGGCTGACGAGGTGCAACACTAGGAGGGACGGAAGGGGAGGTCTGTTGTCCTCACAATGCTTCTTGAGAATTCCACATCTGCTTCATCTGTTGTAAAAGAGGAAAATCATGCATGTAATGACCATAAACACCACAACAAGAATAAGGCTAGTTCGTGGGAACAAGCCTGTATTGCTTGGGTTGAGTGCCCTGTTGCTGGTTAGTAGTGTTAGGTGCATTATTTTTAGGATTAGGTCTAGGATTAATGGGATAAGAATTATTTTGAGTGTCTTTCCTCATCTCTTTGGAGGAAGGAGGATTAGTCATGCCCTACTATGCATACAACTACCCCTGAGGCGGTGGTGGCTGCTGTTGCAGGGGTTAAGAAGGCAAGGGAGGTGGAGGTGCTAATGCTGGAGGAGCTAGAGCACCAGGCTATGGATACAGATAATAAGGAGCTTGGGTAACAGTGTGGTAAACATGAGGTTGGGAAAAAATAGGAGGCATTTCGTATCCTGGATACATGCTACCTGGAGGGGGAAAATTGCAAGAGGTGCTGCCCCCCCCCCCACAAGAAAACCATAGCCCATGGGAGGCTGAGCGTATGGATTAGAGAGATCTCCAATGATAATTTTGGTGGCATGAGATGCCCCCAGTGCGTTGGAACCACCCGGTCTAGGAAGATTAGGTAGAACGGTATAAACATAACCCGACTGAGCATAGATCAGGTCATATTTTAATGCCATTTGGAGAGTGGCTTCTTCAATTTGAGGAAAATGTGATGCAACATCTTTCCCTATAGGTGGCAAGAGATATCTAAGGAACCAGTCCATGTAGACAGTGTCTTCGAAGGTAGGGGCTTGGCATAGGCTCTTTCTTCTCCACGATTCCTGGACATGATCGGATAGGCGGGTCGCATATGATTGATGGAAAGAAGTCAAAAGTTCAATACTAGTGTCATAACGAAGGGGAAGGTGGAAGTAAGATAGAAAATCTCGGGCAAGAGTCACAAAGGTGGTATGAGAGGAAGGGGCCTGATCAACATACCACTTAGAAGCTTCACCTGTAAGCGTATGTTGGAACAACTGAAGATGGATAGATTCATCGGTAATAGAGTTAGATGAAAACCACATGTGTAAAGATCGATCATGATCTGTAGGATCTTCTCCAGCAAGGCCTTCAAACTTTGGGATGTCGAAGTCAGAATAGTAGGCCAAATACCATCATGGTGTATAGGTTCATTTATCAAATGGTCAAAATCAGGGAGGCTGAGGCCTACCATGAAGGGGAGCAAAGGCACAGCCAGGGTAGTGTCCATTACGGTCCCACTAGTGGTATTCCCAGCATGAGGGTCAGGGTTACCACTAGCATTAGGTCCTGCACCAGACATGGTGAAGGTGATAGGGGGAGAACTGAAGGCGGAACCAGAAGGAGAACCCAAAGGACAAGAAGAAGAGTCGATGTGTGGACTTAGTGGAGGACTAACTCGAACCCTACAAGGAGGAGTAATTCTTCCTACCAGAAACTGAGGATGAAGGCCAAGAATTCTCCAGGATAAATGCCTTGGTGGTGAAATTATGATCACACAAATGCGACACAAAGGAAAAAGAGACTGACAAGGACAGGAAGGTTTAGGGTTGACTTATTACAATGTCGAAACAAGGGCGGAGAGGTGTAGGATCAATTGATTTTAATGTTTTAGAGTCTTTGCTTGGAAGTGTTAACCAAGACCTTTTTCGCTTAGGGTGTGTGTGTGAAGTGTGTAAATTTTAATTTTTAAACCCAGATGTTTATAGAGAAAAATAAAAAGTGTGCTATATAGCTGCAAATAAACCTACAAATGATAGTATATAAGCCTACAAAAATAGAAAATAAACAGCTAATAATGCAATAATCTAAACCCAAGGAGGCGAGACTAGTTCTGCCTCTCAAAAACTAGTCTATAGGTGAGTAAAAAAACTAATCAAAACACACTTAAAAAAATCCAATAGATCTAAGGTCAGGAGGTACAGGGATCTAAAGGAAAAAATCTGCTGGAAAGTGGTACAGAAAATAGCAACAGACCAGAGGAAAAATTGCTGTAAAAAGAGGTAGCGAAAGGCTATCTCTAGAAGCGAAATGGAGTGAATCCTAGAGGAAACCCGAAACAAAGCTAATTGAGGTGATTTGGATGGATAAAAATCCGATCTGAAGCAGATCTGAAGGTGAGGTATTAGATCTGAAAAATGGCTGAAGACTCTGAAATTTCAGACAAATTGTAATAGCAAAAACCTCTTCCACAAGAAATGGAGGGTACTGAAGCCCTCAGGGGCTAGGTTCCCACTTATTTGATAAAAATAGAATAAGTAGAGGTCTAAAACGGGTAGAGATAGAGGTCAGAAAACCCTGAACAGAGGCTCAGACAAACCCAGAAAACTTTACGAAAAATTCATGTAAAAAGTCGAGGTCGCAGTTTTTGACCTGTTTTTAGTAGAGGTTGCAGTTTTTGGGCTGAAAGGTGCATCCTGAGGGTCCAGGTCACAGTTTTTGGGCAAAAAAGTGTGACCTGCACTTCCGACACTCTCGGTGGTGGATTTCAAAAAAGGTGTCATATTAGCTGCGGCTAATGTATGTCACCTGCGCAATAGGTCTGAAAACACACGGAAGTTAGAATTTTTATTATTTTAGGGTTTTATAGGTTAAAAACAACATCAAGAAAAGAAAAAACAAGAGGCTGAAGAGAAACCCTAGGGTTTGAAGTAGCTGGATATGCAAGGATTAGAAAAATGACAGAGGTCGTAATCGTAAACACGTGTGGATTCGCCAGTTGTTAGTATGAATCTTAATTCCAAGCGCATGAAAAAAGACCACTTTAGCTGTGCATAACAAACAACCCTAATAGAAAATATGGCTGCCAATATCCTTAGATTTTCAGTTAGGTGATCAAGATAAATGCTGCAAAAATCTAGATCTATGCATTAGAAGACATTAAGCAGTAGAAAAAACAAGATTTACTCCATGCATCCAATAGACAAGACACGAAGATGTTGAATGAATTTTGTATTAATGGCACCTGGGAGGAAAACACAGGACTGTGTTCCTAGTTCTCTTCAATGGGATGGGTTATTGTAAGTCCTCAACACTTCAGATCTAGAATTCCTCTCTCATGATGGTGTAGAAAACCTAGACAAAAATGGTAGCAAAATATGACTATGATGGTGGATCAATAGTCAGACAAAAAATATAGATCCCGAGTGATATTTAGGCAACAAAAGGTGGTAAATGAATAGGAAAACACTTCTATTTATAATAAAATATTGAGTTAATCTAGATATTGGTGCATAACTAAAATATTAATAACCAAATCAAGATCCAACTTTATGGAATATTTTATTATATTTGTTGGAGGGAAAAGGAATTTGACTTGGGTTAAATCCCTTTATTTGTAAATAACAAATAAATAAATGATTCATTTATCATTTTAAGGATGTGGTTGAGTAATAATGAAGTAAATAATGATGTATTTGATTATTTATGGGTGATTTAGTCATATTTAACAAATAATATTATTTAAATAAGGTTTGAATAACTATTCTTTAGGAAATAATGAGATAAATTATGATTTATCTAATTAATTTCCTCGTTTTGGGTTAAATATAACTAGGAATATTAATCAAATTGTTGTTTAATTAATTATTCCTTAAGGAAAATCAAGCAAAGCAAGATTTATTTAATATTTCCTCACGGGGTTTCCTATTTAGACCATAAACAACTTAATAAAGGTGGTTTACTAAGTTATTTTTATAGTGAAAGCAATTTTACTTAGGGTAAAATTGGTCTTACATGGTGTAATTGGATCCATCTAATGATAATAGGTTAGATGACCAAAAAATGGTGTAACAATGTTGGCCCAATGAGATTCAAGTATTAAGCAAAAGTTCCAAGATACATCGATACAATGAACACCACTAGCTCTAATAGTGGAGCATTAGAGCTACCACTTGCTATCCAAAAGAACTATCTTCCTCTCTAATAATTTTTTGAAGAAGCCAAGGTGAAAATTCCTTCTCTTGAGCTATGAGGGTGTATATATAGAAAATAATGTGATTCTCCACCTCCCTTGCGATTCTTGGGCTCCCCTCATGACTTTTGAACTTCCATATGACCCTTTGACTTCTACATGAATTTTCACATTATATAGTTGACTCTTGGATGTCAAATTCACTTTAAATTTCTCATATTATTAAAAACACATAATTACATGTACAAATGATGTGGCACATGATGACTTATATGTCACCTTGGAGTAACACCATGACAAGACATGACTTGACTTTGTTGGCGTGGACTTGTTGATGATGCAGAAAATGTTAATCCAATTTTCTCTTGTTGTTGTATTTGTGTCTTCATGAAATATGATGCATGGTATACCTCTTCTTCCTCCAAATAGATTTAAGAAAATAAATTTTCACTATGGTCATGATATTCTAGCTTCTGACACAATCTAGTGTCCCTTCTTCTTCTTTTTCAATAATCATCTTGTCTTCATAGTTTCCCAACTATATTCTAGAATAGTCTCCTCATAATTTATTAGTATCATCCTATCATGTCAAGATTAAATACCTGCAAGTGAAATCAACTCATGACAAGATGACATTAACCCATAAATATATTAGTTTAACTTGCCTCATGAAAATGGTTGATTGAGCTGGAACTGGGTACTGGACAGGGAGGAAGACTCAGGCGTTGTGTAGTGAACATTTCTAGATGCCAGGAGTGAGGGACTAAGTCTTACAATGGTGCAAAACATAGTTATGGAGGCTCAAAGGTAGGATTTCACAATTAACAGTCACTGTGAGGCAAGGTTTCCCATTATAACCATGAAATGGACAGTTCTAGAGGGAGAATGGGTAGCTAGATTATACAATTACACATTTCAAGGATCCACGAAGGAAGAATGCAAAATTGGACTGTGTAATGTGTAGAAAAGGACTATATGGGAGGAAGGGTTACACAGTTATCAAGGTCAAGAGGCTGGGATTGAGCATTGTGACTGTGCAATGTGCAGTTCTTGGAGGGAGTCACTGCGCATTGCACAGTTCTAGGAGGTAGGGATTTAGTGTTGATGCTTTCCACTATGTAATGCATAGTTCAAGAGGGAAGAGTGAGCTTAGGTTGGTTGGGCATGAAACTTTAAGAAATTTGACTAAGTGTGGGATTTGCGAAGTAGATATGAAAACCAAGTAGGACTTGAACATGATATCACACACAAAATCATTGACGGCACATCATAGAACACTCAACACTCATAAACAACATGATACCCTTAATGTGATAATAAAACAAAACTTTCCTCCAAGTGCGACACTTCGGATACACTTTGTGATGATAGTGATGACACTAGTATGATAATGCATAAAACTTTTGGAATGAGTCAAATACATACCTATATGGTAGATAGGACCAATATGTGCCAAATTTACCTCTTGAAATATACAATAATACTACTTTCATAATGTGAAACGCTTCCCATGCCAAAAGTCAACACTTTGATTTTCTTCTAAAAGGGACTAGAAAACTTATAGGATTTGCATGGGATGACCCTTACCACTAGAAATGACAAATTACAAGGTCAAAGTAGGCTCCAAAATGAGATGTAGGCCAAAATTTTGGAGGGTGTTGTAGCAACAACAACATGTGATGCTCAAGAATAGGTATCCCTTGTCACATATTGATTATTGATTTGATCAATCAGGGGGGAAACAATATTATCCAATATTGATACGATATTAGGCTACCATTAGATGCACATTAAGGAAGAGGATATCCATAAAATAGCCTTCAAAACAAGGTATGGTAATTAGGATTTCATGGTAGTGTCGTTTGGGCTTACTACACCCTTACATAGATAAGTTTTTAATGTTTTTTTTAATGATATTTTGGTCTATTCAAAGAACAAGGAGTAACATTAAGAGAAATTGAATATAGTACTACAATTTATAATAGAACAAAAGCTTTATCAAAATCTTAATAAATGTGATTTCTTTGAATCATAGATCCATAATTTGGGGCACATTGTCTTCAAATAAGGAGTAGTAATTGATCCACAGAAGGTTAAGGCCATCATGGAATGGCCAACACCTAAGAATGTGGCTGAAATTAGGTCCTTTATTGGATTGGCATACTATTATAGGAGACTCATCAAGAATTTCTCCAAGATTGGTTATCTAGTCACTGGATTGCAAAATAAAGGAATGAAGTTTGAATGAAAATTTGATTATGTTGCAATATTTAATAAACCAAAATAGTTTTTAACTAATTCACTAGTGCCAAGAATATAATATCATAAGAAAATTTATGTTGTATGCCCAAATTCCTACAAAGATGGGCTTAGTGGATTCTTGATCCAGGAAGAACAACTTCATTGCTTAAAATATATGTACATGATGCTAATAATGTAATTGATTAGTATGTGTTATAGGTAGAAACAAAGGGAGAGTTCCAACTAAAACTTTGATGCATCCTATATCAAGGGCATTTCGCGCTCTAGGATCAAGCAATAAAGAAAGTCAAATTCTAGTGGAGGAAATTTGGTCCCAAGGAACCCATGCTGGAAATGGATGAAAAAATGCAGGAAACATATCATTTTTTATTTTTTAATTGAGGAAATTGTAAATAAATCATGTAAATGATATATAAAGCTACATATATAAATCTCCAAATAATTGTGGTTAGTCTTAAGGCATGTTTTGTTTTGTGTTTAGTTACATAACACCGATGAAATTTTTCCTTCAAGGGGGAGAGGTTTGTGACAAACCCCAACCTAATTTCCCTTGATTGTAACTATATGTCACATATATATTAATTTTAATTAAAAATTTAGAAGAATTGAAACATAGATTCCAGAGTTTGAGGAAAGATATTTCTTGATATTCTAAGGAATCATGACTTGTTTTATTGCAAGAATAAATGGTTGGAAAATATGATTTTAATTAGGCTAATAATATTAGTTAATGAAATTGGGAAAGAGGATAAACGAACCATGCCCACCTTAGATAAATCCATAAGGAAGAAAGGAAAAAATCAAAGGGAGAATGGGATGCATTGGTAGTTGGGGCGACAATGAATTCAACCAATGAGAAGTGGGATGAAGGGGAAGATTTGACACACAACATCCACACCATCAATCAGATATGATATAACCAACATAGTCAGGAAGGAAGGGGTAAGAAAAATTCCTGCCCATGTAGCCAAAAATGATTTCAACTGCATAATGGAGGGAGATCATAACACTCCACACATGAAAGGAAGGTGAACGAATGTGAAGAGAGCACTCTCACACATAGGGAAAGACTAGACAAGATACATAGTGAAAAATAAATAATTAAGGTAGTACTCTTGAGAAAGAGTAAAAATGAAAGATCCTAGAAAAATGTAGAAAACTATTAACGAATAACACCAAACTCTCAAAAGGAGGGTTTTAGCATGTACATATGTTTTGTCATTGCTAGTCTTACATTCTCAAATAAATTTGATGGCTCTTTGAATATGATTGGTTGAGTTATTTCTTGTTATAGGTAGAATATTTTATAAATCTAATTCTTGTCGCTATGAGTGTGCTTCCACAAACAGGTGTTCAAGATGCAAGCATTATTACTCTTTTGACATAATATATTGCAACCATGCCTCCTTCTACAGATAATGTGGCCTCCAAAAAATATTTAGAGGAAATAACTGAGGAATAATTTGAAGCTACAAAGCCTACCATTCTCATATTTGCATATACATAATGCTTCATAGATAAGCCTACCAAGGTCACATGGAATGACATCAAAAATAAATTCATACAGAAACAATTCATTGAAAAACTGGAAGATTTGAAGCATACATCAATATAAAGCAGCCTATGATGCATATGATCACATGTAGGTCCTCATTCATCCCTTGCATGGAAGCGATTGAGTAGATTCTTACACACATGGATGACTCTCATCTCGTGCTTCATAAAAAAAGTGGTGGTAAACTTGCCACCTATTATGGAAAGGACGTGTAGACTTACTGTAAGACGAAAAGGGAACAGAGTATGCCAATAATGAATTTTACAGTCAATCTTGACAGAAGTGACATCATTAAATATTGGTGTCGAGAACCTGCTAAGTTCCATCACCACTAATCTACAATTTACTTGACTATAATTCTCAAGGATGTATCTCAGTATCTCATTGTTATGTGGTGTCATTTGCATGGGTTGAAGAACGCTGAGGTATTTGAGGAGAAATAGATATATATTCTCAATATGGTGGTTACCTATGGTAAATTATTCAATTGGAAATATATATTTTCATTTGAATTGTAGTGTCATGCGGGGCAGAAAAAATCATATTTGAGGGAAAAACAGACACCAAAATTCTATATGTTTGCATTTATACTCAATGGAATATGTGAAAAATATGCTTTCCCAAGAATGTTTTTGAATTTGACGCAAAAAAATAAGTTTCCACTCTACTTCCACTATATATTGTCGTCACAATCAAGTTTTAGAGGCACATATAATAGTTGTCTAGAGCATTTCTTTGTATTGGAAATCTAATCCTCTAAGGGTTGGTATGGAAGTTGAATAGTCAAAGGGAGTCCAAGAGACCACTTGTAATATGAAACAAAGTGTCACTATAATTATATAAATGTGTATCATTATGAATCATAATGTATTCAATACTTATTCTTCATATATTCTATTTTCGCCAGTGTTGTGTCTAAGATGGCATCAGATTCATGATGCGTGGCCTCTGTAAACCAATGCTCTCACTGGTTCTTATGCATTGGAATGTATGTACGATGGTTGTGTTATTTAACTGCATTGGAATGGATCTCTTGGCAAGAAAAGGAGTGTCATTGGAATGGATCTCTTGGTGAGAAGAGTTTTCATATTGATTGTTGCTACATGCTCCATAGCTGCACGAATTGAACCACAAGTGCTAAAGCTTCACTCATAGGTAGAAAGTCAACCCTCCTACACTAAAGATAAGGGAGAAGGGATTTTTCCTTCCTCAATATCTGATCTGTTGGAAATAAATTTCCATTCAAGGACTGAAAATAGCATTCATTTTCAATTATTTCTTGCATTGTGGAGAAGATTCGGGTGATAGAAGAACCTCACTCATTTTTTGCGGTGTGATGCCTAGAGACTGAGCATCCTACCTGACCGTTTTTTGGAAAATTGACTGTGAACACTAGTGATTTTATCCTATCTAAACGTTTGGATTCTCTTCGCATGAATGGTATGTATTTATTCATTTGCAGACTGGTTCATATCATACTTTGTGTACTAGTTCTATTGTGACTATGACTGTGTTGAGGTGATTTCAGTATCGTGATCATGTTTGAATTGATGTGTTGTGTGGAGGTATGGTGTGCACATTGTTTTAAAATACTCCCCACATCCCCATATTATACCACCGTTCGCTCCTCCATACCAACGACATACATACCATGATAGCAGTGGCATAACACACCCAACGTGATTGTGTATTGACGACATGGTTGAGTCATGGTGCCCTCCCTCATTGGTTTCTATACCCATATGTTACGGCGCCACCAGTTTACATATATATTTTCCATACCATTGTATATTATAACCACTGATACACACCATATTCCCAGTTCAATTGATAATAATACCACATTCATCATTTGCAGGTGGCCTCTCTCGACTCTGATCCACATACCGCTCCATATGCTATAACAATGACTCCCATACCACCGGTTTATTTGTGTAATACCTCCTCCTGGTCAATACAACTGTGCAGTGGTGTTTTAATACAATGGGGATCACCAGTTCATACCATGCAATACACAACACACAATAGTCATCGTTAATACGACCACTCCACCACTTCACCTCCTATTATTAATACCACCATACGTGGCCCTCCAAACCACTCCTCCCGACTCCCAGTTACCATACCACACAAATATCCTTAGTTATGTAATACCTCCCTTGCTTTTAAATTACCCCAATTATTAAGAACTAAACATTCTAGTCAATATAACGACAATTCAAACCACCCGTCCTTTCAATACACTCTGGCAAGCTCAAATACATCAATTTTCTCCCCCATGCTTTAAGTTTCCTTCTGATTCAAATGAGGAACCTTGTGAAGAACCATTTTAAAGAAATTAAACCATGTAAACTTTCCACTATTTTAAGAATTATCTTCTCACGCAAGCTTCCTACATTTTTCACCTGTCATGCTAAGAATTGCAAGGCTTGACACGAATAATAGAATATGCACTCTTATTTTCTGTATATCCATCATGCCTTTATCCCCATTTAGTAAATTCCTAAAAACTATTCTCAGTAATGCAAATCAGAGGTGAATCATTGACCTCGTAGACAACTAAGAACCCAAGAAAGCCAAAACTATTGGCAAGCCCAAAAGTTGAGGAATCTGTTACTTCCCAAATTCTAGTCAAAGAAAGCATGACACAATTTGAAGAGGAATTTGAATTCGATATCTCAAATGTATTGTTGAAATTTTTTGTTGGAGGTGCCATATACAAAATTTTAGTTTGATGTTTTTGACTAAATCAATGGCACAAATATTTTGAATATCAATCCAATCTGAAGAATTTTCACAATTTGTTTACATTGTAAACGAATGCATTCTTGGTTGAAGCTGATACCCTTCATTTCTTTAGCTTGATATGTTTGAAAAATGGCCAAATGTTATGAATTATTAGAGTCCCTAGAAACTTTGATACAATATACTACTGGTGACACTATCAAAATCAACAAAACCACCCTTGTTAACATTCAAATATGTCTGCAAAATGTACAAGAAAAGATTGAATTTTTGTAGTTGGAGTCTCAACTTCAGTGAGAAAAATTAAAATAGTGGAGTCATCATTCTGAACCTGTTTCTATTCATAACATTGAGAAAAATCCCATCAACACCAATAATATAAAGTTGAGTTTGATTCACATTCAGTGCCTAGTGCAAGAGTAAATTTTCATGCAGAAGAAAAAATTCATCGTGAGCTTCCCAAGCTAATCATCAAACCTTGGGAAGAGCTTGTCAGCAACAAGCACAAAATAGGTCTTCTATATTATAAGGAGACATCCTTTCATATTCCAGATTACTCAAATCCCATCAAATTTCAGAGTTTTGTATTTCTTCATGAAAATTCACCTTCGGTTGTTCCATATTTTTCTCCTCTTCCACAACAGCCACAAAAAAATGTTAAATTCCAACATTGTGACTGAGTTGGCCATATGAAATATCACTATTTTGATCTTCATCCATGTGATCACTGTCATAAAGCCACTCATTCTTCAAATATATGCTTCAAAAAAAATCCTCCTACAAGAACAAAGACTCATCTTGGATGGATCACTTCTTGGAAATGGGCTTCAATAACCAAGAATATATTTCAGTCATATGTTAGAACTTTTTCTAGAGTATTGAAAAGTATTGCAGTTGATTTTTCTCGATATTCTCACCTTGTATCTGACAGGGGGGAATGATGGTCATATAAAAGCTTCAAAGCCAAATCAAACAAGCCTGAGCCATAACTTGCCATACCAACTTCTGAGTTGTAGCCAGAGACAAAATTTCAAGTAAGTCTGAGCCACAACCTTCCATACTAGATTCATAGGTGTATCCAGAGACA
Source organism: Pinus albicaulis (assembly GCA_034641835.2). Taxonomy (NCBI): domain Eukaryota; kingdom Viridiplantae; phylum Streptophyta; class Pinopsida; order Pinales; family Pinaceae; genus Pinus; species Pinus albicaulis. The sequence continues at coordinate 873,023,434 of CM076584.1, read as the reverse complement.
TATATGCCCTTGGGCATGTATTTGGTTGGTGGTAATCCTTTAAACCATCTATTCAGGGTTGAGACCTCCCTTTTCAGGTTTAACTTCTTCCTCTTCAAAAACATGGGGACACTTCCTCTAGCAGAATACTTCAGATTCTTTCCATATTTGGAAGTGTTCTAGGAACTACACTAAGTGTTCCAGTTTTGGTGGTCATCCTTAGACCACCACCTTATGCCAAAATTTCAAAGAGCACTTTCAACCTAGTGTTGCCATGCATTTTTTCACATTTTGTATTACAACTCTCTTCTTGGAATCATACATACCCCATAGGATTAAGCGGGGATATGTTGGACACCTAATCCTCTAAGTGTTGGTGTGGAAGTTGAATTTTAAAAGGGAGTCTAAGAGACCACTTGTAATATGAAACAAAGGGTCACTAGACTTGTATAATTTTTTATCATTGTGAATAGTAATGTATCAAATGCTTATTCTTCATATCTTTTGTCTTCACCATTTTTTTGTCTAACACTTTGCAGTCATATTCCATATGATAAATGAGATTGATCCTCCTTCCATGACCAATCTGGTGAAGGATGCTAGGTCCCTATAATACTAGTGTATTCGCTTATTGTTATTACAAGTGTAGCCCCCTTATTGTTATATTTTTGCCCATGTAGTCCCAATATTGTTATTATTGTACCCCATAGAAGCCTACTATTGTTATTATTGTGCCCTTACATTTTTATTGTTATGTTGGCTAGGATTATATTATGACCCCTTGTACTCCTATATATAGAAAGGAAGTATTTTTATTTGTATCATCCAGGAATTATTCATTTATGTAATTTCTAGGAGGTTTCCCCCTCGAAGAGGCTGGTTTCCAAGTCATTGATATCTCTTTTCTTATATTTTATGAGTTGGTTTCATAACATTTGGTATCAAAGCTTTCGATTATAGGGTTTCAATGTTGCAAACAGGTCATCTTAGAATTTTCTCTATAACCATTTTTCTACGAAGTTTTAGAAGCTGGAAAATAAAACCGATTTGATCATAATTCCTGAGGAACTTCGTGTAAACGTTTCATAGATTGGTTCACTATATTTTCATAGATATGATCTGAGGAATTTAGGGATTTTTTAGGCTCCAGAATTTCATCTCAAATAACTTTCGTTTCTGACATTAGATTCAAATTCTGTAAAAATTAGCATAAATTGCATGAAACTTAGTTTCTTGTATATCAATTTCATATCCAAAGGTCGAAAAAGTGACACAACATTCTGTACAAGTTCGGTCTATTGAACTAGTCCTTAATTTAGTCATTGTGGAAGATCTGGCATAAATTTATCTTAAAGAATCCAAATTAGGTCTGACTTATGGCATTGGAAATAAGACTGATAGGGATACTAAAGGACTGAAGATCAAAGCTTGGGGATCTAAAATTAAATAGATACATCAGTTTCAATAAAAATATTTTCAAAAGAAAGAAAAATGTGTGTATTTTTTTTTATATTGCAAAAGTCTTGTTTCAAAAAGTAGTTTGAAGTGATTCTAAGGAAATATTGAAGCATAAATATTAGTATTCAGTTCTAAACTGAAACCCAAAAATAATTCCATACCCATCAAGCCCTCAAAAGGCTCTACTATGGCTCATGAAGAGGAAGAAGTGCAACATGATATATCAAAATTATGAGACCAAGTGCAACAAATTTTGCTCTCGCAAAGAGTAAAAAAAAATGAAAAGGACACTAATATGGATGGTTTGAAGAAATACATCGATGGATTGAAGAAAGGCATGGAAGATAATATGGATGGTTTGAAGAATGGCATGGAAGCTAAGATTGATTGTCTAAAATAAGACACAGAAATTTTGAAGGAAGGTTTGACAAAGTTGCTACAAGAAATGATTCCTAATGGTGAAATGGTAGTAGATGAAAATCATGATGAGAAAAAAATAAATGTTAATCATGATTTCATAGAATATAATGTTGGATTTAAGACCCACCATATTCCAAAGATCGATATGAGGAAGTTTGACGGAAAGGATTCGGTAACATGGATACTACAGATGGAGCAATATTTTGATCTCCATAATGTGCAAAACACACAAAAGGTATGCATTCAAAATTTATATTTAGAAACAAATACATTTGTATGGTATCGATGGATTTGATCTCATGAAAAAAATTGTCACTTGGTCAATTTCTAGGGAGGAAATGATAGCACATTATGAGGATACAAAGAGCAACACCTTCTTTAGTCAATTTATCAATCTCAAACAAATGGGTTCGATGGTGGAGCACATTGAGCACTTCCAAAATTTGAATATAAGGGTAACTGATATTCCAAAGGAACACCATATTTATGTCTTTATAGAGACTTTAAGGGAACATCCAACATGAGCTTCACCTTTGGGAACCTGATTCATTGAAGAAGGCATTCAGGTTGGAAAGAAAAATTGAAATAAAAATTATGGCAAAGAGGAAGCCTACCACTCACAACTATAAAGATGGAAGTGTTGCTACTCTTAGACTTCTAGAACCCACAATGTTGACACCACAACAATTGGAAGAAAAAAGATAAAAAGGGCTTTGCTACAGTTGTGATAGAAAATACACTAAAGGTCATAAGTGTGCTGAGAAGAAATTATTTTACATAGATTGTTAATAGGAGGAAAAAAAGGAACAAGAAACTTCAAAAGAAGAGGATATACACCAGGAACCAACCCTATAGGAAGAAGAATGAATCCAGCCATATCATGCAATGCGTTGAAAGGAATTACCACTCCTTAAATTCTCAAGATAGAAGGACATATCAAGAAGAAAAATGTAATATTGTTGATTGATTCAAGTAGTACCCATAATTTTATTCATTATAAGGTAGTCAAGGAATCGAATTGCTTCCTATACCTAGCACCAGAGTGTCAAGTGATGGTTGAAAATAAAGGAACTATAAATTTCTATGGAAAGTTCCATACTATCAAACTAACCATGGGGGAATATGTATTGAAGAGTCCAAGTCTCTCCATACCAATGGGTGGCGTTGATGTTGTACTAGGAGTAAAATGGTTACAATCCTTGGGGATGGTAGCTTTTAATTTTCAAGAACTTTTCTTGATTTTTTTTTGGAAGGAACGAAAGTTGAATTACAAGGTATTGCAGGGAAGCAAGAAATATAATCAGCTCTAATGTCATGACAAATATTATGAATAGATAATAATGAGGCGTAATTTCACAATTATTCTTACTGCAGGTTCAAATGTCAAAATAATCTATTTCTTCATATCTCCAAAAAATATTGGACAATAATTCAAAGGTATTTGAGACTTCCAAAGGACTCCCAAATATTTGTGAACATGATCATACTATTCATTTTATTCCGAGAAGTGTTCCTCCAAACATCAGGCCTTACATATATCTGTATGCTCAAAAGAGTGAGATTGAACGTATGGTTGCATAAATGCTATATTTTGGTATAATTCAACCTAGTCAAAGTTATTTATTTTCTCTGGTAGTTTTGGTGCACAAGAAGGATGTATCATGGCATATGTGTCTGGATTATAGGGAGCTCAACAAGCTCACTCTTAAAGATAAATTTCCCATCCCCATCATTGATGAATTATTGGATGAATTACATGGATAAATTTACTTCACCAATTTGGATCTTCATTCTAGATATGATCAAATTAGAATGAATACTGAAGACGTTCTAAAAAAAACATTCAGAACTCATGAGGGTCATTATAAACTTTTGGTCATGAATTTTTTCTGTACTAATGCACCTTCCACATTTCAAGGTTTGAGGAATTCCATTTTCAAACCCTTCCTTACAAAATTTGTGTTAGTATTCTTTGATGATATACTAATATACAACAAGTCTTGGAATGATCATGTTCAACATGTTGACATGGTGCTCAAACTATTGGAGGGGAACAATTTATATGAAAAAACCTCTAGATGTTTCTTTGGAGTACATGAGGTGGAATATCTAGGTCATATTGTATCTCATGAGTGTGTTAAGGTAGACCCTAACAAAATTAAATCCAATAAGGAATGGAAAATACTTACAACCATAAAGCATCTTCAGGGATTTATGGGTTTAACAAGGTATTATCACAATTTTGTTAAGAATTATTGGAGAATATCGACAGCTTTAACATCACTAATGAATAAAGATTCATTTTATTGGACTCAAGAAGCAACTAAGGCCTTTTAACATCTTAAAGAGGAAATGTGCCAATCACCAGTATTAGCTTTTCCAAACTTCACAAAATAATTTATTGTCAAATGTGATACCTTAGGAAATGGAATTCGTGCAATTTTAATTCAATAATGAATACCCATTTCTTTTGAAATTCATCGAATCAAAGGAAATTATTTACTAAAACCTACTTATGAGAAGGAAATGTTGGAAATACTACATGCACTAAAGTAATGGAGACCTTACCTAATGAGAAGAAAATTCAAGGTAAAAACAGATCATGATAGTCTTAAATACTTTTTGGAACAAATATTATCTTCAAAAGAGTAGCAAAAATGGGTCACAAATATGCTGGGTTATGAATTTGAAATCATCTACAAAAAATGGAAGAAAAATGTTATTGCAGATGCACTCTCAAGAAAGGATAAGGATGTGGAAGCATTTCGTTGAGCCATTTATATTATCCAACCTAAGTGGATAGTCAAAGCAATGGATGAATGTAAGAATGATGAAGAGTTGTTGACACTCATTCAAAATTTGTAGCAATATCCCAGTACATCTAAAAACATTTAGCTAGAAAAATGATTCATTATGGTACAAAGATTTCTTATATCTTTTTAAGTATTCAAAACTCAAAAAAAATATTTTTTTGGAATTGCACACCTCTCCCCTAGGAGGGCACTCAGGATTTTTAAAAATTACCACAGGGTCAAGATGGAATATTTTTGGGATAGCCTTAAATTTGATATTCAAAATATTGTGGTAGAATGTTTGGTTTTCCAAAAAAATAAAGTTGATACAATTAAGACCCCAGGTTTGTTACAACCTTTATCCATTCCAAGTCAATGTTGGGAGGAGTTGTCAATGGATTTTATCACAAGTTTACCCAAGTCCAAAAGAAATACTGCCATCATGGTGCTAGTTGATATACTTGCCAAGTATGCACACTTTTGTGCATTATCTCATCCATTCAAATACAATACAGTTGCTAGTGCATTTATGGAAATAATTTAGAAGATACATGGAAACCCAAAGATTATTGTAAGCGACAGAGATCCCATTTTTACAGGAAATGTTTGGATGGAATTATTTTATTTTTTTGGTACTCAATTAGCTCATAGCTCATCATATTATCCTCAATCTGATGGGAAAATTGAGATAGTGAACAAATGTTTAGAAGGATATCTTCATTGCTGTGTATATGATAAACACACACAATGGATCAAGTGGTTGCCTCTGTTTGAATGGTGGTATAACAATTCCTTCCATACTGCAGCAAAATGACCCCATTTATGGCACTTTATGGAAATCATCCACCCTCCATCATGTCATATTTAAGCGAAAATTATAAGTGTCAAGCACTGGAAGATCACATCAAGCATCAAGTTATCCAAATCTTAAAGGATAACCTCACCTTGGTGTAGAATTGAATGAAATAATAGGTAGATAAACTATTGTGAAACCAACTCCAAAAATAGAAGAAAAGAGATATCAACACCTTAGAAATAAGCCACTTCGAGGGGGAAACCTCCAATACATTACATGAATGAAAAATTCTTGGATGATACAAATTACAAAACCTCCCTTCTATATATAGGAGTCCATGGGGCCACAATGTAATCCTAGCCGACCTAACAATAATAATTTAAGGGCACAATAACAACAATATGGGGGTTACAAGGGTACAATAATAACAATAAGGGGGTTACACTAACAAAAATAAGGGACTATACTAGTAATATAGGGACCTAACATGCCCCACTCCTTCAAAAAAGGGTTGTCGTCAACGCTTGAGTAGCTCTGGGTGCTTCTATATAAAATTCTCATCCTCCCATGTAGAATCTTTAGTGGGTAAGTTCTTCCACTTGATGACATACTCTGAAACTGATCAATTCCATAGCTATCGAGTTCTTGTTTCTATCACCACTTCAGGTTCCAATATGATTTTTCCTTCCTCATCAAGTTCTGGCAATATTGTTTGAACTGGAATATTCTCACCTACAACCTTCTTTAAGCATGAAACATGGAAAATTGGATGCACTAATGAAGAAGCAGGAAGCTCCAATTTGTATTCCATAGTACCAATATTTTACAACACCTTGTAAGTACCATAGTAATTTGGCAATAATTCATTATCCTTCTTAGCTTGCTTGAGGGACATTTGTTTGTATGGTTGTAGTCGTAAAAATAACCAGTCTCCTACATCAAAACTTCTCTTACTGTGACGTTGATATGCCTGTTGTTTCATTCGATTTTGTGCCAAATTCAAGTTGTCCTTTAAGATTTGGAGAACTTATTGTTGATGCTCGATGTGATCTTCCATTGCTTGGAACTTCGAATTTTCTCTTAAATATGATGTGATGGATGGTGGATGATATCCATAAAGTTCCATAAATGGGGTAATTTTTTTTGCAGTATGGAAGGAAGTGTTATATCACCATTCGGCAAGAGGTAACCACTTGACCCATTGTGTTTGTTTATCAGATACAAAAAAATGAAGATATCCTTCCAAACATTTATTTACTATCTCATTTTGACCATCGAATTGAGGATTATAAGATAATCTATGAGCTAATTGAGTACCCAAACAAGAAAATAACTCCATCCAAAAATTTCCAGTAAAAATGGAATCTCTGTCACTCACAATAACCCTTGGATTTCTATGTAGCTTTTTAATTGTGTCCATAAATGTAGTAGCAACTGTACTTGCTTTAAATGGATGATATAATGCACAAAAGTGTGCATACTTGGTAAGTCTATTAACTACCACCATGATGACACTCTTTCCTTCAAACTTAGGTAAACCTGTGACAAAATCCATTGAAATATCCTCCCAATGTTCACTTGGAATGGATAAAGGTTGTAGAAGACCCAGGGTCTTAATTGTATCAACATTATTCTACTAGCCAACGAAACATTCCACCACAAACATTTGAATATCAGATTTAAGGCCATCCCAAAAAAATAGCTTCTTCACCCTGTGATAAGTTTTTCAAAATCCTAAGTGTCCTCCTAAAGGAGAAGTGTGCAATTCCAAAAGAATATTTTGCCTCAGTTGGGAATTATTACAAAGATATAAGCGATATTTGTACCATAAGGAATCATTTTTCCAACTAAATGTATCAGAGGTACTAGGATCTTGCTGCAACTGAATGAGTGTCCACACTTATTCTTCCTTCTTCCATTCATCTCTTTCTTTGATTATTCAATCTGGTTGGATAATAGAAATGGCACAAAGCAATGCTTCCACCTCTTTGTTCTTTCTTGAGAGTGCATCTGCAACAACATTTAGCTTCCCCTTTTTGTAGATTATTTCAAAATCATAACCCAACATCTTTGTGACCCATTTTTGCTGCTCTTTTGAAGATAGTCTTTGTTCAAAAAAGTGTTTAAGGCTATCATGATCAATTTTTACCTTGAAGTGTCTTCCCATTAGGTAAGTTCTCCATTTCTTTAGTGCATGCATTATTGCTAACATTTCCTTCTCATAAATAAGTTTTTGTAAATAATTTCCTTTGATTGGACAACTTTCAAAAGCAACGGGTCTTCCTTCTTGCATTAGAACAACATCAATTCCATTTCCTAAGACATTACATTCCACAATAAAGGTTTTTGTGAAGTCTGGCGTAGCTAAGACCAGTGCTAGGCACATTGCCTCTTTAAGATGTTCAAAGGCCTTGGTTGCTTCAGGAGTCCATGAAAATGCATCTTTCTTCAATAATTTTGTTAGAGGTGCTGCTATTCTCCCATAGTTATTAACAAACTTTTGATAATACCCTGTTAACCCGAGAAATCCTCGCAATTTCTTTATGGTTGTGGGGACTTTCCATTCCTTAATGGCTTTAATTTTGTTAGTGTTTACCTTAACACCCTTGTGAGATACAATATGACCCAGATATTCCACCTCTTGTACTCCAAAGAAACATTTGGATGTTTTTGCATATAAATTTTTCTCCTGCAACAGTTTGAGCATCCTGTCAACATGTTGAACATGATCCTTCCAAGACCTGTTGTAGATTAGTATATCATCAAAAAATACTAGCACAAACTTTCTAAGGAAGGGTTTGAAAATGGAATTCATCAACCCTTGAAATGTAGAAGGTACATTGGTAAGGCCAAAAGGCATGACCAAAAATTCTTAATGACCCTCATGAGTTAGAAATGTTGTTTTTGGAATATCTTTAGTCTTCATTCTAATTTGATGATATCTTGAACGAAGATTCAACTTGGTAAAATAAATTGCTTCATGTAATTCATCCAATAATTCATCAATCACAGGAATGGGAATTTTATATTTAATGGTGAGCTTATTGAGCTCCCTATAATCCGGACACATGAGCCATGATCCATCCTTCTTGTGTACCAATAATACAGGAGCAGAGAAAGAACTTTGACTAGGTTGAATTATACCCACCTCTAACATTTCTGCAATCATACGTTCAATTTCACTCTTTTGGACATAAGGATATCAATAAGGCCTGATGTTTGGAGGAAAACTTCCTGGAATCAAATGAATAGCATGATCATGATCACAAATAGGTGGGACTCCTTCGGGAGTTTCAAAAACCTTGGAATTATTGTCCAATACTTTTTGGAGATCTGCAGAAATAGATGATTTTGATGTTGGAACTTCTAGTGAACATAATTGTGAAATTATGCCTCGTTTTTCTTTGTTTATAATATTTGTCATGAAATTAGTAATTATTATCTTTCCCAAATTCCATGCAATACCCTATAATTCGAATTCCTTTCCTTTTAAAAAAATTTCAAGAAAATTTATTGAAAATTAAAAGCTACCATCCCCAAAGATTGTAACCATTGTACTCCTAGTACCGCATCTGCACCTCCCATAGGAATGGAAAGCATTCGACTATTCAATACATATTCCCCCATGGTTAGCTAGATATTATGGCATTTTCCAGAGAAATTTATAGTTCCTCCATTTGCAACCATCACTTGACATTTTGGTGCTGGGTATAAGAAACAATTCAATTCCTTGGCTACCTTACAATGAATAAAATTATGGGTACTACCTGAATCAATCAACACTATTATATTTTTCTTCTTGATATGTCCTTATATCTTGAGAGTTTGAGGAGTGGTAATTACTACCAATGCATTACACGATATGGTTGAACTCATTTCTTCCTCTTCTAGGGTTGGTTCCTGGTGTATATCCTCTTCTTGTTCATTTTCTTCTTCCTCTTCACAATCTATGTAAAATAATTTCTTCTCAACACATTTATGACCTTTAGTGTATTTTCTATCACAACTGTAGAAAAGCCCTTTTGCTCTTTTTTCTTCCAATTGTTGTGGTGTCAACCTTGTAGGTTGTGGAAATATAGGAGTAGCAACACTTCCCTCTTTATAGAAGTGAGAGGTAGGCTTCCTTGTCGCCATAATTTTACATTCAATTTTTCTTGCCAACCTGAATGCTTTCTCCAATGAATCAGGTTCCAAAATGCGAACTTCATGTTGGATGTTATCCTTTAAAGTACCTATGAAGAGATCAATCTTGTGTTCCTCTGGAATATCAGTTGCCCTTATATTAAATTTTTGGAAGTCCTCAATGTGCTCCCCCACTAAACCCTTTTGTTTGAGATTTATCAATTGGCTAAAGAAGGTGTTGCTCTTTGTATCCTTATAATGTGCTATCATTTCCTTTGTAAAAATTGATCAAGTGAAAAAATTTTACGGGAGAAAAGCCATCGATACCATACAAACGTATTTTGTTCTAAATGTAAAGTTGCAATGCATACCTTTTGTGAGTTTTGCACATTATTGAGATCAAAATATTACTCCATCTGTAGTATCCATGTTATAGGATCCTTTCCATCAAACTTCCTCATATCCATTTTTGGAATAGGCTGGTTCTTCCCTCCAACATTAGAGTTTATGAAATCACGATTAAAATTTAGTTTTTTCTCATCATGAGTTTCCTCTACTATATTTTCACCATTATGAAACATTTTTTGTATCAACTTTGTCAAACCTTCCATGTATGCTTTTAGATAATTCTTCATGTTTTCCATTTTTTCATTTATCTTAGCTTCCATGTCATCCATCTGAGATTCCATGCCAGCTTCCATGCCATCTATCTTAGCTTCCATGCCATTCTTCAAACCATCCATCTTATATTCCAAGCCTTTCTTCAAACCATCCATCTTAGTTTCTACGCCTTTCTTTAAAACTTTGATGTCATTTTTTGTTGCTCTTTGCGAGAGAGAAATTTGTTGCACTTGGTTTTGTAAATTTGATATGTCATGTTGCCATTCTTCGTCTTCATGAGTCGTAGTAGAGCCTTCTAAAGGCTTAATGGGTTTTGAATTCTTTTTAGGGGCCATTTTAGAATCTAATACTGATATATATTCTACAATATGCCATTCAAATCAATTCAACTTGTTTCTTCAAACAAGACTTATGCAATTCGGGAAAAAAATACACACCTTTTACTTGCTTTTGAGGAGCTCTATATTGAAATTGAACTATCTCTATAATTGCAGATCATCAATATCTAAAATTTGGCCTTGTAATAGCCCTCTAAAGCTTCTTTCAAATGCCATACGTCAGACCTGATTTGGATTCTTCAAGAAAAATTCATGTCCAATCTCCCACAATGACCCAATTATGGAATGGTTCAGTAGAGTGAACTTGTATGACTTGCCACATGTCACTGTTTCCTCCTTTGGCTTTGAAATTGATAGATAACAAACTACAGTTTATGTAATTGTGTACACTTTTTATAAAATTCCAATCCGATGCTCAAAGAGAGAGTTATGAATATTTTCCCACGATAACCTCTTTGAGATGAAATTTGGGAGCCTAAAAAAGACCTAACTTCTATAGCTCATATCTATGAAACTATTGCGAACCAAGCTCTGAAAATTTGTGACAATGTTCCTCAGGATTTTGGCTTCGCTCTATCAATATTTCCACTTCTGAAACTTCATATAAAAATTTTTATAGCGCAAATTCTTTGATGACCTGTTTAGGTTAAATTCAGGAGCTTGCAGAAAGCTCTAACTTCCACAGATCATATCTCTAAAAATATTGCCAACCAAGTTCTGAAATTTTGCGATGTTGTTCCTCACAATTTCGGCTTCGCACTCTAAAAATTTCAGCTTCTGAACCTTCATAGAAACAAATTTATAGCGACAATGCCACGATGACTGGTTTATAGTAGCGAAAACCATAGAATCCAAAGCTCTGATACCAAATGTTGTGAAACTAGCAACAAAAATAGAAGAAAAGAGATATCAACGCTTTAGAAATAATCCACTTCGAGGGGGAAACCTCCAATACATTACATGAATTAACAATTCTTGAATGATACAAATTACAAAACCTCCTTTCTATATATAGGAGTCCATGGGGCCACGATGTAATCCTAGTGGGGCCATAATGTAATCCTAGCCAACCTAACAATAATAATTTAAGGGCACAATAACAACAATATGGGGGTTACAAGGGTACAATAATAATAATAAGGGAGTTACACTAACAACAATAAGGGACTATACTAGTAATATAGGGACCTAACATAAACATAGTAGTGAAAAAAGTTTTGATGTAGGTGACTGGGTATTCTTATGGCTACAAACATAAAAACAAATGTCCCTCAAGAAATATAAGAAGGATAATAGATTATCATCAAAGTATTATGGTCCTGACAAAGTGTGGCAAAATATTGGTACTATGGAATACAAATTGGAGCTACCTACTTGATGAAGAAGGAAAAATTATATTGGAACCTGAAGCAATCATGAAACAAGAAACTGACATCTACAAAATCGATCAATTTCAAAGTATCTCATCAAGTGGAAGAACTTACCCGCTAAAGATTCAACATGGGAGGGTGAGAATTTTATACATAAGCATACAAAACTACTCAAGTGTTGATGAAAACACATTTTTGAAGGAGAGGGGCATGCTAGGTCCCTATAATACTAGTGTATTCCCTTATTATTATTCTTAGTGTAGCACCCTTATTGTTATTGTTGTGCCCATTTAGTCCCCATATTGTTATTGTTGTGCCCCATAGAAACCCACTATTGTTATTTTTGTGCCCTTATATTGTTATTGTTATGTCGGCCAGGATTATATTGTGACCCCTTGGACTACTATATATAGAAAGGAGGTTTTTTCATTTGTATCATCCAAATATTGTTCATTTATGTAATATAAAGAAGGTTTCCCCCTCGAAGAGGCTGATTTATAAGTCATTGATCTTTGTTTTCTTCTATTTTGTGAGCTGGTTTCATAACAAAGGAGTATCTACATGATATCATGAATTGGTTTGTAGTACCAGAGGGTACATATATTAGATGATTTGGATGTCATATATCCCCTCCTCTCTTGCCATGATATGGGACTAATAAGGTGGTCTTTCAAGAGGTATCATATCAATTGGACAAAGTGTTGTTAGGAGTTCTTGACATAACGAAGAAATCCCCTTGGCCCACCTTCCCTTTGAGGATCAGACTGTATGAAATCAAGATACAGAAGGTGGAAAATGCAGAAATACTAGAGCTAGAATTCTTGCACTTTGAAGTTAAATAATTTCATGGATATGATCCTAGGAGAGTGTGCAAGGAGAATTGTGAAAGGATTAGTTACAATTGGGAATATTCATTAATGTATAGGATAGAATATGAGAAGTTGAAGAAATGGTACAATTTAGTTAGAAAAACACATCCAAGAATCGAGATTGTTTCACCCCAAGATCCACTAGTTCAAGATGTACAAACACAGGAGACATCACATATGACCCCTCAAGAAAAGAGTGCTTTTCCTAGGAAGAGGATCAAACATGACTCGACAAGAGAAAGTGGTAGGAAATAGAAATTCAATCCTTTGAACATAGGAGCTATTCAAGCTAAACATGAAAGGGGAGAATCAGAAGAATAGGAGAATAGGAAGTAAGAGTAGTTGCTCAGGATGTAGTAGAAAGAAGAAGAGGAGAAAAGCAGAGAAAAATAGGAGTATCAAGGGAAATCCCATGAGGAAGAATAAGCACAAATACTAGATGAAGAACAATTGACTCAATATATGGAGGAAGAGCTAGAGGAAAATGATGCCATATAACCCATAAATTATGAGCTAGGTTCTCCAAAACAACCTCCTCTCATGGGTGGTCATATCCCATTTGATGAAATGGGAATCACACCTCTACCTAAAGAAAAATTTATGGATGTGTGAAATGTCATGTTTAATAATCTCAACAAGAGGATCATGGAGCAAAGGACAATATGCTTCCCAAATGATCATCAGAACCTAGTCTCGATATCTACAAAAAAGGTGATAAATTCCAATACCAAAAGGAATAAGAGGGAAATCATGGATTTTTTTTTCCTTTTATACAGTAGCATAGGAAAAATCAAAATATTTTTTGAATGAGAATGCTAGAATAAGGATAGAGTTAGTGGTAGTAAAGAAACATGCGTAACACCTTGCTGTGGAGAATCAACAATTATATTCACATAATTTCAATACAACAAAATGGCATTCAACCATGCAGGAGGAATTGGGGTCAATGGCAGATACCATGGCATTATTATATGATGAAATGATACTTTTACAAAAATTAATGGCTCCTCTTATTGGAATTCAAAATAAAGAACAAGAATTCTTGAAGCTCTTCAAAGTGGCAAGTAGAACGATTGATCAACTACAGGAATGGGATACCAAATATCTTAATGTTTTGTCACATTTGGTTAGAAATGAAAGTATTTCCACTGAAATGGACTGAGTACAACTAAGAATCCACCATAAGAATCACAGTTGTCTTGGAGAACAAGTGACTAACATTATTTTCGCATATAGTCACCTACACAATCGTTTTGAGTCTCTAGCATAGAAACATGGGTTTCCCTCAATAGGATTGCTTGAAGAAATAAGAGGCAATGAAATCAACCAATATTCCATCACGCAAGTCAATGCCCACATGAAACTGTCATGGCTATGGAATAATGTACAATCAAGCTCCAAGACCATATTGACAGAAGCATTGGAGGTGAAGATGCAGTATGCAACGGACTTGCTAGTTCAGGTCAAAGTCATATCTACAGACTTCAGAGAATGGAACAAATACATCACCAATTAGTTCCACGAGGAAAAAAATGACTTGTAAATTTGATAATATTTTGTCTTATTATCATTTTTGTCTCATATAACCACCATCTTTTATGTAAGTTTTGTTTTGTAATAAGTTGTATGCAATGTAGTCGATGAGACACATGTGGAATGTGAAAAAACCACATATGGAATGTGAAAAGACACATATGGAATGTAAAAGGTCATATATATAATATGAAAAGTCATAGGAGTTGAAGAGTCATCAAGAATCTCAAAATTCCTTTTGATTTGTTATAAATAGTTCCTCATACCACAAGAAAATGGCTTGGATTCTTGGAGTCTTGCCTTGGATTATCTTGTAGTTCATAGGAGATAGATCATTCTTTGGAGAAGCAAGTTGTAGCTTCATGTTCCACAACTGGATCTAGTGTTTCATCTATGTAACAATGTACTTGTGATATTTAATTTATAATCAGAAGCTCCTTGATCCAAAATTTCTTCATGAATGTATAATGTATATAGTATGACTATTCTTATTATGTTTGAAGTATATGTCTATTTAATTACATACTAAATATAATGAAATATTTCATTTCTTAGATATGGATATTGTTGAATAGGTGTTGTTATGTTTTAATGATTGTCGTTTACCATGTGAACTAATTTTTAGGAAATCAACAAGTCTTTCTCTTCACTCTTAGTTCTACCTTAGGATAGTACATTTACTTCCCTAATTGGAGTTTCTTTTCCTTTTACCAGCCATGGAAGTTCCATGTGCATATTACAATTGGTGTCACACAAAGCATACATACTTGCTTCCCCAAATAGGTTGTGTGATATATTTTGTATATTTAATCACCAAGGCACATATTTGAAACATTTTCAATGGTGGTTGGCCTATTAAATGGATAGGACTCCTACACAAAATGGTGTTGAGGTCTGATTGGGACCTCATATTGGGGGGATCTTCTTACATGTTGGCAATATCAAGCACTGTAAATAATAGATCATACAAATTTTCCAATGACACCACATCCTTGGGCATGGGGTTTATTTTACTTGCTTGAGTTCAACCCTACAATATTTTCTCATGCTCTCCCTCATAAATCTTTATGTCCTTGAGCACATCAATGTTCTCCATAAAGTCCAATATCTATTGGTCGGCATTCAAAATGATAAATTTAGTAATATTATTGTGTGTGGATGGCCTATAAATAATTTAAATTAAAAAACCATTCTTTAAAGGTGAAAAAATAGCAACAACATTTACTGATATATCAGTAGTAGCATAATGACTCTGAGGAACAAAATATTGATTGAAATCTTGGAAATGTGAAATAAATTTCTATACCTCTTGTTAATAATTTCTGAGATTAGGTGACACACAATGTATTGTATTTCATACATGTCGTGTGGAATTCTTTTGAGCCACCAATTGCTTTTAGTACTTAAAATTTAAGTTCGATTACTTTCTTTAAACCAAAAATGAGCGTTTAATACTCAGCAGTGGTGTTAGTGCGATCAAATTCCAAGCAGAAAGAGATAAAATATTTGTTTTTTTGCGGGTCTATTGAAATAAAAGTAGCCCCAAAACCCTCCTGTGTCTTCAAACCATCAAAATACAATGTCAAGATCTTAGAAATACTAGAGTTAGTTCCTACACTAACACTATTTACTTCTATTTTACAAGATTCATTCACACAAGTTGAATTTCGAGGAAGGAGTTCCTACTGTGTATTAGGTGGGATGGGTGAAGTTTGTGCTAAATAAAATTCATGATATACTTCTAGAAAATAACTTACGAAAATAACATTTGCAAAGTCAACTATCTCTTTTTGTCACTCAAGTTGTGTCACAGTATATTTCATATAAAGCCCACTTTGTACTCGAATCTTATTATTTCCGCCCTTATGCAAAAGCCATCAATGTGTCTAGTCAGTTCAGAAATACCCTTGCAGTTTGTTGTACCAATACCTTCTCAAAATTAAACAATCGACTTAATTAATATCCACAATAAAAATGTTTATGCACTAGTGAACTCTGTGGTCTAATGAAAAATGAATGATCACATAGTTAAATTCACCAATTTCCTAGACTAATGACCTGTCTAGGTATATGATTCATGCATATTTCTTTTCCCAAATAGTGTTAATTATATTAGAAAAAAATAATGGAATAACATTCATGGATACACCAAAATCAACCAAACAATTGTGGACATTATAATCAAATATTTGAAAGGTTAAAATAAATTATGGGTAGAGAGTGTTAAAATTTAAATTGACAACATTTACTACAGACTCAATGATATTGTGAGAGTTACCAAGAATAACTTGAGAAGAGGAAACTTCAGTACCTTCCGAAGAGTGTGATGGGAGTTCTTGGATAATCAGTTCTCGATGTCTTGTTATGTTTGTGAGGTAAAATATTTATATGTTTCCACGATCTATTTTCATGTCTCCAACAATGTTGTACTCAATACTTTCATTCTTAACAATATGTGTTAACATATCGGGTGGTGTATCTTTATTTGAAGATTCACAAGTGGTGTACTTGTTCTTGTTTTTGGTGGAAGTGTTCTTAGTATAAGGATCACTTCTAGACTTGTTATGTGAATTCTAATCTAAGTTGGAATGTGGTGGAATCCTTCTCAACAGCTACTTCTTGAACTCTTTCGTAGAGATAGGTCCTTTGCTCCTCAAATTATAATGAACGGTTGTTGTTGAGGAGGAGCTTCAGTCACTGATGGTTCATCAGAAATTTTCTTGTCAACATTGTATATGATGTGAAATTCATTAACTAAGTATACAAAAATTGAACTTTCCTTATTCATGATAGGTTCATTTGCTTCTTCACTTTCTCAAGTTTTTCATCTTCCAAGAACATGTCTATGAAATTGGTCCTCATGGAAGTCATGTTATGGTTCCATTGGGGACATGTTTTTTCTGAATGCTTCTCTTTATGGAAAGTGCAATAATTGTCAATTCCCCAACTTTTAACATTAAACACTCAATTAGAGCTCTAATATAATTTAGTCGATTGATGTTTGTTATTCTTTTTGAATAAAGGAAACTTAGATAACTTGTTGTTGATGGTTTCCTCACTTGACCTCCTCTTTAATTTAGATACTTCATCTTTTAGAAACCTCAAAGACTTGTTCAAGCTTTCCATATCGAAATAATATTTCTCTTTCATTTGGTGGAAGAAGCTTCCATTTTCATATAAGTTTCCTTGGAGTCTTTGGGATAGCCAATGTAATCAATGACTCCAATAGAATTCATTAGCTTTTAACAGACAAGAGATTCTGAAAATTTTAAATCCAAAGTATCACTACATATATTTTAACGAACACAAAAATGTTAGTTGGAAAGGAAGCTGCATAATCATTTTTGGTGATGTCATCACGTGGTTACACATATGCAGGGAAATTGTCCAACAAATGAGTAAATATTTGATTGAAATATTTCACTCTTTCTTTGTCCCCCATTTTTAGATGCTAAAGTTATTTTAATAACATGATAGGAGTTTGATCATAAAAAGTTGTTTACAAAAACTTCTTAAACTCTCTCTAGTTATAGATTGAATTTTTCAGAAGGTTTTTATACCATAATGACACTCTACCTTCTAAAGTGTATGTAAAGAGTATACAACCAATGTCATTGAAACTTAACTCAAGAAGTCATAAATGCATGTAGAAATTCTCAATATGGTCTTCAAATTTAGTATTATTATTGGGATCGAACTTTGACAACAACCTTTCCAGATGTTCTGGAATTTTGTGAAGATTATCCAGAAGATCGGGTGGCCCTTGGGCCATCCAATCAAAGTTAGCATCAATCATGTATTTGTCTCCTTCCTCCTCCTCCTCTTTTGTGTCTTAAGAGGATTTTACTTCTCTATTAAAATATTTGTTATAATCAGGATGATCCTCATCAGAAAACTAAAAATACTCCCCTTCACTATCCAAGTTCTCCTCAACATGTGGAATTTATCCTAGGTGATTTTTTATTTCTGTAGGATTAAAAAACTCTTCAAGGGATGTGATAACCAAATATTCCACCAAATAAAAAAATACGCCACTGGGAGTTGTTTCTTTCTTTACATGTTTATGAGGCAGAATGGTAGCAACAAGGAGTAAACCAAGAGCTCTCGCAAACTGACGAGTAATAGGTCGAATTCTCTAGAGCTACTTGTAAGTAACTTTGAAATCTTGTCCCGTTACTAGGATGATAATTTTCCTCTCTATCATGAGTATAAGTTGGAGTGGAAATGATAACATTAATAACTTTCCAAGAAGTTTTATTGTTAAGATGTGATGATTTATCATCAATAAAAATGTGGTTTCCCTCCTTCTGACGCCAAAATGTTGACAGTGTCGGAACCCACCAACATGCAAGGGGGTCTCCTTGATGTTAAGTCCCAATCATAATTTTCACCATTTGGTGTAGGAACCCTTCCAAAAATAAGGCCCGACTACCATTTTTCTTAGATATTTCCTTGGTTTCAATAGTTACACAGGAGGGTAATGTACATGTACTTTTGAATGAACAAATGAGCAGGCCTTATTGAATATTCAGTGGTAGAATGTATCAAGGTTCTTTCATCAGAGGGAAATGAAAGTGAGCCTTTAAGAGAAGCATAATAGTACTAATATAATAAGGACACATGAACATGTATATGAGAGAATGATTAATCAACTAGATAAATATTTCACATAGAATTAATGGTCGTTAAAGGAAGTACAACACATGTTCAATATGATAAGCATCAAATCCAATAAAATAGTCAAATAATAGTTTTACAGTATTTACGACATACACATGAAGTGTGTTGGCTCAATGAGATTCAAGTATTAAGCAAAAGTTCCAAGATACATCGATACAATGAACACCACTAGCTCCAATAGTGGAGCGTTAGAGCTACCACTTGCTATCCAAAAGAACTATCTTCCTCTATAATACTTGTTTGAAGACGACAAGGTGAAAATTCCTTCTCTTGAGATATGAGGGTGTATATATAGCAAATAAATTGATTCTCCACCTCCCTTGCGATTCTTGTGCTCCCCTCATGACTCTTGAACTTCCATATGACCCTTTGACTTCTACTTGACTTTTCACATTATATAGTTGACTCTTGGACTTAAAATTCACTTTACATTTCTCATATTATTAAAAATCACATAGTTACATGCATACATGATGTGGAACATGATGACTCATATGTCACCTTGGAGTGACACTTTGACAAGACATGACTTGACTTTGATGGCATGGACTTGTTGATGATGTGGAAAATGTTAATCCAATTTTCTCTTGCTTTTATATTTGTGTCTTCATGAAATATGATGCATGGTATACCTCTTCTTCCTCCAAATAGATTTAAGAAAATAAGTTTTCACTATGATCATGATCTTCTAGCTTCTGACACAATCTACTGTCCCTTCTTCTTCTTGTTCAATGATCATCTTGTCTTCACAGTTTCCCAACTATCTTCTAGAATAGTCTCCTCATAATTTATTAGTATCATCCTATCATGTCAAGACGCAGTACCTGCAAGTGAAATCAACTCATGACAAGATGACATCAGTCCATAAATATATTATTTTAACTTGCCTCATGAAATTTTGTGATTGAGCTAGAATTGGGTACCGGATAGGGAGGAAGACTCAGGGATTGTGTAGTGAACATTTCTAGATTCCAGGAGTGAGGGAATAAGTCTTACAACTATGCAAAACATATTTTTGGAGGCCTTAGAGGTAGGATTGTACAATTAATGGTCACAGTGAGAAAAGCTTTCCCATTATAACTCTGCAATGCACAGTTCTATAGGGAGAATGTGTAGCTAGATTACACAATTACACATTTCAAGGATCCACGGAGGAAGAATGAAAACTTGGATTGTGTAATGTGCAGAAAAGGACTAGATGGGAGGAAGGATTACACAATTATCAAGGTTAGGAGGATGGGATTGAGAACTTTGACTGTGCAATCTGCAGTTCTTGGAGGGAGTCACTATTCATTTCATAGTTCCAGGAGGCCAGGATGTAGTGTTGATGCTTTCTGCTATGTAATGCATAGTTCAAGAGGGAAGAGTGAGATTAGGTTGGTTGGGCATGAAACTTTAAGGAATTTGACTAAGTGTGGGAATTGTGAAGTAGATATGAAAACCAAGTAGGACTTTAACATGATCACACACACACAAAATCATTGACGACACATCATAGAACACTTAACACTTAGAAACAACATGATACCCTTATTTTGATAGTAAAACAAAACTTTCCTCCAAGTGCAACACTTTGGATACACTTCTTGATGATAGTGACGACACTAGTATGACAATGCATACAAATTTTGGAATGAGTCAAATACATACCTATAAGGTAGATAGGACCGATATGTGCCATATTTACCTCTTGAAATATAGCAGAATACTACTTTCATAATGTGCAACACTTCCCACCCCGAAAGACAACACTTTGGTTTTCTTCTAAAAGGGACTAGAAAACTTACAGGATTTACATGGGATGACTATTACCACTGCAAACGACAAATTACAAGGTCAAAGTAGGCTCCAAAATTGGATGTAGGCCAAAATTTTGGAGGGTGTTCTAGCAACAACAACATGTGACGATCAAGAATAGGTATCCGTTGTCACATGTTGATGATTGATTTGATCAATTAGGGGGGAAACAAGGTTATCCAATATTGATATGATATTAGGCTACCATTAGATGCAGATTAAAGAAGAGGACATCCATAAAATAGCCTTCAGAACAAGGTATGGTAATTAGGAGTTCATGTTAGTGTCGTTTACGTTTACTACACCTTTACATAGATAAGTTTTTAGTGGTTTTTTTTATGATGTTTTGGTCTATTCAAAGAACAAGGAGTAATATTAAGAGAAATTTAATATAGTACTACAATTTCTAATAGAACATAAGATTTATCAAAATATTAATAAATGTGATTTCTTTGAATCACAGATCCATTATTTGGAGCACATTGTCTTAAAATAAGGAGTAGTAATTTATCCACAGAAGGTTATGGCCAACACCTAATAATGTGGCTGAAATTAGGTCCTTTATTGTATTGGCAGGCTATTATAGGAGACTCATCAAGAACTTCTCCAAGATTGGTTATCCAATCACTCGATTTCAAAACAAGGGAATGAAGTTTGAATGGACATTTGATTATGCTACAATATTTAATAAACCAAAATAGTTGTTAACTAATTCACTAGTCCCAAGAATAGAAGATCATAAGAAAATTTATGTTGTATGCCCAAATTCCTACAAGGAGGGGCTTAGTGGAGTCTTGATGCAGGAATAACAACTTCATTTCTTAAAATATATGTACTTGATGCTAATAATGTAATTGATTACTATGCATTATAGGTAGAACCAAAGGGAGAGTTCCAACTAAAACTTTTATGCATCCTATATCAAGGGTGGCTCGTGCTCTAGAATCAAGAAATACAGAAAATCAAAGTCCAGTGGAGGAAATTTGGTCTCGGGATTTGGAATTTGGCTTGGGGGTGACTATTACAAGAAAGGATTGGTCGTAGTGTGTCTAAGTTTATGTGGAGAGTGGAAGTCCTAATCTGAGTTGCTAGAAGTTTTAAATTTTAAGATAAGTGATTCTCAAGCCTTGCACCTTGAATTTTCAAAATGTGTTTAATGTGCTTTCATAATTCAATTATTGATCTTGACCGAATGTGTTGTTTCAATTCTTGTGATAGGTTATGAAATGTGATTTTTTTCCTGCTTGAGGAATGCTGATTTTCTCTGTATTCCCTGGGTAAATGAATGGATTATTGGATGTCCATGAGATTTTTTTCTACTTATAATTATCCTAAAAGGCCTATATATTTTTGAACTATTTCGAGCTTGAAATTTTTCTGATGGGACTCAATGAAAAGGAATGGGCATATATTTATTCTATGAGTTATGAAATTAAAAAATAATTGGCTATTAAGCCTTGTTTTAACATTACTAATATCAACAAGTATGGCTTGATATGTGTGTGTGTGTGTGTGCGTGACAAATCTTGTTGAAAGCTCAGGAAGGATATTTCCATATATATATATATATGGCCATGAGGGGTTGAACCTTAAGTTGATAAGGGCCCAATTGTCAAATCATAATGAACCATTTATAATTGAACCATCATGACCAAGCACTAGGAGGTATCGACAATGTACAAGAGGCAAAGCTATCAAGTGATAGAAAATTAGTCATCCTCGAATAATTTCCTTAAATAATTCAAGTGGAGGAATGATCAACCCCACCATGATTAAAACACTAGGACAATATGGCATAGTTAGTACCTCCAAAACTAATATTTTATTCATTGAATTGGGTACAAAATCCCTATCGTTGGATGGACCTCATTGAAATTTCCTAGAGGTTTCAAAGGTAGGTTTGGAATAAACTTCAGGGACTTAAGTGTCAGGACGATGTGGTAGAGTGGGGCTAGTTTCCTAGTATTCAGCGAACGAGTGGAGGACCCTATAAAATATTTTATAAAAAATAATGTATTTTACCTCATAATGGAGGGGCGTTGGGACCAATGGCAAGAGTGGTAGGTGATATTTCCTTAGTATCTTTCACCTAGAAATAAGGACATAGGTTAGTTAGATTCAAGGGTTTTTTGGGGCTAATTTTCTAGTAAATGGGTCACACATGGCACACCTAGAGGGGAGCCACATCGAGAATGAATTCACCCAAAGGGGCAAGGATGTCAACCCAAAGCATTGTTCCCGATGATTTCTTGTATATTTATGATGAATCCCACATTGATTTAATCCTTGAGGTGATATGGCCATGGTGGAGCTCGTATTCACATGATGGTGTATAAAGAGTAATGTAACATGCAAGAGGAGAGGTCAACAGTGGAGGCATGACCCCATGCCATTGGTTGAAGTGCAATGCTTGATATTTCAGGTGGTAGTATGACATGTTAGTTACATATAACCTCGATGCCTTGTCCCTGGAAATTTCTTGAGGTTTGTGGTGAAATTTTGTTGGATTTCTATCGCTAGGATGAGGTGGTAGGATGGGGCACACACTATATATATGTATGGTTGGAATAGTTTTAACCCTTATATTATATCATATACATATGTTTGTGGGCCACATAAAAGGAATGACATAACATTGGATATGAATGGGTTGAAAATTTACACATAAAGGTGATATGATGTATGACTTGGATGTCCATGTGGGTGCCACATGGTAGGTTAGATGACATGACAAGGCTTGAGACGCCAAACTTTGAACATCTATACCTTTTGATCTAGGATTCAGATCAAGGTAAATTTTATATCATTGGAAATGTCTCGATGAGACAAACACAACAATGTCATATGTTTTAAGTTTTAAGTAAGTTAAAAATGGTCAAAAAATTTAGAGCACATTTCCATAACTGGGCTTTGGATTTTAGGTCGTCAGAGTAACTATATATTTCTACCCTTAGTAGGGACTAGGGATATTAAGGGGTATGTTACAATAGTTATACTTCATAGGGATAAATTAAGCCTCTTTCCTAGCATATCCACTACCATAATGAGAAGACAATGATACTTAGGAATTATTCGTAGTATAGTGATGAAGTCCATTGATATGACTTCCCACTTATATTACGGATTTTGTATTAGTTGATGGGCCTTCGAATTATATAAAAATTAATTCCCATCCAACCTTTCCTAGGAACATTTAACCTTTTATTTTTCACTTAATAATGTATTTTTGAACTTTGATGTTCTTAGGAAGGTTTCAAGATGACTAGAATATATTGTGTTCCTAATGAAATTCTTGTGTAGGATATTGAGAATATTTGATGCAGATAATAGGAGATCCATTCTATATAAAAATAAGGAACCTACTCCATATTATAGGATGACCAAAACGCATCTGGATTAGAGCAGTTATTACTCTACCCTATAGCTGCAAGGTCATCATGAACCATATCCTACTTTATAGGGATTTTTGAGGGAAGTAGTATTACCTTCATGGAGGTTTCCCCTCAAGAATTTTTTTTTTATAAGTAAGAGGAATTAGTAGCCCATTTGGGATTCAAGAACTTTTGGGATATTATAGCTAGCAATAATGAAGGTTTTTTGCCTATTATTTACAATTTTGTCATACTTCAAGTATCATCACATTATTGTATTAATGAAAAGCACTATTTTGGTTCTAGAATTATTTTTATTTAAAGGACTTGAGTCTCCTTAGGTTAGCTCCTAACCAAAATGATCAGACCCCCTTTTTGTATTTTTATTTTTCATGCACTAGTCCAACAATATATATTTACTCAATTTCTATTCTTAATATTGTTTTCTACATGTTGATAAAATAGTTTATTTATTATCTTTTTCATGTATATTGTATTAGTGAATTTAGAAATATTACTTTTATGAAATTTATTATTCTTTCTCATGCACCATCCTACCTATATTATTTTTCTTTACTTGTTGTTCACATATTTTTTTCATTTTATGTAAATAAATTCTTGTTTTGTAGAGCTACAAGATAGCGATTATTTTCTTATTCCTTTCATGAACTAATCCACTTGAGGTACTTGAGATTGAAAAAGTTTCATTTACCCTTATACAACCTTAATCCACTTTCTTCATCCCTCAAATTGCATTTATACCTCATAAAAATTCTCTCAATTCTTTCTTGTAGCAAAACAAGGTCAACATGTACATGTATGTAGATTGCCTTAGCACACCTCCATATTTGTACCCAAATATTCTTTATTATTCCTTAGGATATTAGAACACTCACTAGACCATGGGGATGGATTTGAGTGGTTCAAAGACCCCTTATAAACTTTACCCTAGTAGCTGCAACTTTCTTTCTAAAATTAGGCTTTTTTGTTTGTATGTCCTCTTTCAGTTGCAAGTTTATTTATTATGCACCATAGAATAGGATTTATCTGTCTCCAACATTTTTAAGATAAATTTATTTTCTTTATTTCAATTAGCATAGGTTTCTTTATTATCATTTACTTTCCTGCAATTACCATATTTATTTCTTACAAAACAGAGTAGGTTTACTTGTCATTTACCTTTATGCAATTATATTATGGTTTACCTTCTGCCATTTTCTTTATAAAATCTACAATAGGGATTGATTTATGATGTTTCCTTTCCTACAAGCTAGGTTAGACATATTTTCTATTCACTGGAATTTTGAGAATTTCATGTTGTATAGATATAAAAAGTGGTCTTTATCCATTTTAAGCTTCTCTTCAGTTGCATTAGATGAATGAAAGGACACATTGCATGTTGCACACACAATCCCTACACCTAACCCTAGGTTGAAAATTAAAGTCAAGACCCTCGAGGGTTTTAACATTATTATTGTAATATTGAGGGCCATTAATTTTTTGTGCTATTATAGGGAGGTGTCAAAGTATGAACCATTTTCTTCTCTAGTTGACTCCTTTTATTTTTTGTAAAAACAAAAATTATGCATTACGAATTATTCATTTACAAAAAAAAAAATACATTGCATTAGCATTCTCATTTAAAAATTTACAAAAATAGAAAAATATTTCTTCAATACCACAGTCCCCACTTAATCATGTGGCATAGTAAGAACCACATCACCATCCACTTTTGCAAGTAGAAGTAGAAGAGGCGATAGAGAAGGTATAAAAAATGGATGGTGATGATGACAATGAGGAAGATCCTCTTGGATTTCCCATTCAGGATACTGATATAAGCTTTCATATGAAGAAAATCCCTCCATATTTTGTTCCCAACTTCCATGGTATGAGATCAAAAGACGTAGAAACCTTTATTTGCAAATTTGAAATACTTTGTAGATATTATAATTACTTATTAGACCCTGAAAATTTGAAATTATTTCTAGGAACATTTAAGCATAGAAATATTAAATGGTTCGTGAGTGTACGGAATAATTCAATAAGATCATGGAATTATATGCAAAGGATATTTCTAGAAAAATATAGACTATTTTATACATCATGATCTTAAAGAGGAAACCTTTAAAATGAAAAAAATAAGATGAGATCCTTAGGGATATAATAAATATATTTATGAATAATGTTAAGAGGGAAAATTTGCATAATTTAGGATATTATTAATATAATAGGTAAAGGGGGTGTATCCAAATCATAATTTTAAGAAATTTGTGAAATATTAAGTACGTATCAAGAGTAAGGGAAAGAGTAAGTAAACCAACATCGAGATCTAAAAGTCAAGTTGAACTTGGTAATTTTCTAGATAACTTTAAAACATAAACTATTATAAATCTAAGTGAAAAAATAGATATGTTAAGAATAAAAAATAATGAAAAGGAAAATGTTTAAATTTGTGTCATTTTTGCAATCACATGCTACAAGATATTATTCATCATTAGCGGGATTGATAGAAAATCAAACCTGTAAAAATGTGGCTCCAAGGATACTTTGGCAAGCTATTCAATTAGTTATGGTGAAATATCCTTACCAAAAATTTCAAAATTATACTCAACACTCCAAAAATAATTACAATACCCCATTTTCTTGGCAACCCCATCCTCAAAATAAATCTTATCAACAAGGTTTGAAAGGATACTATGGAAGACATCCACAATATTACCCATGTTTTCCTCAATATCCTTAACATCCTCAGTTCCAACCTCCATACCATCCACCTCCACCACAACCACAACCTCAACCACATACATATCAAATATCCACTCCCACTGCACTCCTTGCACATCCATTTTCAAACCCAAACAATAAAGTAACTCAACCCACTTACAATGATGAGGTACAAATTTCCATGCAACTCCTCTTGATCTAAGTAATATTCATCTTACATCAGGAAGAGTATTGAAAAATATAGGTTCTCTTGTTGTCATAGAAGAGCAACATTTAGAAGAAAAAAATCGAGAGGAGACTAAAGAATCATGGCCCACATTTCACGAACAGAAGCCACTATAACCTGAGATCGAGGAATTTCTATTATGCCTATCATCACTTCCTTTGTGTGTTCAAGGGACTAGTTAAAATATAATAGAAGATTTGAATGGAATGGAAGAAGAATACATACAAAATGATCTAGATAAGTAAGTGAACCGAAGGCATCATGGCTATATTGAACTTTGGTTCCAGATAATCATTAATTTGGAGTGCCAATATCTTCTTCAATAATTTTTGACATCTTCACAATCAAAACAACAGGTCTCTCATATTTTATAATATATTAAAGCATATATTTCAAACCTTGATAAGATTTTATCTATCATCATGTTGTGTAGATGGATCTATTGGAAGTATTCCGACATGTGAAAGGGATTATATTTTCAAGTAGAGTAGGATAAAAAGAAAAGGAAAAATTAAAAAGGAGAAAAATCGTCAAGTGAAAATCTCCTTTGAGGTGCTTGGAGCAGGATGATTAATTAAAAAACTCTTTGAGGCAACCTATGATCCCAGGAAAAAAGAAATAAACAAAATAAATAAAACATCCCTAGATAAAAACCTCATTTGAGGCACCTAGGGCAGACCTACTAGCTGAAAAAATCTACAAGGAAGCTAGTGGGCCCTAATAAAAAAAAAAAAAAACGAAGAGAGAAAGAGGTAAATTATTATAAAAATAAGTAATTGTCATCTTACCCTAATGAATGTGGAAGTACTATAGGAAAAAAAATTAGAAAAAAAAAATAAGTAGGCTATCCTGCACATATATTTCCAAGCCCAATGAATTCATCTTCAAATGAATAAGTAAGTCTCCCCACATCACTCTCATCCATTTCCTAACCATCCATAACCTTCATCCACCATTCCAAGGCTTTCTCATTTGTTTTAATCACTATCCTATGTTGTTATAGGAAGGCTCTATAACAATATAGGAAAATAACAAAATTAGTAAAAAAAGGAATAATATATTTTTTACCATACCTTACAAACCTTGCATCCATTGGATGATATTTTTTATGGGGATATTCATAAGGGTGATGGTAACATGCTAACAAATTTTAGCAAATTCTAGTGTATTTTTCAAGAAATTGGTTTCCATCACCTACAAAAATTTCTCATTTTTCTCAAGCTTCGTGCCCCCATTAGCCGAGATTTTTTATGGGGATATGCATAAGAGTAATGGTAACATGCTTAAAAATTTTCACCAAATTCTAGTGTACATTTCTCCTATTTTGCATTATTTTCATAGATTAAATTCCAATTAATTCCATTTTCCTTTTCCAATTCCTTTATCAATTTCCTTAGCCATAAATAAACCGAAGTGACACCCAGTATGATGTTTTTCCCACCATTTAGCTTGGAATATGTCTCCCATGACCTTGGTCTTATATTATTTTTACATGGAAATTCAACCAGGGTTGTTACATAACCCTCCCCCTTGGGGGAACACTGTCCTTTGCATTCTATGATATCTATAACAAGCAAGACCATTGAAAACCAGAACATAATATATATGGAGATTTACAACTTAGCTCTGATTGCAGTATTACAATGACCACTACTGAAAACATGAAAATAATATTGTGTACTAGAGATTTATAACACAAATCATTATGGTATTTACAATAACAAATACATATGCTCATGCACATTTTATTCAACCAACAAATAACCATATTGTTTATGGAGCTTTATAAATCCAACTTGATACAATATTTACAATAATATACACATACATACATATGAAAATTTTATTTAACCAAAAAATAGAAGGGTACGATGCTTGCATCAGCAACAAGGGAATCCAAAGGCTCACACCTCCACCCTCAAAGGTAGTACCAGGATTCACCTCCTTCACAAGAAGTCCAAAATCCACTACCAAATTCACACATGCATCCAATGTCCATCACTATAGCCCTGCACCAATTTTCCTATCAATGAACAGTTACTGGCTCATTTTTCCAGGGAACACACCCAATGCTATTTTGATTCCATCTAGTAATTCTAATAACAAAAATCAAGGTATTCCCTAGCCTTCCCTTCTCTGCTACATATTCCTTTGGGAAATCGAGTCCTTTCTCTGCTGCAAAGTTCCTTGGGTGACCCCTTCCTTGGAAAGGTTTCCTCACATTAGAAGTGTCCAAAAACCAAGGCATATCCTTGTCTTAAAACATGGATACTGGTTATAGCATGCTTATGGAAATAAATGGGCACTATTGGGTACCTTTGTCCCACAATTTCCTTACTCATGAAGTGATTTACTAACATAACGTTTCCTATTCCAATTCCTTTCATTGTTGCTGCTAATTCTTGCAGTCGGTTTCCACAACCCCAAACCAAGCATTTCCCTACTTTCTTTTACCAAGAACATAATTTTTATTAGATTCAAAATGAATTGAAATAAATTCAAATCATACCTTATTGGTAGGTTTTCAATAAGGTACACTTTCAATTGTGTTCACTTCCTGTCACAACAAGTCAAACTAGTTGTTCAATCAAATCATCATGTATAAACATATATCATCAGTTAGCTCAAAATGAAACCATCATAATAAAAATTATAGATCACATTTAACCATCATAAAATAGAATCATAGATCACTTGTAATAATCATGAATCAGAATGATAGATCACATGCATAATAAAAATTGAAATAAATGTTGATACTTATCCTTCAATCGGTCTATTGCTTCTACCTTTGTCCTTTCTGTACACACATTGGATCAGTTTCCACACCCAAAATGCATCCAGTGCCTTCACTTCTCTTCAACCACGTCCACATACACATAGTGTACACCACACACATACAACCACACATGACATACAACAACATACAATACATTCACCTACACCCGACGTACAACACATACACCGTACAACACAACACATACACATACACCTGGTGTACAACGAAACACATAAGCCTACACCTAGTGTACAAAAAAACACATACACCTACACATGGTATATCATATGACATATACAACTACACCCATTATACAACACAAAACATATATTTACATAGAGTACAACACAATGAATACACATGTCATGATACCACGACTACGCAATGCACATACACTGTTGGCTCGAGGTGTCCTCACCTAGGTTCGAAGGTTAAGGCTTGGCAATAAACCCCTATACTACTAGCCCTTTCGGCAATTACCTACTTGCGCAGGCCAAAGTATCACTCGAAGTAGTATGGGAGGGTGTTGGAACAAGGTTTCCGCACCCAAAAAGAGAATAGGTAAGTCAAGCAGATCCACGTTCGCAACCTATCAAGTTCGCACCAGATAGATCTATTCGGAGGGTTGTTAACAATATAATTTCAATATACATAGTTATTATCATGCACATATCTAGTTAATAACTCCGCATCCACGTGCGTATAAATATTTATCAACACACATTATCATAACACATCATCAACAAATTACAGTTATACCATAACACAAACAGATTCGTAGCATAAACACATAACACAACAATATTTGTAACAGATCCCAATAGTTCGCATCAACAATAATACATCAGATCATATAACACAAAAATACTTTAACCATATCCACATATATTATCATCCAAAACCCAATACAATCTGACACAGCCTGCGCACACAGCCAGCAGGGTCTGCACACAGCAGGACTAAGGATCTCTGTGCACATAGCCAGCAGGAGTCCTTACCCAAACAACCCGACAACAGATCTAACAATTCACACTTAGTATCCGACTTAATTCTTGCTTACCTTAAGACTAAAAAATGTTCATATATTTATATCAACTTAGCCTACTCTTGGTCTAGCCTTGACCCATTACAACGCATTCAGAGCTTTGAACCACACCAAAACCCCTGCGTTAGACTAATTAGAACCAAAAATATAAAAAATTGTACAAAATTCGCAACTTTTAGGGGATGTTGTTCCAACAGCTACCCAACAAAATCCTATGACTCATCCCGAGTCACTGTAGTGGTGGGATCTCCACCTATGCCTACAGCAGTTTGATTGCCTCAACTAGTGGGGGTAACATGCCTTCACTATGAGCAGCAGCACTCTGAGAAATATCCACCAATTTTTTTGAAGTTGGTCCGTCGGTCGCAACAGTGATGCTCTCCAGAGTCTGGTTTAGTTGTTTAACAACGACATCAATATCTTGGGAGAGCTTGAGGTCTTCATCAGCCCATCACATAAGGCAATCACTAAGAGCCTTCTTCTTCTGCTGGAGCTCGTAGATATCATATCAAAGGGCATGGCTAGTTTGCAGTCATTCCAATTGTTGAGCAAGGATCAGAGTAGGCATCGTAGCTTCCAGCTGCTCGATCGATTCTTCCTTCTGTTGCAGGTCATAGTTGATTTCACACAGGATCAAGTCATGTTTCACCTTGGTCCATAACTACATGGTTGTGTCCAGTACTTGGGCACCCTAAGAAATATATCTTGTAATCACATTTTTAGTCATCGTAACTAGTGCAGGCTGCTGGGCCCACACCTTTGGTGGTGTCTTTGCCTGCAACTTGGCCTACAAGTCTACGATCTATTGCTCCATCTCTGTTTTGACTACATGGATTTCGGTCCTTGAGGCTTGTAATGCTGCGAACAACCCCTCAATCTTGGCATGGGGGGTGGAAGATGCTAGAATATCTTCAAAAAAATCTGTGAAAATCCTACTAATGAGGTGTTCTAGTTATTTCTTCTACGTAGTGGTAAGGGTACATGCAGCCTGTACTTGGGAAACTTCAACATTATTTTCCTCAATTGTTTGCTCAGCTACATTGAGCTGCTAGTGCACTCAATGGTCCCAGTGTTTAATTTCTTCGAAAAAGGAGGTGTGAAATACTTGCAATGATTCATGTGGAAATCTAGCTAGATCCAGCTGTACATTTGCACAAGCCTGGACCTGCACTCCTAAGTTGGGTGGACTAATAGCGAGGGTTGCACCTGACAGGGAATAGAGGTGGGTTTCCACTGTCACAAGTGTTGCATTGTTAGTTGTTGAGGCTGTTCATACCTGAGTCATTTTTGTTTGCAGCGTGTCCCTCCTCAGCTGTAGAGCTCGGAACTCAGCCTAAAGTGTGTTGGTTGTGGCTTTCTATTTCTCTTCCAGAGCCAGCAATTTTTATTTGGCAGCCAAAATCACCGTGTTTGCGATTTTCTCGAGGTCCCCTTTTTTCAATGTAATAGTTTCGTCACATTCTGTTCGTTGAGAATGCTGCTTATTTCGTGGCCCTTTAGCTGTTTCACCAATTTTCTTTGCTCTGTGGGGAGAGTCAACACCTCCTGTCTCCTTCCCTTCCGTACCCAGACTCTACTACGACCCTTTATGTGATGCTGCATTCGCACCCTTTCCCATACTACCTAGATGTGAACCCTTCTGTGATGTTGCATCCACACCCTTCCCCGTACTACCCGGCTGCAAACCCTTCTATTATGTGGCTCCTATGCCCTTCCCTGTGCTTGTGCCCTATCCCCCGGTTTCTTTGGTGATGATCTGTGGGGTGACCTTCGTGGTGCTCGTTCCCTCAGTTCCCTTTGTGCCTATTTTGAAGCCAAGATTCCACTATAGAGGACATTGTGCAATCAATAGGTCAATCTCTTCATCTTAAACCATATAGGGGAGTGAAATCCATGTGGGATCCTTGCAGCTTCTGACATGTATATTATGCATAGTCACCTGGTGTTGTAGCACAATTTTACTCAGCAAAAAGTCGGGAGAAGCTATGGGAAATTTAAGGTTGCTGAGGAACAATTATCGAAGTGGAACAAGTTCAAGGAGATAGGAAGGAAGGCATGCTACAGTGCCTGTGATGTTATTCGATCCTTGTGGAAAGAAGTGCCAGAAAGATTAAAGACTACATTGCTAAGCCAAAACAAAATGGATATGAGAGCCTGCTTTTGAATCCCCTTACATGGAGATCCAAATTCGCACAGCGGAAATGGATGCTAAGGATGTTGGTGGGGATGCTTCTCATAGTTTGTACAAAGGTGAGCTAACAGATCCAGAGCAGGTTAAGAAACTTAAGGCAATCATGACAGTTGTTGCTGATCTTGCAGCTTTCAATTTTCAAGGTCTTCCTAGGAAATTTTCTAAAGGATGTACTATACACAATGACATGGAGAGTCGAATTTTCAAGTTATTTGATAAAAGCAAAGATGGCTTGATTAGTATGGAGGAGCTCAAAGAAATAATGGAGGAGTTTGGAGCTAATAAAGAAGATGCCCAGGAGCCAATGCAACTAGTAGATGCAAACAGTGATGGTTCTCTGAGTTCTGAAGAATTTGTCGAATTTCAAAAACAGGAATGGTGACCTCTAAGGTAGGTAAGTGCCATGAAAGTGTTGGTATTGATGCACTGAAGGAATTATTTTTAATCAGTTTGCTTCCAGATAGGAAACTGAAGTGTTTTGGCCAGCAATCTCTCCATGTTCTATCAGAAACAAAGGATGCAAATTCACTTCTTCTATTTTGGTATTGGGAAGATTTTCTGAAGCACAGGTTTGAGCGCTTTGTCATTACATTGGAAGATTCTTCCAAAGATGCACTACCTTTCTTAAAAGACAAAGCCTTGAAGACAATTTTCGATCTTCTTAAGAATAAACCTGAACAAGAACGCAAGCTCCTTTCGACACTTGTGAACAAGCTTGGTGATCCAGAAAGGAAAGTGGCCTCAAACGTTGGGTATCTCCTATCATGTCTACTAACTGCTCACCCAAATATGAAGGCAGGCATGTTTGATGAAGTAGATATTTTTGTGTTTCGTCCCCACGTTGGACTGTGGGCAAGATATTATGCTGTCAATTTTTTAAATCAAATTCTGCTTAGTAATCACGGTGATGGACCGAAGCTAGCAAGATGTCTAGTTGACATATACTTTGCACTATTCAAGGTGCTGATTTCCATAGATGATGAAGTGGGAAAATATTCAAAGAGTTTGAAAGACTCAAAGGATAAATGGAAGAATATTTCGAAAAAAAAAAACAAAAATCAAGATTCCTTATCTGAAGCTGCTGCCGAAATTGATTCAAGGATTCTATCTGCATTACTAATGGGTGTTAGTAGAGCTTTTCCTTATTTTTCAACTGATGAAGCTGATGTTATCATAGAGAAGGAAACATGCGTGCTTTTTCAATTGGTGCATTCCAAGAGCTTCAACATTCAGGTGCAAGCATTGATGTTGCTATATCAACTTCTAGCTAAAAACCAAACTGTCAGTGATCGCTTCTATCATGCTCTTTATTCAACACTTTTGAATCCTGCTCTCATGAAGTCGTCAAAGATAGAGATGCTTCTGAGGCTTATGTTCAAGGCATTGAAGTTTGATATAAACTCAAAGCGTGTTGCTACATTTTCAAAACGGTTGTTGCAAAGTCTTGAGCTCAGGGATAGAACTGGATAAAAAGATATCTAATGTGGATTGTGAGAATGGCAACAAAACTTCCCAGAGATTGTTTAAAACATCGTCGTCTAAACCTGTATATGGTGAAGCCTCTGGTTCAGTGGCAGAGAAAAATAAATCCACTACGAGCTCTGGAAAAGCTGATAATACATCTGAGAATATGTTGCAAACTTCATCTTATACATCGATTTGTAATGGCGTCCTCAATTCAGCTACAGAAGTGGAGAAAATGAAATCCACTAGTGACCACAAAATAAGAAGTAATATTTCCAAGTTTTCTGGTAATCTCCGTTCTAAATCTTCGAGTAATGAGATCTTAGGAATGCCCATAGAACTGGAAAAGAAGAAATACACCCCAGACACGAACACACATGCAATGTTTGGGAAATCGGCATCTGGAAAACTTTTTGATGAATCATAATGTAGCTTGGAAATGTTTTCAGCTGAAGGAACTGAGATCGCCTGCGTCAACCCCAATCTTGGAGAATTTTTTCTAAACTCTAGACGCTGGTTCTTGCAGATAACCGCCTTGTGAACTTGGTGTATCTGGATCCACTCGCAACTCTTGTGAATTTGCAGACATTTAGCCTGCTAGATAATATAGTTACAAAGAAACTAAACTATTGCCTATATGTCATTAACAAGTTGAAGAAGCTGAAATTTCCAACTCTCAAAATCTTGAAGAAGTTACAAGGCTTGAAAAGGTTTTAAAGTCTGGTCAGCTATCTGCACATCTAAAGATCCCTGAGGATGATGTGAAAATGAATCTGGCCGAAATGAACTTGATAAGGAAATGATTACAGAGAACCAGAATAATATTTCTGAGAAGATGACTGTTAACGACATGCTTGATAGGACAAGATGCTAAGATCACCAAGCAGAATGAGGAGAACGCATATAATATTCAAGTTGAATTGACGATTTGGATCATCTGGCTCAGATCCAACGGTGTGCGGAATCACAAAAAGAACGAATTTTAGGAGAAATGACACCCCCGCAAATGGTTTAGTTGAAACCACTATTTACAAAATCGACGGCTATGATGCGTTACAGCATCACTTTTCCTTTCCTGAAGAAACAGCTATCAGTGCCCCCGTAGGTGGTTATTGGTTTTCGAAAACCATGGGTGATTATGTCAATTAATACGTATGAGTGATTGGACCCACAATGCACCATTCCTCCTTTTAGACTTTCGAATTTGGGTTTTATATTATATATTATATATATAATATTAAAATAAACATTTTGTAATTTTAATTAGTTCCAAAGTTTCCAAGAATCAGTTTTAAAACTGATCATAATAGTTAGTTAGAAGAAACAGATATAAAAGTAGAGATAAGGGGAGAAGGGAAGGTTGGGATTTTTTGAACTTTGAAGAAAAATTTTGTACTCCAGAATGGCAAATCAATGAAAAAGTATGCAAGTTTCTAGCATTTGTTTATGCTGAAAATTTTATCCAATATACATATTGTTTTCATGTCTATGAATGAAATAGAGAAATTTTAGCTGCGGGTCTCTTTATACTTGTGTATCTAAGAGTTAAACACACCTTAATGTGTGCTCCTCTATTTTAACCTTATCTTTACATAATTCTTCTAGGTTTTAAAGTGGTAGATTCTATTTTAAACAACAATTAGTTTAAAATATCCTTCTCATTTTCTTCCATTCAATCATTTCAGCATAAGTGGAATCTAGCATTGCATAACATGTATGGGTTTGTTGTTTAAGGGGTCATACAATCAATTTTTTAAGGGTTCTTAATACAGAGAAAAAATATATTCATTTGTGACAGAATTAAATAATGTCTCAAGCACTGATTCCTTTACACAGCAAGGAATTGTTTCTTGAGGAACAACATTAATTGGCACCGTTGCCGGGGATCGAAGAATCGATGTTCATTTCCTTGGGTTTTCTTTCTACTTCCTCTTCTTGTTCAGTGAGGAGGAATTTTTTGGCTGTGTTTACTATTTACACAATTCTCATTTTCAAAAAACCAAACGCGAGGTCAAATACCTTGTAGTAGAAGCTTTCATAATCCTTTCCTTTTTATGGTGAACAAGATTCATATTTGAAGATTGTTTGTTTATTATTCACCTGGTGACTCCAAGGATGAAGGTTTCATTAGATGAAGAATTTTCCTGGCAAGAAGATGAGAAAGTATCATGGAAAAAACATGTATCAGAATTTCCGTTTTTTAAAGAAGGTTCTATTTTTTACTGTCAGTTTAGTGGTTTATTTTCCCTTTTATCTTAAAAGGATTGTTTCCTGCTTTATTTTCTCAGAAGATTATAAGGCCCAAAATGTAAATTCATTATAGGAACTTCTGCTTGTATTATAAATCCAGACACAAGTGTATCTCCTAAATATGAAAGGAGGGATGATTGTTGTATTACAATCTCTAAAGATAATCAATCACAGTCTGGGCATCAAGGTGATGATTCATCATATTTGGATGATAATATTTTTCCTCATAAGAAATTGACTTCTTTTCAGTTCAAAAATAGAGAAATTTTTAAACCCCTGAGGCTGCCCTCTATTCTCCATCAATATCCTTCAAACGGATTCGAGTCCTTGCCAAGTTTCTCTGGGAAGGAGAAAGACATTTCAGCTAAACTACATATCTTGGAATTTGAGTACTTTCTGGAAAAATTTTAAATCATTTATGAAGATGTAGCTTTAAGGATGTTTTGCCATTCTTTAAAGGAGGATGCTCAGCAATGGTTCCAGTGTTTGGAGGTAGGTTCAATTAATTCCTGGCAAGATCTTCAAGATGTATTTCTTACATATTGGGGCGAGAATAATTCATATGAAGAACACCTTTTGGAATTATATTCAATCCGAAGACAAAGCAATGAATCAATTTCTGAATGTAATAGGAGGTTTCAAAAGATTTATTTCAGCATGCCAAAATAAATTCTACCTCCAGAAGCAGAAACTATGTTCTATTATTTGAAAGCTCTTTCAATTGCCTTGAATTTTTATCTCAAGGAGAGAAAGCCTAGCACTCTGAAGCAGATGTTTTTCTATGCGCAAGAAATCGAAGATAATGTGTGGGCTTGTAGAAATTTTTCTTGCGATGTAGAAAGTCCAAGTTTCGTCAAAGATAAGAGGGCTTGTGAAGGAAACATTGGAATTTACTTACAAGAGAATGTATGTTTAGAAGCGAATAAAGATTTCCAAAAAGTGTCAAAAGGTTCTTGTATTGTTGCAAAACAAGAATCTAATCCTTTTGAAGATTCTAGTCAAAAATTATTTGCAACAACTGAACTACACTATGAAAGCATGGAAGATCATTGCAATAATTTTGTGAGTAGTGAGGAAAATAGTGCAGTTTCTCAGACATGTTTGCAAGAAGAGGAAGATTTTGGTCATCAATTGATGTTAAATGAAGAACATCAACATTATGGAGAGAAAATCTTGGATGTTTATTTTCAGCCTAAATGCCTGCCTACAAAAGGTGGCAGTCAAGTTCCTAACACAAAGTTCCTAATTGAAGGGTCAAACAATGAAAGAAGCTGCCATGTTCAAAGACGTTTGCAAAATGTTCAAGAAGAGAAGGTGGCCAAAACTTTATTTCATGAGTTCTATGATCCAGTTGTTGAATATATGGCAAATTTATTTGATCAACAACAAACTTTTTTGCAAGGGTATGTACAAAATGTTGTATATGAAAATTTTTCATGGTACATTCCTCTTTTGATTTTTAAATTTCAGCAGTATGAGGGTATTAAATTTGACAAGCAGATGCTGGATTGGTTCCATTGGAAGGTTGTCTTCACTTGATTAAGTACAACCATGCTTATATATATAGGAGATGTACATAAATAAGCTTAGGAGTTGAGCATTCCCAGTTGCAGTATTTCTAGTTTAAAATTTTCAGTTCGAAATAAAGATCCTAGAAGAAGAAGGGTTCAGAGAAGTTTTGAAATAGTCATTCTGAATTGACCCCATGCCCAATAAAGGCTACTGATCTAAAAGTTCTCAACACTTTTCTACCAAATTACTATCCCCAATTGGAGCCAGATGTTGTACCACAATTTTACTCAGCAAAAAGTCGGGAGAAGCTATGGGCAATTTAAGGTTGCTGAGGAACAACTATTGAAGTGGAACAAGTTCAAGGAGATATGAAGGAAGGCATGCTACAGGGCCTGTGATGTTATTCTATCCTTGTGGAAAGAAGTGCTAGAAAGAGTGAAAGACTACATTCCTAAGCCAAAACAAAATGGATATGAGAGCCTACTTTTGAATCCCCTTACATGGAGATCCAAATTCGCACAGCTGAAATAGATGCTAAGGATGTTGGTGGGGATGCTTCTCATAGTTTTTACAAAGGTGAGCTAACAGATCCAGAGCAGGTTAAGCAACTTAAGGCAATCATGATAGCTGTTGTTGTTCTTGCAGCCTTCCATTTTCAAGGTCTTCCTAGGAAATATTCTAAAGGATCTACTATACACAATGACATGGAGAGTCAAATTTTCAAGTTATTTGATAAAAGCGAAGATGGCTTGATTAGTCTAGAGGAGCTCAAAGAAATAATGGAGGAGTTTGGAGCTAATAAAGAAGATGCGCAGGAGCTAATGCAACTAGTAGATGCAAACAATGATGGTTCTCTGAGTTCTGAAGAATTTGTCGAATTTCAAAAATATGAATGGTGACCTCTAAGGTAGGTAAGTGCCATGCAGGTGTTGGTATTGATGCACTGAAGGAATTATTTTAATCAGTTTTCTGCCAGATAGGAAATTGAAGTGTTTTGGCCAACAATCTCTCCATGTTCTATCAGAAACAAAGGATGCAAATTCACTTCTTCTATTTTGGTATTGGGAAGATTGTCTGAAGCACAGGTTTGAGCACTTTGTCATTGCATTGGAAGATGCTTCCAAATATGCACTACCTTTCTTAAAAGACAAAGCCTTGAAGACAATGTTCGATCTTCTTAAGAATAAACCTGAACAAGAACGCAAGCTCCTTTCGACACTTGTGAACAAGCTTGGTGATCCAGAAAGGAAAGTGGCCTCAAACGCTGGGTATCTCCTGTCATGTCTACTAACTACTCACCCAAATATGAAGGCAGGCGTGGTTGATGAAGTAGATATTTTTGTGTTTCGTCCCCACGTTGGACTGCGGGCAAGATATTATGCTGTCAATTTTTTAAATCAAATTCTGCTTAGTAATCACGGTGATGGACCAAAGCTAGCAAGATGTCTAGTTGAGATATACTTTGCACTATTCAAGGTGCTAATTTCCACAGATGATGAAGCGGAAAAAGATGCAAAGAGTTTGAAAGACTTGAAGGATAAATGGAAGAATATTTCGAAAAAAAAAGAAGCAAGATTCCTTATCTGAAGCTGCTGCCGAAATTGATTCAAGGATTCTATCTGCATTACTAATGGGTGTTAATAGAGCTTTTCCTTATGTTTCAACTGATGAAGTTAATGTTATCATAGAGAAGGAAAC
This sequence comes from Pinus albicaulis, assembly GCA_034641835.2. Taxonomy (NCBI): domain Eukaryota; kingdom Viridiplantae; phylum Streptophyta; class Pinopsida; order Pinales; family Pinaceae; genus Pinus; species Pinus albicaulis. The sequence goes on along the minus strand of CM076584.1, from coordinate 872,983,399 downwards.
ATGCGTGATTTTTCAATTGGTGCATTCCAAGAGCTTCAACATTCAAGTGCAAGCATTGATGTTGCTATATCAACTTCTAGCTAAAAACCAAACTGTCAGTGATCGCTTCTATCATGCTCTTTATTCAACACTTTTGACTCCTGCTCTCATGAAGTCGTCAAAGACAGAGATGCTTCTGAGGCTTATGTTCAAGGCGTTGAAGTTTGATATAAACTCAAAGCGTGTTGCTGCATTTTCAAAACGGTTCTTGCAAAGTCTGGAGCTCAGGGATAGAACTGGATAAAAATATCTCTAATGTGGATTTTGATAATGGCAACGAAACTTCCAAGAGATTTTTTAAAACTTCGTCGTCTAAACCTATATATGGTGAAGCCTCTGGTTCAGTGGTAGAGAAAAATAAATCCACTACGAGCTCTGGAAAAGCTGATAATACATCTGAGAATATGTTGCAAACTTCATCTTATACATTGGTTTGTAATGGCATCCTCAGTTCAGCTACAGAAGTGGAGAAAAAGAAATCCACTAGTGACGACAAAACAAGCAGTCAAATTTCCAAGTTTTCCAGTAATCTCCGTTCTAAATCTTCGAGTAATGGGATCTTAGGAATGCCCACAGAACTGGAAAAGAAGAAATACACCCCAGACACAAACACACACGCAATGTTTGGGAAATTGGCATTTGGAAAACTTTCTAATGAATCAGAATGTAGCTTGGAAATGTTTTCAGCTGAAGGAACTGAGATCGCCCGCATCAACCCCAATCTTGGATAATTTTTTCCAAACTCTAGACGCTGGTTCTTTCAAATAACCACCTTGTGAACTTGGTGTATCTGGATCCACTCACAACTCTTGACAATTTGCAGACATTTATCCCGCTGGATAATATAGTTATAAAGAAACCAAACTATCACCTATATGTCATTAACAAGTTGAAGAAGCTGCAATTTCCAACTCTCAAAATCTTGAAGAAGTTACAAGGCTTGAAAAGGTTTTAAAGTCTGGTCAGCTATCTGCACATCTGAAGATCCCTGAGGATGATGTGAAAATGAATCCGGATGAAATGAACTTGATAAGGAAATGATTACAGAGAACCAGAATAATATTTATGAGAAGATGACTGTTAACGACATGCTTGACAGGACAAGATGCTAAGATCACCAAGGAGAATGAGGAGAACGCATATAATATTCAAGCTGAATTGACGATTTGGATCATCTGGCTCAAATCCAACGGTGTGCGGCATCACAAACAGAACGAATTTTAGGAGAAATGACACCCCCGCAAATGGTTTAGTTGAAACCACTATTTACAAAATCGATGCCTATGATGCGTTACGACATCACTTTGCCTTTCCTGAAGAAACAGCTATTAGTGCCCCCATAGGTGGTTATCGGTTTTCGAAAACCATGGGTGATTGTGTTGATTAATACGTATGAGTTATGGGACCCACAATGCATCATTCATCCTTTTAGACTTTCAAATTTGGGTTTTATATTATATATTATATATATAATATTAAAACAAACATTTTGTAATTTTAATTAGTTCCAAAGTTTCCAAGAATCAGTTTTAAAACTGATCATAACAGTTAGTTAGAAGAAATAGATATAAAATCAGAGATAAGGGGAGAAGGGAAGGTTGGGAGTTTTTGAACTTTGAAGAAAAATTTTGTACTCCAGAATGGCAAATCAATGAAAAAGTATGCAAGTTTCTAGCATTTGTTTATGCTGAAAAGTTTATCCAGTATACATATTGTTTTCATGTCTGTAAATGAAATATAGTAATTTGAGCTGCGGGTCTCTTTATACTTGTGTATCTAAGAGTTAAACACACCTTAATGTGTGCTCCTCTATTTTAAACTTATCTTTACATAATTCTTCTAGGTTTTAAAGTGGTAGATTTTGTTTTAAACAACATATCAATTTAAAATCTCCTTCTCATTTTCTTCCATTCAATCATTTCACCATAAGTGGAATATAGAATTGCATAACATGTATGGGTTTGCTATTTAAGGGGTCATACAATCAATGTTTTAAGGGTTCTTAATACAGAGAAAAAATATATTCATTTATGACAGAATTAAATAATGTCTCAAGCACTGATTCCTTTACACAGCAAGGAATTGTTTCTTGAGGAACAACACCTGGAATGTAGTAATTCTTTTATACTTATCATAGATGACTCGGGACAAACGCAACTGGGATTTGATAGCTGCTGTGATCCCACTCTGAAACAATACCCATAATACTTGGTTGTCATTGATGCGCTGCGCATCCTTAGAATCACACAAGTTTGTATATCGAGCCCCATCACAAAGGTCTAGGGTGAGCTCAGGGAGGACTGATTCTGCAGGTGCTTCCTAAGTGACCAATGTAATGAGCAACAGCAGCCAAGAATAAAAAAATTTGTGTCCCTGATCTTGGGATTCATGGAAATTCGCCAGGAACTTGTTGCACAAGTGCTGGGACCAACTAAAGTAGACCCCTTTCTTGCACCAACTTGCCAACTGAATCACATATGCAGGGACAGTGGTGACCTGGCATTTTCACATAATTTTGCATACCAACAACATGGTACCCAATTGTGTACCAATGTCACTAATGGATTTGATTATGAAGCCTCGAGTGTTCCGCTCCACATGGTAGTATTTACGCACCTTTTCAGCGATATACCCCTTGTAATTCTTACCGATGCGTAGCAGAGGGTCCGTCCCCTCCATGGGGAGACCAGTAATATGATGAATGAGCACAACATCAATGGGGATTCAATCTTGGATCCATAAGCAACCGTCGTGGACTAGGGCAAGCAACTGACGTACTTGATGGTTTGTGATATTGTAGTGGCTGAAGTGCGGCATCCTCAGTAGGTTTACAAGCCCAGATCCTACCTCTCCACGTATCCAGCACATGGGGACAATATTTATCCCGTCATATTCCGATACTCTTTCCAGATATAACTCAGGCGCCAACACGGGGAAGGCCTCCAAATTGGCCAAGTCATGATCATCAAATTTCACCTCATGAAGCCTGCAAAAGGGTTCACCAATGATGGAGACCTCTCCTGGGGTTAGTGGCATATGCAAGTAGGTACGTAGGACATATAGATTCTTCGGCGTGCGTGTGGAGGGCCTACGAGGCTGAACAAAGGGTGGCAACCAATTGATTGGTTGGGCTACCTGGGCCTTTTCCTGAGCATATAAAGGTCACCTTACTGGTTTATGGGAGCCTATCGGGACCACCCCCCACCGGGATTTCACATTTCGAGGAGAAGTGCATGGATTTACCCCAACCCATTCTGTAGGTTTCCCTGACCCTTGTGCTTTCTCTTTTCCCTTCTTCTTTGCTTGAGTCGGTGTGGATATGACTTCTTCAGCTTCTAATTCAACTTCCACTACTTCCTCGGACTCCTACTCTGTCGAGACTACTGTCTATGAGGACTCAACAGGGTTGGTGGTTGTCATTCTGGCGTGGAAGATAAACTCCAGGTTGCTACTGTCAAAGGGAGTAGGTTTCTGAGACATTAAAGCGACACAATAGTCACAAAAAATCTTATAGTAAAAACTAGTCAAGGATAAACACACCAAGTACAAACTATTCAAGTGATACAGAACCCTTGTCTGATCTATTCTTCTCCTTTTATAGCCTTTGCGATCAAGCAACGGTTTGGTAAACCTCACTTGGAACTTACCATCAAGTAAATGGTAAAAAATCTCCAGAAATCGCCTCATTAAATGCCACCCACCCCCTCTTGTCAATGGTAACTTTTTATTTTTACCCAATTTTATTGTTCCAATGGCTAGTTTTCACACCTCCTGTGCACCCAGCACACCCCTGTGCTCCCTACAGACCTTCTGTGCACCCAACACACATCTGTGTGTCCATCACACCTGTTGCGTTCTGAACATATGTCTGTGCCTTTAGTTCACCCCTCCAAGCTTCCAAACCTATGGCCGCTTCCCATGCATACCATGGTACCTTCCATTCTTTTCTTCCTTGGTGGACAAAGGACACTTTATACGAATACTCCAGCCATATAGTCATTTTATCTGCTACGGTTTGAGCCGGTTTCCATTGACATATCTAGGTAGCATATCACTGCACAGGGTGGCTAACCGAATAGCTCCACCATTTGTGAGTTCTTTAACTGCATAGGACCCTAGCCAGTGTTATCGGAACTTCCTCGGATGTTTCGCAAACTGGCTATCATATAGTAGGACTAATTCGCCCTCCACAAATTTCCTTTGTCGAATATTTCGATCATGCCATGCCTTATCCCATGCCTTCTGAACCTGCTGATGGAAATTAGTAGTGAAATGGTCTTCCTCCAAAGCCACAAGCTACGCTAAATGGTCTTCCATGGTATCAGATTCCACCATATTCATAAAGGCTATGATGTGTAGGCTAGGAAGAATATATTCCATGGGCATAATGGGCTCCTTGCCATAGACCATCCTAAATAGTGTTTTCCCTATTAACTTCTTACAGGTGGTTTGGTAGGCCCAAAGAATAGACGAGATGCACATGTCCCAGTTGGTGCAATCGGCGTTACAGACCTTAGTCAGTGCGTGGTCCAAGACTCTATTAAAAGCTTCGACCACTCTATTTTCCTGAGGATGATACAAAGTGATTTTCACATGATGGATCTGAAATTCTTTTTTCAAGGCCTGTATTGTTTCATTAACAAAGTGCGTACCTCTATCGCTAATAAAGATTTTTGGACATCCAAATCTGGTCAGAATCTGCTCAGAGATGAAGTGTGCAATGGTAGCTGCAGTGAAATCCTTCACTTCTTGTGCTTTGACCCACCTATTTACATAATCAGTAGTAATTATAATGTAACATGCACTTGTCTTCTTTCCAGGTGGGTTGATAGGTCCTACAAAATCGATGGCCCATTTGTCAAATGCTTGTAGGGTCATTTGCGGTTGAAGGGAAATTTCAGCCTTGTGTGATGGCCTTCCAGTTCGTTGGCATGTATCGCAGGCCTTATAGTAGTCATGAGAGTCACTATGCAGGGTAGGCCACCATAATCCAGCTCTCAAGATCTTTTGCGTCATTGCTTTCCCTGCGTAGTGACCTCCTACTAATCTATCGTGGGCTTCTTCCAAGATAGCATGCCATTCATGCTCCAAAACATACCTTTGCACCACTTCATTAGCCCCCATATTATATAGATGACCTATGATGATGGTAAAATATACAACGCAGGTTACTATCTCTTTCTTCTGTTGTATCGAATATTTGTCAGGTGATAAGCCTGTAGTCAGGAACCAGATGATGTCGGCGAAGTGTGCATCAACGACCTTAATAGCAAACAACTGCACATCAGGAAATACTTCTTCCAGGTTGGTCAGTTCCTCACCACTCTCAATTTGAGACAAGTGATCCAACCCAGCATTCAACTTCCTTGGCTTGAAAATGATCTCAAATTCATATTCCTAGAACAACAGTAGCCATCGGCATATTTTCCCCCCAACACATGCTTATTCACCAGGTACTTCAAAGCCAAATTATCTGTAAAATTTTTGAAGTGTCCTCCTAATAGATAGTTCTGATACTTTTGTAAGGCATAGACCATAACCAAGCCCTCCCATTCCGTGGCAGAGTATTTGCGCTCTGTACCAGAGATTTTCCTACTAGCAAATGCAACCGGGTGATCAATGTCCCCATCTCCAAGCTGCATAAGGACCTCTCCCAAGAAAATCCCTGATGCATCTACGTGAACATGGAATACCTTCACCCAATCAGGAAAGATGAGAATAGGTGTAGAGACCATCTTCTCCTTGAGTAGCTCGAAGCCTTTCTGACATTTGTCATCCCAAAAAAACAAGAAATCCTTCTTAAGTAGTTTTTCCATAAGCGATGTGATTAGTGCATATCCTTGAATGAACTTCTTGTAGCAGCTTGTATGTCTGAGGATTGAACGAAGTTCTTTCTCAGTTGTAGATGTTGCCAGATTTATGATAACTACGACTTTTGCAGGGTCAACCATGAACCCTTTTCGACAAACTATATGCCAGAGAAAGATTCTGAAGGGTACGCAGAATATGCACTTTTTGATATTTAGGGAAATCTATGATTTTCTATAGGCATCCAACATCATCCACAGTTTCAAGATGTGCTTCTTAACCAAGCCGAAGACAATCCAGTCATCAAAGTACACCTCCAAAAACTTGTGGATGAACTCTTTGAATACTGCAACCACCACCTGCGAAAAGATGGCAAGGGCGTTCTTGAGCCCAAAAGGCATGACAATATATTGAAAGGATCCCCTTCAGTAGCAATCGTAGTTTTGATGCGATCTTTAGGTGTGATTCTGATTTGATGGTAGCCTGAGAATCCATCTGTAAATGAGTACGCTTCCTGCCCTCCCATGATCTCAATGATTTCATCTGAGAATGGTGTGGGGAAAGGGTCATGTACGCAGGCATCATTCAGTTTGCATAATTCCACACATATCTATATTTATCCCTTCATATTTTTCTCTTGAACCACCATCAGACTTACCTAGTTCGATTGTTCGACCGATTCGATGATACCCACGGTAAGCATTTTATCGATTTCTTCCTTAACCTTTAGGTTATACTTAGGATTTAGTCGATAATGGCACTACTTCACAGGGTGTGCATATGGTTTTAATGTGATGTGCATGACCCCTAGGTCCCCTGTGATCCCCTTAAGCTTAGAAAAATTTGTCAGGAATAAGTCCTGATATTCTGCGAGTAGTTCTACCACTTTTCCTACTATATCATCATCTGTGTAATCCCCAATTTTAGCCAACTTAGGTTTCTCTTCTGTACCAATTTTGGCTTCTCATAGCTTCAGAGGCTTTGTAACATCGATAGTGTGTAGTGGGGGTCCCACAAATACGCACTCTCCCACTAATTACAGGATAGAGAAATTGCATGGATCTTCATCGCATTCTTCGACGGCTATATTGCAGTAGTTGACAATATCCTACATCTATGTTTTCCATGTTGGTGCTCCAAATGCTGCGTAAGGGTGTGATTCATTAAATACAAATATATATATATCCTGCAAAGCATCATCAAGAACCTCTCTTTCCCCTGTTAACCCAAATGTCCCTACAAATTCTTCCTTTAATGTTTCCCAGTGGAAGGTGCACTGATGTAGCTTCGTGTCTAAGTACCATGCAGTAGGAATTGGCCCCAAGGCATGAATAAATAGGTGAACCCATTCTTCTATAGTTCGATCACACCATTTTTCCATCCAAGCGAACAAATGGTCATGCGGGTCCCGTAGGCCAAGGAATCTCTTTATGCGCAAGTGGGCCAGAGGTTCAAATCACAGAATCATCATATCTTGACACTCTTCCCAATCCTGGAATGCCCCCTTATGTGTGTCCCACCACCTCACAGATGTTGTGCGAATGGATATATTAAGGGCCCATAGCCTTCGCTCTCTTGGAACCTCAGCTTAAAATGTTCATAAAAACTCCTTAATACTACTAAAACCATCAAAGAAGGGTATTTCTCTTACCTTTGAGGAGATAAATCGAAACTCCTTTGTGATCCTAAGGCATTGTAGTGTAGATACATCATGTAACTAGTTCTACCAGTTTTCCATCTCCCCATCGGAGTCAAAAAAACATTCGTTGTACTTTTCCCAGCAAAGTACACCATCCACTGTAGGGTTGATCCAATATTCATCCTGCACAGTTAACTTATAGATGTGATCCACATCCTCTTCTTCGCACACTAGATCCTTATACTATTCTCCTTCCGCAGGGTCCAATGGTACTATCACTCGTGTACCTTCATATTCAAATACCATGCTTCTTTTCTTCAAATTGATAATACCTCCCATATCTATGGCCCAATCCAACCCTAAGAGCACAGGATAGGGGTTTGCACCTTTGATGATATAAATGACCTCAAAGTTGGCCTGGACCTTAACTCCTGCAATATCTACCACGATCTTCAACAACCTCCCCAATGGTATGATCTTTTTCTAATTGGACATGTGTAGCTGGATAGTATACCATTCCAACTTAGGTTCACCCATTCGCTGCCAAGTTTGCTTGGGTAGTACATTCGATTTTGATCCCAAGTCCAAAATAACTTGATCCATTTCATAATCACCAATTTATATTGTTAGCTGTATTTCCCTACTAGTGTGTTTTTTATGTTTGTATAGTTTGTGCACATCTTTAACTTCCAGGGGTGGTTTAGTTCTTTCTGCACAGCTGTCTATTAGTGCTTGGAGGTTTTCTATAGCTCGTTGGTTACGCAGCAGCTTCATACATTCCTGCAAAAATGGTTTGACCTCGTCATCAACTTTGAGGTTTGTGGGGGCTTGAGAAGTAGACGCCTCATCCCTAGCAAAGTCTTGGTGAGATGCGAAAAAGGTTTCATTTTTCTTCTGTAGGTCCAAACCTTCTTTTTTGATGGTTGCTTTCCAGATAAGAGGCTCATCCACAACTTTTTCTTTAGCTCCCCCAGTGGCCATGTCACTGTGTGTTATGACATGAATTCTTGGTCCTTCATCTCGAGGTTCTTCCTTAACCCTTTGTACATTCTGCGTAGGCGTCTGCTGCTTTTCCTAAATTTTGGCTATCAGAATTGGGCAGTCTTCAATCACATGGTCCAGCTATCTACAGTATCTATAGGATTGTCTTATAGTGTTCAATTAGTCCCTCGCAAAGTGCCCTACCTCTCCGTAGTTATAGCAGATCAGTTGTCCTCTTCCCCTACCTGTGCTTCCACCTGGGCCCCCTCCCCTACTCCTAGTTGGGGAGCCACCTATACTTGAGGGGGATATTTGTGAAGAAGGGTCTAATTGTACCTTATATAGGTTTCCCTGGTCTATCATGAGATCATAAGTTCAAAAATTTTGCTCATCATGTCCTACTGATCAGCAAAACCTGCACCATTGTTGCTTCAGTTTTGGGATATACGCACCTAGATGGGGGCAATGGTTAGTTTCATGCAGGCTAGCTACATGAAAATCATCGCACCAAAACGTAGGTCCACTTCATCCTAGGCACAATGGACTAGGTCCCCCTGCCTATAGGTAGTCTTCCATTAGTGGGAATTGAACCTTGGTATGCTCAGATACCCTAAACCGTATGCACCATACGTCTGGGCTAGCTTCTTTCCCTCGGCCCTTTCGCTGGTTCTGGATCTCCATGTGCATTTCCCCCAGCTACTCCTAGATTTTTTGTACCCCCAATCGGGTATCATCTCTCGATGCATCTTCCAACTTCATAGAAATATCCAAGGTTTTTTCCTGCGATTCAATGGCTTGCTGACCTATAGGTTCACGCAGGTAAGGAAACAACATAGAAATGAACCATTCCTTGTGCTTTCTATCATCATACAAAAATTTCCCTTCCCTTATTACCTTTTGTAGCCGCTGGTCGGCCTCCCATACAGACTCGGAGGGCCCTTGTTTAAAATCTTTTAGATCATTCACTATCTGGGAGTAGGATTTAGGCATTTGAAACTGTTGTTTTAGGGAATTCTTAACCTCTTGAATGGTTGCATTCACATGCTGAGCTACATATCCCATATACTATTCTAGGGCTCTTCATTTCAAAGGCAAGACACAACTACACCCTTTTCACAACATCGTTGGCCGCATTCTGCGTAGTCCATACTGACTCTGCGACAAACCAAATCTGATCCATATCCTCATCCCATATGCCCTTGAAGGTAGGTAGCCTCATGTGTGAGGCCATCTCATCTTCTGGAGGAGAAGGTACAATTGAGTTCTTACCCCTGTGCTGATTTGAAGGTGGTGTAGTTGGAGGGCTATGCACATTTGAATCCCTTACTGGAATGCAGACAAAGATATCTCCTTCTTGATTAGTTCTGTAGTATTTTCCACTTCGTGTTGTACCCTCGCTTTGACCAAAGCTCATTCACTCTGTCTGACTACACAGAATTCTCTTTTTGCACAATAATATCTTAATTAGTAATGGTAATTTTTTCATAAACTTATCCCAGAAACACTTGAAGAACCTCCACTCTACCTTCGAATAGGACAGAAATTGATCGATCACAAATACTCCCAGCAAACTATCCACCCAGTGATCTACCATATGAGTGATGGTATTATCATTCCTTTCTAACTGCTAGATCAACTCTGGAGTCCACTGCATGACCCGTTCATCCTTCCAACATGTCTGGAAATCTACGAGCCTTGCAAGCCACTCCTGAAGCTCAATTGAAAATGTCACAAAGAATATTTTGTAGACCTTTGTAAAAATGTACTTATTCTTCCACTTCTCTACTGTCATCTTTGTGCTGCGATTTTATTTTACCACAAATTCTTGAACCTACTTTTCAAACCACTATTCAATTTATTTCTTCTGAGGTCTCCAATTTTCTCTTTGCATTACCCAATCCCTCTCTCAAAATGATCCCAGTCCCAGCAACGGAACCATTTTTTGGCTCGAGGGGTCCTGACCCAGGTTCGAAGGTTAAGGTTTGCCAAAAAATCCCTATTGTTGTAGAGGTAAATCCCCTCTGTGGATAGAGGTGATCCCTACTAGCCCAGATCAGGTCTAGCAACAATCGTACCATGCTAAGGTGCAAGTTCCTAATTGCAATAAACCAAATGGAAAAGAAGCCTTACCTTGAATCCAACGTTGTTGTTTGTAGAGAAGATAGCGCTCCCATTCCCTTGCTCCGGAAGATCACAATCCTCACACTTGCCACGATCGAACACTTGCACACGCAAGAAACATGACAAACAAAAGCGTAAAATCTAATATATGAAATTATGTATCAGTCAGAGAAGACACAACTCATGATCATAATGAAAAATACGAGTGGAACCATAACCAAAGTCGCTTATCATTAATTCATACAAAGGAAAATACAACCTGGCTATAACGCTGAATCTTCCTTTGTCAGGTCATCAGTGGAATACATATCGATAAAGCTCATTAGGAATGGGACAAGCCTCTCTCTTCAATCGCCAATCTCCTTACTACTGATTTGGCTCTATGAGGACTATCAAGGCTCTTGCAGCATTCTTTAGGCTATGAAGGCTCTTGGAGACTAGCTTGCAAAGGAAAATGGCAAGCTTATATAGATGGTGGAAGGGGAGTTGGGATCCCTACAATTATGGGATTGGCCTTATCCTCAAGGAAGCTTCCATCAGAGGTGGAAACCCACTTCCTCTACAGGAAGATCGAAATCCAAACCTCCCAACTCAATTTAGAGACGAGTTCAGGAATTGGTTGGAGTCAATATTCCACCATTTATTTTTAAAAAAAACTCCTTAATAAGCCTGGCATGGGTACAACACTGAGACAGTGCGCCAACTGGCACGCCCTCTTTGGAGGATTTCCCCCATTGGCGTGGGTATAGCACTGACTAGTCGCGCTAACACAAAAAAGGCTATTTTTAGAGTTTTTCACAAGGAATTGTCTTCAGGGGGATGCCATGAAATTTGTTTCAGGTCATTTCACTTCTCATAGGTCACGGAATAAGCCCTCCAATGTGCGGGACAGGGGATTGCAGGGAAGGTGACAAATTACTGTGTAACACCTATACTACTGACCCTTTCGGCAGTGACCTGCTTGCGCAGGCCAAAGTCTCACCCGAAGTAGTATGAGAGGGTGTTGGAACCAGGTTTCCACACCTACAGAGAGAGTAGGTAATTCAAGAAGATCCACGTTCACAACCTTTCAGGTTCACACCAGAAGATCTATTTGTAGGGTTGTTAACAGTATAATTGCAATATACAGAGCTATTATCATGTACAGATCTAGTTAATAACTCAGCATCCACATGTGTATCAATGGTTATCAACACACATTACATAACACATCATCATCAGATTACAGTTATACCATAAAAAAAATAGATTCATAGCATAAATAGATAAATCAAAAGTATTTGTAACATATCCCAACAGTTCACAGCAACAGTAATACATTATATCAGATAACACATAAATACTTTAACCATATCCACATATATTAGCATCCAAAACCAAATAAAATTCGACACAGCCTACGCACACAGTCAACAGGGTCCACACACAGGAGAACTAAGGATCTTTGCGCACATATCCAGTAGGAGTCCTTACCCAAATGACCCGACAACGAATCTAACAATTCGCACTTAGCATCCGACTTAATTCTTGCTTACCTTAAGACTCAAAATGTTCATCTATTTATATCGACTTAGCCTACACTTCCAATGGTCCACAAACCATGGTTTATAGACTCTTGGTCTACACTTAACCCATTAAAATGCATTTGGGGCTTTGACCCACCCTAAAACCCCTGCGTTAGACTAATTAAGACCAAAAATATACAAAATTGTACAAAATTCGCAGCTTTTAGGGGACCCTATTCCAACATACACATTACGAGATTTTCACAACACAACATGTACAACATACACACAATACCATATGTAAAACACTACCACATGTACAAAATTTACACTGTACCACCTATACACAACACCTCCTGAAAAATGTGTACACATCACCACATGTACACAAAAACACTTTCACAATATGTACACAACACCATCTGCATAATGTGTTCACAACACCATATGTACACACTAATGTGTTCACTACATCACATGTACACAACACCACCTACACACAACACCCCATGTACAACATATACACATCACCACATGCACAACACCACATGTACAAATTGCCACATGTAAAAAATGCACAAAACACCATATGTACATAACACTGCATATACAACATGTACATAGAACCATATGTACATAGCACCGCATATGTAATATCTACATAGCACCATATGTACACAATACTACATATAAAAAATGTGCACAACACCATATGTTCACAACACTACATATCCAACATGCCCACGAAACCATATGTACACAACACTGGATATCCAACTGTTATAACATCATTCAACACTCTTGTAGTTTTGATGCTCTTTAATGTCCTTGGGAAACCATTTCCCATTTAGACTTGATCATTTATTAAAAGAAAATATTTTGAATTCCATACGCAACTCTTTCCTTCAAAAATTGCATACACACGCGAGTACCTCTATATAGAATCTCCATATATAATTTAAAATATGAAAAAAATATAAAATATCCTATTTCTTGGGTGGGTTTTACGGGTTTCACCAAAATCCCACCTATAGGAGCCCATGGCCTAACTGAATTAACAAAATTCTAGTTGTATTTATACACCTCATGGGAAGGAATAATTACACCGAGAAAGGATAACGATATTATAGTCATTTTGGTCCTAGATCAAGTATGATTTCCCTTATGCCTCCTACACTCCCATTCATAGGAAACCCTTGTTTCCTTGTAGAGATGTCCATCCTTCCTTATATGACATCTTGTTGCTTATGATCGAGAGTTGATATTTGAGGCTTGGGCTAGATGGATCTTGAGGAAGGTTTTGTTGGTGTCGTGGACGGATCAGGTTGTATCTCACCACTAATCTTTTTTGATATCAATAAATAAGCTTTGCCATGTTCTTGAAATGTTATGGTATCATGTTTTATGATTCATGTTTAATGTATATAATTATTTATATAATTATTATTGATGATATAACTTGTTTACTATGCACATTATTTGAAATAATTGTTGTATATATGCTTCTTTGAACTTTTTTTCATGTTTGATTACTTTGGAGGAAGCAGAGGGCTTGAACCCTATGGGATCAACATAAAAATTATGACCTACGGGTAGTTATTTCTATCCTGAATTTAGTATTTTACATAGTTTTCTTTCATGATGTATGCTTCTTGTTAATTTTCTTCCTTCAATCTGTATAGGTTTTCAACCCTTACCTTAGGGAATTTTTTCCCACCAACACCAACATGTACGCAACACTACATATAAAAAATTTACACAACACCATATGTACATAGCATCACATATACGACACGTGCACAACACCATATGTACATAGAATTTCTATACAACATGTACAATAGATATACAAAATTAGTACTGCACATCCATAAACCACACACTAAATCTTACAAGAAACCTTGCTTCTATTGTCTTCCACTATTCATGCATGTTCCAACATGTTTTGGATCACATTGATTTCATTCAGCTAATATATCCTTCAACATTACCTGTCCATAACAAAAATATAGAAATAGTATAATCACATAATATAAATTCATATCTGCATGATACTAAACTCATATATCTGTTAGGGCTACTCTTCTATCTCAATTGCTCATAAAACTAGGGATCCCTTCATGCCATTCACCTACATAAGAAAGGAATCCATCACAAGCATGATCCCTTATGATCTTGTCATACAACGACATTCATTCATGCATATATACATATAAACTTTATCATAAAACAATTATAATCCCTGATGACCCTGTCAAACACTTACATACATACATATGTATACATATAAACATTATCATAAAATAATCGTGATCTATGACAACCCTTTCAAACAACAATATACATGCATACATATATAGATATATAGACACCATAATAACCATAATCACAACATAATTACCATGTATCATAAGGCCAGGGTTAAGAGAATTCCCTTTATTTGTGCACAACATGCACAACATTGAGAACAATAGTTCCCAACATATCTAAGGCATCTGACACCTAAAATCCATTTAATATACCTTTCCTATTTCCTTTCTCATTATTTTCCATCCACTGTCCATTTACACCAATGGAGCCAACCATCTCAACTGGTTAACATACTATTTCCTTCATCTACCCTTTACTCATGCACCAAGCTTCATCCAAATATTACATTACCTAATGGATTTCATTCAAATCTCCCTAAGCTCCATTAACTTTATTCTTTCCCCAAAAAATTCCCAATACCATCAAAACATAAAAATCAAGAGCACAAGACAAAAAATAAGAAAACTAATTTCAATAGGACCCCACAAAAAAATTTACATGGCCATGTACCAGACACAATCAAAACTGCAAGTCAAGTGTAAATGACTCACAAAATGTTGAAAGCACAAAAATAGCAAAAAACACCAGGACTTAATCACCATTGGTCCCCAATGCCTCCAAAGGAAATATCAACCCAAGCCTTCTTCAATATTTCATGGAATTTTCTTTGCCATGAAATTCCTTGCATCATACTACCATAAAAACATAATTGTCAATGCATAAATAAATATAACAATATACCAACTATCTTACCTTGTTGTGCCTAGCATGCTAACTTGTAATTGAACACATCCATGCCATCTCTTAAGGGACTAAAATTCCCCTGATGAATCCAATTATAACTAGAAACCATGTAATATAATTGTCAAATACATATTTAGGAATATACGACATATCTACATAATGTCAGACAAAATCAAGGTTAAGAAGACTTCTTGTACTTATGCAAAGCACTCATTCATTTGGAATTGTAGTTTCCAAACATAGCCAAAGGAATTCTCACCCAATTCCTTTATTTTAAATTTGGCTTTTCTGCAATTGATTCTTATTATATGCTATCACATCAGAAAATTATTAGTTATATAAACATATAAACCATTAACTTGTCATTCTAATACCAAGCATGTTTCCTTGTTGTTGTTGACACACTTGAGTCACATGTTCCAAATATCAAGACGACATATATATTAATTTTAAATCATCATTTACCAAGACTAATATCCATTTCATAATCAACTCATAGTAGATTCACAATCATAATTCATAATACTAAAACTAGGACCTACTTGCACTCATGTGCATATCAGTTGTCTCAACACATAATGTGTTAGTATAACCATCTTAAAGCAAGATTATTTCTTCATGCGATCTTATAGACACACTCATATAATGTAATTAATCAACATTCAAGAAACCTATAAAAATACCATGTTAGATAAATCAAATAGACAACATAATGAAACTCATACCTCAACGTATCTCAGGGGAGGCTATCACATCTTCATAGTCAGTCTAGATTAGTATGACACAATATGACAAGTATATTGACTCATACCTAATACCATAACCATAACCATTTTCACAGGCCAATCCATATTAGCATGATAAATGTAACATCAAGATCTTAAATGTAATAACCACAATCAACATGTATATGATTGTAATGGATATAAGAAAAAGTTACTACCATTCTTGACTATCTAACACATGTGCATATGATTGCACTGATTAATTCAAATATATCATGCATGTAACCACAACATAAATAGAATTAAAAGCATTTATATATCAATAATTCATATAACAACCATTAGCCAGCACACATGTGGTGGTGTTTTTGCTACACAAGTGTACGAAAATGCACCTCTCTAGCAGTTGGTTACTATCTACAGAAGGTCATAGAGAAGATGATGTTTATGTTAGTGAATACACTAAAAAATGAAAGACAAAACCCAAAATGTAAGTAATGAATACAATAACATGAAATTAAATAGAAAAACACAAGCTAATAATTCTCAAATGGAGAAACAACCCAATAGAAACAAATGGAGAAATATCCCTTTATTAGGTGTTGGTGGTATGAATAATACAATTCTAACACTCTTGTAATGATTCCTTTGAGCTATGGATCTAAAATACTCAAGAAAAGGGGAGTTCCTTTCCTCAGTTTTGCTGCAAGTATCTCTTCCCTCTCTCAAAAGGATGGTGATCACTCTCATATAATGAAGCTCTTTTCTTGATTAAGATGTTGGGTGGCCAACATGCTAGTCTCTCCAATCCTTCTGTTGCTACACTTGCAAGTTGGTTTGCTATGGAGTAATTTGGTTAGCATAAAATTGTGTCTCCTTTTTCTCTTCCCATGGAAATTTTATATAGAAATTGTTTTAACTCTCTTCCCTCTCTTGGCCCAATATTGATAATGACCCAAGAGTAGGACAAGAGATTCCTTTGTGGGATGTATGCCTCCTGAAGGTGGCTCAAATTCGGTTGTCCTTGAGTGAAATTGACAGAGAATCATATTTTCCAAGTGTTTCAAGTGGTCTCGGATGGTGACTTCTCACCATCCCCATGACTACATAGCTATCAAAGGATTAAGCGTGTTGTGCACAAAGAGTTTTTGTTGATGGTAAATTGTATGCCAATTTCTAACTGAACCTTAGGAATAATTAAATTTTTATCCTTCCTAATATATTTCTCCTTGAAAATATTCATTTGTACTATTTTCTTAACATTATATAATGTATTTTTCCTGTACTATTTTCTAGTGTTAACAGTTTCCACCTGATGTATGAGGTCTAGGAGGAGCTGTATAGCCAAAATAATTTACGTTTCATTTTATGTCTGATCCTTTTGAGAGAGAGAGAGAGAGAGAGAGAGAGTAACTTGTTGTGGAAATAAGTAGGGAAAACCCTTGTCAAAATTAATTAAGACACCATACTCTGTAGGAATCCTGTAAGAGATAAAAATTAAAAAATACTTCTATGAGGTGGCATGTCCCATGCTCGTGATAATGACTAGTTAACAAAATTTGACAAATATTGGTTTAGTCAAGTCACGTTGTGGTAAGTGACCTTTTACCTGTTGATGATGACGATTGCTAACATCATCAAGGGAGTTTTTTACTATGAATAAAAAAATTTAATATGGAACCCACATGTGTTGTTTCAGGTAAGTCATTTATGAAGGAAATTCTTAGTAATAGCATGAGTCTTTGATTGTTGGTGACCTTCCTGTGTAAGCATTGTTGAAAGAGATGCTTACTGATTACGGGTATTCAACTAATTCTAATAGAGTGTAATGGTTATTAAGTACGATACCATCTTGACATGAAAAATTTATTGATGTCAAATGTTAAGAGGATTGATGACATCAATGGGTTATGTTAATTCCCACTATGCCACCCGAGGATGCCCCTTTTAGTGGTGGGGGATCATCAAAGGTACTACCTCCTTCCTAGATAATGGTTGTTGGAGTCGACAGGAAGGAAGCATCAACCAATCAAAAATAAATAGTCATACAAGGGACTGGTTTTTCTAATGACAACAAGGCTCGATGCATCTGGTCAAAGAGACACGATGGGGAGAGATGGTAGAGACTAATGATGATGATGGATGGTCCTAAGGTCGAAGTTGTAAATGCAAGTGGTTGAAATCATAATATCTTCTGATGTGGGTGTCCCTGATGTCAATAGGACATCCAGGGTGGGTGTGCATTTGATATAACTAACATGATTTGGATGGGATAAGTATGTGAAAATCTGACCAAGGATGACTAGGGACTCTTGCTAGGTATGAAATGTGAATGTGGGTGGAAGTATTTCTCCTAAAAAACATTTTTTTGTACACTTTCCAAAAGAATATGAAAATTTGTTTAGATGTGCAAGCATGGGGATGGGTGACCCATTCATTATGTATGATCTTGCATGGTGTTTCTAGGAATGTATTTTGCTAAGGTTCGGGACCCCATTGGTTGGTCTCAGTGCGAGGGTGATGAGGCAGATAAAATTTCATAGATGGGCTATGATGATGATGGTGTGGTAGGAAAAATATGAAATGCAATGATACGTTTGTGTTGATTGGCCTGTAGAGAGAATAGTGGCCTAGGAACAGGGTTTCGATATGCGATGAGTAAAAATTAATGATGTTTGATCATCTATGCATGAATATGAAGTGGTTCCTGGGACGGAGTTTGTGGCCATGGCTCCATGTAGTGACGTATGGTCTAAATAAGTGACGGACTCCATGGACGGTGTGGCCCTACCAACCTGCAAGGGTATTTATCAAATACAATGTGAGGTGATGATAAACATGGTTGGGTGAATGAAACCTATGGTTTTATTCTTCTAAGGAGATGATGTCAGGATTAGAGGGAAGCCTATCATTCTAAGAATAAAATGATACCCTCTCTTTTACTTTTGATGTCTAGGAAGTATGATGATTCGAAATGTATGCAACATCTGCGTCCATTACCTCAAGTAAAAGCATATTTTTCATACAAATATTTTGAAATAACTTTAATTTAAAGAAATAAGAGAGGGAGTAGTTGAAATTTAGTATGGAGGGGGTGGGTTTTGGGCCCGAAAATGATTTTTTCCATAATCTAGATTTATGAGGTCCAGATAGAAAATGATGAAGTGATGATCACTTTGTTTCTCACAGTTTTTTGATTGGATACTATGAGCTCTAGTTATGGGCCCCTAAAAATCGTAAAAAGGGAAATATATAGGCTAATATGGCCCACTTTTTGGTAATTATTGTTTTCTAAATGTGTGGGGGTCAGAGCTGGTTTCCAAAGCTTTACTTACTATTCTGATCAGCCAAAGTACCTAGGATTCGCGCAGATAGTGTCAGGTATGAGTTAAAACCTCCCACTATTCAATTTTTTCATTTTCATGTCTGGGTGGGCCATACAAGGGGGTCCTGTACAAAATATTGTCCTTTTTTTGGTAGGACCACGTGGGCGATCCAAGTTAGCGCACGCGGTCTCTGCAAAAAGAATTTGACTTTGCATGGGGACCCCGCGGCCTATCAAAATTTTAGCATGATGTCCACATGTGCTTGTGCTAGCCACATGTGCAAGGTCAGTGCTCACCAAGGAATATAAATCATGGGGTTATCAGGATTAAATTAACCACATGGTTTTTTGCTAAAACTGACTTTTTTGGTGTTTCCATGGTGGTAGGATGTTGTGGAGAGAGGGAGATTGGCCTACCCTTCGCAAAATAGTAACAAAAAACCCATGTGATAGAGAGACTTTGGCATGGTATGGAATAATAAAGTTCTTTGAGAGACATATTTTGAGGTCCCAGGATGCCTCTTTGTGATACTTGTTTAGGTGTTGGGATAGGCGGCGACGAGTGATGGTTTTGTGCCAGACCATTCTAAGAATCTAACCTCAGACTAACATCTATTTCATGACAGGCCTTTTTACTCATGGGGAGGCTCTTACATGTCCACTCCCTATTGGGGCAATGAACATCCATGAGTGGGCTGAGTGGGTTGGGCACAGTGGGCATAACCCATCTCACGAGGTTGTGTTCGAGTGAACTTTGTTACAGATTTGGTTGAGCAAGCTACTCTTGCCATGGTAGTTAAACTTTTGGGGTTGTCACCACCACACCAAGTATCAGGACCGCATATCGCAGTGTTTCTCTAGCTACATTCAGGTCACTTCTTTGATTTGGCCCAATTTTTGTATCAAGGTATCTTGAGAAAGTTGGCCAAGGTAAAGAGGGGTGAATCGAAGACCTTTAGTTATGTGATCATCCTATGTTTTATTATTTATGAGTAGGTCATGATGCTATGAATCTTTGTTTCGGTTCATTTGGGCCCTTAGAGGGATCCTCAGATGCACCGATGGGCGCCTATGATGCCCCATTCTAGTAGGGGTGAGGCAGGTAGATACTAGGATGATACGGTTGAGGCATGGTTTGAGTCAAACCCACAGTTTTTCCACAAGTTTTTGTATGCAGGGGTCGACTTCCAAGGGGATCTGAGTATGGGTCTCCCTCCTGGTTATGCATGAGGACTAACAAGTATGGTATTTTATGTTTTTTGCATTTAGATTTTCATTTTTTGTGTATATATAAATATGTTTTTGATGGTGTCACTGATATTATTTCTGGTATTCTTTGCAGATGTGGGGCAGACAAGGCATCCCCTTGCCTTATTGGCAGGGCATGAGCCTAGGAGAAGCAATACATTGGGTACGGGTCAGGCCTAGCTAGGGGGACATATTGGTGTAGGTGGTCCCTTGAGGGAGGGTAGCAGTGTTGCAGATACTGGTGGAGATGCTGCACTTTTTGCACATAAAGAGGCTACAAATGAATACATGGCAATAGTTGAGGCACTCTTGGTGGCTACCGAGACTCTAGTTTTGGCGGTAGAGGCCTAAGTAGTGGATGCTAAGGCTCAACAGGCGACAAATGAGGCTCAGGTGACAGATGTTGCAGCTCATGTTGAGGCTGCAGATGCTTGTTTTTTGGATTTAGAGGATTCTTGGAGTCGGCTAGAGTGACTGACTTGGGATTTTTTGACTAGGGGTTTTGATGACCTAGCTAACATATGGTTACATACAATGATGGCTCGAAATATGGCACATCGCTTGGCTTTGCGTCAAGTAGTGCTTTTTGTGACAATTGCTGCTCTGATACTAGCGCTAAGTGCTCATGTGGGTCCATAGGACCCACCTAGTGGGGCTCAGCCCTAGAGATCATGTATTATTAGGGAAGACACCTGTTATGAGCATGCTTCCCTATGTTGGTGATATGTATTTTTTGACTGAATTGATAGCCAATGGGATTGTTTTTTTGCATACTGGGACACACACACACACACACACACACAGATATATATATATATATATATATATATATATATAAGATATATTTTTGATGACTCCTATGGTGTGTCTATTGTTATTTTTATGATGGATTATTTTATTATGATGGTATTGTGCTAATTTTTTATGGTTATATGAAATGCATTCCAGTATAGGACATGGTTAGCTATGTGATTGACTACCTGTTTTTTATCTCTTGGTATATGTGTAAATGTAATGTGATAAAAGTGGTGGAAAAACCTTCATGCATGCGGGTACTTCCTAAATAAGCATGAATATTTTACTTGAAAGGTTTGGTTTAACTACAATACCAACAACTGGGAATCAAGAAAGATGTACAAATGTGTAATATCCAAAAACAGGGACTGCTAGCAAGGCATGCCTAAAAAATTATTTTTTCAGGAATGGCTGCTACAGCTCTTGAAATCAACCCTTGGATCCCTTATATTTGAGTATCTAAGACCTAAATCGAAGAGGAGATCAGAAACAAATCTCTCTAGGTGGGTTAAACATATCTCCCACACCTAGGAAGGCTTGAAAATTGCCCAAAAAAGGGACTACAGCAATACAAAAGAACACTGCCCAGAAAATAACGCAGTTTTAGATAGAAATAGCAGTAGGCCAATATGACAGCTTAAAAATATCTTATACAATGATAAATCAGATTTACAGTATAGCCCAATCAATGTACAGAAGAAAGAAAGAGAATTTATGGAGAAAAACCCTCTAAAAGAGGTGTTGCATCAAATGTATTTCACTGAAAAGCCTTGATAGAATTATTTTTATGAGTAAAAAGTAGTTGTAGGTTACAAATTAGATCTAGGATATATATGTGTACAAAATATCAGATCTATATCATATCTGTACACTAGATTGTCTCTATTTTACATCCCCCTTGGGGTTTTCAGTAAAACATGAAGCACAAAGAGTAGATCTGAGATCTACTGCAGCAGATCTACAGAATGATTCAGAAATTCTGAAGCAGATGGATCAATGAATAGATCAGATATGAAACATACCTGGATTATATGACTGATCCATGGATCACCGCAATGCAAGGAAGGCTCCTTTACACCAGAGATCTCTCCTCCAAACAGTTTCCAAACACCCTGCAACTCTTCTCTTGCAAAATAACGCAGTACAGGGAGATAAAATACACTGTAGGATTGATTTAGACTTTGGCCTGATGCCAAGTTGTAGATATGAAGCTCAAGACAACTAATACACTCTTTCCAATGGGATAGAAGGTTTTCCCACTGAAAAGAGGCAGTAGTATGGTCTAGATATGAATAGATCTAGCCTCCACTTGCTGTTGCTCAAAAGGAAAACCAAACCCTCAACAGGATCTAAGTTGTAGTTGGAAGAAAAAGCTTGGCCAAATTCCTTATAGTGGACCAAGAAATGCAAAACTCCTCCCAGATGCCTCTCAAAGAAAGAGGTGGGATTCCCGATTAGGAACACCCAGTGCTAAACAACACTATTCTCAGCTAAATAGCTAGAGAATGAGAAGTGTATAAATAGGCAAATCCTTTCAACACAATATGTTCAAAAAACCTCTCTCATGCTACTCTCCTCTTTCATTATAAGATGAAATCCTTGCAAAACCCTAAACCATCTCAAAGGTTTAGCTCCTTTCACATTGGAACCCTCCAACTAGATCTGCGTTGTTCTTCAAGGTACATTGCATCTGGACAACGCTGTAGTTGACCCAGTCAATTGTCACAATCCCCTTTCACACATGAATGAGTTTCATTAAAGCAGCCCAGATTTAGCCTTGTTCACATAGGAATTGATTTATTTTGTTGTTTAAGCAGTTTAATTTGTCCTCCTTTACAATTTTATTCTTGTAGCAAGAAAATGAAAAAAAAAGGAATATTCCTATTATCTTGGGCTAATTAGGAATATTACATCCCTCCCCTCCAAAATTTTTCTTGTCCTGAAGGAACCGATAAGGTGAGTTCTGCAACTCATCTCCTCCTCCATTGGTGTCACAAACAAAGGATAAGCTTCTCTCATAAGTTAAGTGACCACCAATCCATCCATCCATGACTTGTCCCAACAATCTCCTCATGAGGTGCAAACAACTCCTCCCATAAGGAAACAATGAATCACATGAAACAATCATGGTTTGCCCAATGCCCTCCCTGAAATACAAAACATAAAGCACAGGGAGTGGTGCCATCCCATAGGGCACATGCATGCCTTCCCTCCTTCCTCCATTCATCCCCATGAAAAGTACAAGCACATCATCAATATATGGGATCAAGACAATGTACAAATAAATAAAAATGTGTGTACATGGAGGTGGATCATAGTCCCACATGTGGAACCAGTGCAGAGAATCCTGTTGAGCCTTAGAATTGCCTTCTCTTTTACAAACATTCACTTCATTTCATCATTATTTTATCACTTCATAAGCCTAAAATCAATGAAGAATGATTAGGATTGCTTAAAGGTTACATGAAATTGATTAACATATTGTATTTTCATGATTTTTTCTATTTTAACAATTTTCTGCAAAATAGCTACAGAATACAGGCATTCTGTAGCTGACCGCGCATTCCGTAGCTGATCCCGAATTCCGCAGCTGTTTTACAGTTTGAGTGGGTTACAGGTGTCGTCTCAAATAAAGGCGCATATGGGAAAATTCCAGACTTCATCCACATCATTCCTTGCTCCCTACAAAGTCTGAGCACAATCCTACATGTGGTTATGCACGTGGGAAACCAAAACCAAGAGGTAGAGTTCTACCGGGACACAGACTCTACAGCTGTCTACAGCAAAAGTACGCAGCCTTCAATAAGAGTTTTAATTCGAATAGGAATGGGAAAGACAGTAATTCTTGCATTTTCTCAAGTTTTGTTATGTAATTTCATTATAAATATGACTTGGGAGACCAAGCAACGCTGGTTAGATCTTAGTTAGTTTTTGGCTTTTTCTGCTAGATTTCAGAACCGTGAGTACTCTGTTTTTCAGTCTTTTTCTCCTTTAATGAAAGAAACAACATTTCTGTGAACGTGTTGAGTCAATTTTGAGTTAGATTGCGTGCTACCAGGTGGTGGAGGGCCCCTACCTCCTGAGTGGCTTCGTTTTCACTGTTTAGATAAGTATTTTAGCTCTGTTTTCACAGTTTAGATAAGTATTTACTTTCAGTCTTCTGTTTATGTTTCAATTGCATTGAGTTATACAACCAGAATTGTTCTAATAAACTTTTGCAACATATTGTTCATGATGAACAAGATGGACTGTGTAATTTCATAGAGTAATGGCATGTCAATTTCAATAGAATACTCCGGAGGTAGAATGCATATGGTTCAGCTTTGTCCTTTCTTTTCAAGTATGATAATGGCTCTTTAGTTTAATACTGTTCATTGTAGATTAATAGCATCTTAGTTTAGTTTTAACTCATTTCTTTAACACTTCAAGTTTAGTTGTTGTCCATTGTAGCTTACTTTGTCTTAGTTGATAAATTCAATCTCACAGGCTTAATTATTTACAAAACTTCTTTTGTTCAAAATTCATACTCATACACAATTATCTGAACAAAAGATAGTATTATTATAAGATTTGGAGTATTCTGCAGCTTCTTTCTCATTTCACAAACAAGCCTCTTTCTCAAAGACTATTTTTGAAAGGATATCTATAACTTTTGAGAAAGGTTTAATGGTGTTAAATTGAGTTGCAAAACAGAAGTAGAAACTAGTTTAGAGTAGAAAAATTACCTTGTTACAAATATTCTTTTCCACATATTTTCCAATAAATATTTATTCATGGATAAAGATGTTGTACATTGTAAGTTATCTGTTTGATTAGTGATTTAGGAGAAAACTTCATTTACACTTAGCTTTTTCATTTCTTAGGTTCATTTCAATTTCATGTTGTGATTTTACAATAGAGTCATTATCAAGCTTTGTATCTGTTGGTTGCTAGTCATAGTTAGACTCTGTTTTGTTTCAGCATTTGCATTTGTCATTTGTCATCTATAGTTTAGGCTTCACTCTGTTTTGACCAATAGTTTCCCTTCATTAGCACTTAGTTCTTTTCCTTTTCAAAATAAAATCACAAAACCAAAAACATCATAAAAACACTAAACACAACGAAGTAGGAAGAGGTTACTTAGGCACATATAGTGCACCACACTTCAGCAGTTTACTGACCCTGGTTGACAATTAAATGAGTTCAATTTAGGAGACTAGATTGAGACCAAACATTTTGGCGCCGTTGCCGGGGAAGTGTAACTAGGTATCCTGATTTCCTACATCCACAAAAAAAAAAAAAAAAAACTTCAATCACCTACCACACCCACTATATCATGTGGTGCAGTAAGAGCCACACATCCACATCATGAATTCATATTTGCTGGTAGAAGAAGAGGTGACAAAGGAGGTTGAAGAAATGGATGGAGATGATGACAATGAGGAAGATCCTTTTGGATTTCCTATTCAAGAAACTGATATCAACATTCAAATGAAGAACATCCATCCATCTGTACTTCCTAGTTTCAAAGGTATGAGATCAGAAGACCCGGAAACTTTTCTTTTTGAATTTGAAATAATTTGTAGATCTTATGGCTATTCATTGCACATTCAAAAATTGAATTTGTTTCCGGAAACATTGAAGGATAGAGCTCTTAGATGGTTCATGACTTTAGGAACAAATTCTATAAGGACATGGGATGATATGAAAAGAGTATTTTTGGAAAAATATAAAGGTTATTGCATGCACCCCTACCTTAGAAATGAAGTCTTTAACATGAACCAAAAAGAGGATGAAAGCCTAGAAGATTTAGTAGAGAGATTTACTTATAATATCAAAAGATCTAAATTGCATAATTTCGGATCAGATGCATTAAAAACTCTCCTACTAAATGCTATAAAGGATGAATGGATTGATCTTCTTAATCTTGTGGGAAAAGGAGATGTTTATCGATTGTCATTTCAAGAAATTTGTGAACTATGCAGGAACATATCAAGAGGAAAAGAAAAGTGTGTAAGGTCCCCTCAAGATCCATTTGTGGCAAGAGTAAGTAAGTCAACATCAAGATTGGTAAGTCAAACTGAACCTAACAATTTGCTAAACATTCTTGGTAATTTAAATGAACAAACTGACATGCTAAGAATGCAAAACAAGCAAAAAGTTGCTTCATTCATATTTTGCCCTAAATGTAGAAAGAAACATACTTTGCATGAATGTCCACTTGATAACATTAAAATGTGTAAAATTTGTGCAGGATCACATACTACTGAAGATTTCCCATCATTACCAGGGTTGAAGGAAATTTACCAGAAGGATAATGGAGCAAATCAAGCACAAGAGCAACTCTGTTATGTAGCTCCAAGAGGACTATGGCAGCCTCATCAACCCAATATGATGCACTATCCTTATGCACAGTTTCAAGGTTATGCACAACAACCTCAAGGTAATTGGAAAACACCCTTGCCTTGGCAACCTTGGCCATCTCAATCCCAACTTCAAAACCAACTTTGGAAACCTTGGCCATCTCAATTCCAACCTCAAAACCAATCTTGGCAACAAAGTTGGCAAAGGCCCTATCAAGGAAATCCACCATATCCTCAATCTTTTCCTCTCTATCCTCAATACCATGATCAATGTTATCCATACCATTTGTCTCCACCACAACATCAAAATCACCCTCATTTGACCTCAATTCAACCTTTTCCATTACCATCCACACAAACACCCCAAAGATTCCCCACTCCACTACCTCCACAACCATTTCATATCCCCAACAATAAAATACCTCAATCAACTTACAAATCTGAGGTATTGCAAAATGATTCACCAGCTGTCATTGAAGAACAACAACCAGCAGAAGAAGACTCAGATAAGGTCCAAGAATCAGGGATGTCTATTGATAAAGAGGAGATATTGGAACTAGAGATTGAAAAGTCTCATGCATGCCTATCACTAGATTCTATGAATGAAGATCACATCTCCGAAGACTTTCATTTCATGATAGAGGAAAGACAAGGAAGACAAGATTACATTGAATCTTGGTTCAATTCAGTCATTGGATTCCAATGCTCAATTATTCAATATCTTTTGACATCATCTAAATCAAGATAGTTGGCATCTCATATACAGGTACATATCAAAGAGTGTCTTTCAAACCTGCATATGAGTTTATCTATCATCTTGTTACAGACATGGTTCCATTGGAAGTACTCATATACTTGAACAAGATTTTATTTTTCAAGTAGAGTAGGACATAAAAAAAAAGAGAAGAAAAAAAAAAAAAGAGTAAAGAGAAAAATAAGTCCTATTGTGAAAACCAGCTTGCTGGCGCAATTGGACATGAGCTTTGTTTGAAAACCAGGCAACTGGCGGGCAAATTTCACTATAAGTTCTGTAATTTCATGATGGTTTCAATCTTTCATGGTTCTTCAAATCATTCTTGGTTCTATGCTCGAGTTGGATGATGTGGAATTCCTTAAGGTCCACCTTCCAACAGATCTTGTCCCATCGACCTCAACACTTTATCCGGGATCAAGATTAGAGATTATTTGAAGTGCCTTGGAGCTTGCATTCATCAATGGCAAGCCTCCTCGTTGATAACAATGGGAATACAACAATGTCTCTTGATTGTCAAATTTTGCAGGCGACTCGACTTCGACACATTCATTCGTCCCTGTCAAGATGCACTGAGGTACCTTGACACTCATTTACATTATCGGTGAGTTGTCTCGCATTGGTTAACGATTTTCATTATTGATCGGTAATCCAATGATTTCTTCCCATGCTCGACTTCGACACATCTATTCACATGGTAAGAATTGTACCATGAATGTTGGCTTTGATGAAGACTAATGGTTTTATGGAATCAACAAAAACTTGCAGCAGTACATTTTATTAGTTTCTTGTAGCAGCATGTTCATCTTCTTGTCAATTCAACCACAGCTGCAGAAAGTGGCAGTTTCTGCAGCTATTGCTGAAGCAGCCTGTTTTCATCTTTTTGCAACTTTTTCTAGAAGGTAGTTTTGGCGCAAATATTGCAAGAGATTGGAGCAGAAATAAAAAATTCTGAGCTTCTGGGTTTTCTCAGAATATGATAAATTGAGTAAAACGCAGACAGAATTTAAAAAAAATCAATTTTCAAGGGCATTTCAGAAGGGTTTTTCAAGCAGATTTTCAATTTTCAGCGTTATGGACAGAATAGGACAGATTTGAGTATTTTTGCACAGCAGCACCTTTTCTTCATCAAAATGAAATTCTGAAAGCATCTAGCAGTGGAGAAGGTAAAAATACACAGTTTCCCTTTGGAATTACTCAATTTGGCCTTAAAATGAGTCCGTGGCGTACTTTTTTGTTGCAACATTGGGCAGAATGAAGGGTGAAACAGGGCAGAAATTGATTTTGTCATAACTTTCAAACCGTGCATCCCTTGGTCCTGAAATTTTTATGGTAAATACATTGAGGTAGGGTGAATAAACACAGAAAATTTCAGTGTGTATTTTTCAAGAAATTGGCCACTTTCATCTACATCCATTCCTCATCTTCCGGGAGATCCATGTAACCAATGGCAGAGATTTTTCGTCGGAAGATGCATAATAATATTGGTGACAACCTCAGAAAAATTTAGGGAAGTCTGATGTACCATTTGAGAGAAATTGCAAAATTCATTTCATTCTACAATTCCACTCCATCTCACTCCACTTTCACTCCATCTCACGCCATTTTCATTTCATTTCACAAGTCCATTCCACTTTCACTCCATCTCACGCCATTTTCATTTCATTTCACAAGTCATATTCCACTTTCACTGCATTACATTTCACATCCATCTTCCATATTCATACTTCATTTCTTCTTACAGATTGCATGTTGCAGCCACATCTTATTCAGCAGTTCTAACATAATTGTACAGCCTACAAAGAGATGATGATTACAAGAAATTGAAGGATTTTGTTTTGAAGATCAACATGCTCAAAGAGGACCAAAGGAACAGCATCAAGCAAAGAAATTAACAAGGTCAAAAGTCTGAGGTAAATTGTGAAAATTATTTTAATAGCAAAAAGTTAAAACATGAAATAGATACAATGTGTATAATCATATGTTTCCTAAAACAACCTATCATTCGAATTGATTAACATATCTTGGCCATATCCCTTATCCAACAATCCAACCTACTATTCCACATCTCCTTAAGATTGTATCATTCACTTATTTCACCACAAGTTCATCATAAATTCTCCATCAGATCCATAGCCACTTCATTTTCCCTTATAGCTTAATTACCTCCATCCATTCACTTCCATTACACTTTGCAGCCAATCCATCTCTAAGTGCAGAAAGGTAATTCTAAGGGTGAATCATCATTCTTCAACTAATCCATCTTCAGACACAGAGATACAATTTCAAAATAAAGCATTAGACTCTGTAGTCAATCTAGCTTTAAGCATAGAAAAGTAATTCTGAAAGGAAGATAATCTGCACAAAGGAGGAATGTGGCTAATTGTCAGGACAGAATCAGTTGAAGTCAAGTATTTGGAAGGATATCCATAAGTCAAGAAACTAATACAAGAAGAAGGGAGGCTAAATTTTATAGAGAAATTTGATGGCTTCCATAAGGAGATTACAAAATCTTTTGTCAAATATTTTGATGGAGTAGAAAAAGAGAAACGGACATGGATATTGAAAATAAACTTGACACTCCACTACAAAAGGAAGATGAAGAACTAATCTCTGAAAAGTTAACAGAGATTAGAAAATAGATTAGGGCCAAAAGAAGTAGAAAGATAAGGTTGGATGTTCTAACAGAGGTTTCAAAGCACATGGAATAAGTTTTGATGAAATTGCATGAGGACATGCAATAGTCTTGCAGTGGGGGTATGTTGAGCCTTAGAATTGCCTTCTCTTTTACAAATCTTCACTTCATTTCATCATTATTTTATCACTTCATAAGCCTAAAATCAATGAAGAATGATTAGGATTGTTTAAAGGTTACATAAAATTGATTAACATATTGTATTTTCATGATTTTTTCTATTTTAACAATTTTCTGCAAAATAGCTACAGAATACAGGCATTCCGTAGCTGACCGCGCATTCCGTAGCTGATCCCGAATTCCGCATCTGTTTTACAGTTTGAGTGGGTTACAGGTGTCGTCTCAAAGAAAAGCGCGTATGGGCAAATTCCATACTTCATCCACATCATTCCTTGCTCCCTACAAAGTCTGAGCACAATCCTACATGTGGTTATGCATGTGGGAAACCAAAACCAAGAGGTAGAGTTCTACCGGGACACAGACTCTACAGCTGTCTACAGCAAAAGTACGCAGCCTTCAATAAGAGTTTTAATTCGAATAGGAATGGGAAAGACAGTAATTCCTGAATTTTCTCAAGTTCTGTTATGTAATTTCATTATAAATATGACTTGGGAGACCAAGCAACGCTGGTTAGATCTTAGTTAGTTTTTGGCTTTTTCTGCTAGATTTCAGAACCGTGAGTACTCTGTTTTTCAGTCTTTTTCTCCTTTAATGAAAGAAACAACATTTCTGTGAACGTGTTGAGTCAATTTTGAGTTAGATTGCGTGCTACCAGGTGGTGGAGGGCCCCTACCTCCTGAGTGGCTTCGTTTTCACTGTTTAGATAAGTATTTTAGCTCTGTTTTCACAGTTTAGATAAGTATTTACTTTCAGTCTTCTGTTTATGTTTCAATTGCATTGAGTTATACAACCATAATTGTTCTAATAAACTTTTGCAACATATTGTTCATGATGAACAAGATGGACTGTGTAATTTCATAGAGTAATGGTATGTCAATTTCAATAGAATACTCCCGAGGTAGAATGCATATGGTTCAGCTTTGTCCTTTCTTTTCAAGTATGATAATGGCTCTTTAGTTTAATACTGTTCATTGTAGATTAATAGCATCTTAGTTTAGTTTTAACTCATTGCTTTAACACTTCAAGTTTAGCTGTTGTCCATTGTATTTTACTTTGTCTTAGTTGATAAATTCAATCTCACAGGCTTAATCATTTACAAAACTTCTTTTGTTCAAAATCCATACTCATACACAATTATCTGGACAAAATATAGTATTATTATAAGGTCTGGAGTATTTTGCAGCTTCTTATCATTTCACAAACAAGCCTCTTTCTCAAAGACTATTTTTGAAAGGAAATCTATAACTTTTGAGAAAGGTTTAATGGTGTTAAATTGAGTTGCAAAACAAAAGTAGAAACTAGTTTAGAGTAGAAACTTTACCTTGTTACAAATATTCTTTTCCACATATTTTCCAATAAATATTTATTCATGGATAAAGATGTTGTACATTGTAAGTTATCTATTTGATTAGTGATTTAGGAAAAAACTTCATTTACACTTAGCTTGTTCATTTCTCAGGTTCATTTCAATTTCATGTTGTGAGTTTACAATAGAGTCATTATCAAGCCTTGTATTTGTTGGTTGCTAGTCATAGTTAGACTCTGTTTTGTTTCAGCATTTGCATTTGTTTACCATCATAGTTTAAGCTTCACTCTGTTTTGACCAATAGTTTCCCTTCATTAGCACTTAGTTCTTTTCCTTTTCAAAATAAAACCATAAAACCAAAAACATCAGAAAACACTAAACACAACGAAGTAGGAAGAGGTTACTTAGGCACATATAGTGCACCACACTTCAGCAGTTTACTAACCCTGGTTGACAATTAAATGAGCTCAGTTTAGGAGACTAGATTGAGACCAAACAAATCCCATGCCTGCATCAAACCAAGATGTGTTAAGTAGTTTTCCCACCACTTACTTTCTTCCCAAGTCATCTCACTGTTGTAGAAAATGTGAGATATATTTGGTGCCTTTGGGAAGCACCCATCATGAAAATAAATCTCCCTTTACACATCAAGTGAGTGGCCAAATTCAGAATTCTTAGTGGCCTAACAATTTCCATGACATTTACATGATACATTGCTCCTTTTAGGAGTCATGGCCTGCATAGAAATGGTAAAATAATATGTAAAAATAGAAAAATAAACTTTCTTTACATGAATAGATTCTTTACCAACAAAGTTACTCATACACATGGAGTTGTGCCTAGAAATTTCTCCTCGTTCAAAAGAAGGAAAAGATGGCTGAAATGACTCTTGCATAGAGTCCCTTGGCTGCCCCAACTCCACATAGCTCATGCACTCTTGAAAGTGCTGATGTAGTTCCTCTCTCAAGCCTTTCCAATCAAAGCTCCTCATGATTAGAGTGTACATATTCATTGACTGCATATGGCTAGAAAAGAACTCTTGGTGTGCTCCTTGTAGTATCTTCTGCTTGAGCTTGGAAGATCTAGAAAAGAAGACTCTACCATGATGATAGACGATCCCTCCTTGGACTAAATAGCCCTCTCCTTATAGCATGTCATCAAGTATCATACATGTGTGAAGATATTTCAAATACTCTACAAGAAGTTGATATTTTCAATACAAATCTACACTACTCAACAATGACAACATTGATGATACATCCACAGGAATGTTTGTCATATTGTTGATATTTTCCTTGGCATTCCCCATGCCACAGGTGTGTGTTGAAAGGTTGATCCTTCCATTCTTCTCCTCCCACAACACAGATCCAGATAGGATAGTGGGTGGTGATGATAAGGGAATAATATCTCCCTTCTCCTTGAACTTACCCAAGTATCCCAGCATTGTATTTTTGTCTTCAAGTGCTCCAAACCCTCCTGGATCTAAGCTTGGAGCAGAAAATTGTGAGGTCTTCCCCACAGAATCTATATTAGGTGGCCTCCCAGGTGGTTTGCCACTAGATAATGAGATTTCAGGGACCTTTCTCATGTGCATGCTGGATGAGATCCTCATGTCCCTACTTCCACTACTCAATTTCCACTCAGTTTCATGTGTGGAAGTCTCATGAAAGTTGGAGACCCCTCTTACTGGTATAAGAGTGCCTTTTATTGGAGAATTTGCCCCATTTTCTGATAGTGGATCAACCATGTGATCCTTCCTTTGTTCTGTCTCATTTTCTTTTAGAAAAGACACATGCTGGTCATTTCCTCCATATGGAAGAACCTTAGGAAATCCTTGCAAAGGTGCAAGAACTCCTTTAGTGGAAGCCATTGCTTCATCTCCATCTCTGACTGAAAATAGATCTCCTCCTACTGTCATAGTGCTGTAGGATCTTCTCTGCTCTTCTTCTCCCTCCTCATCATGGTTGGAGAATGCTTAATCATCAAGAGAACCTTTTTCTTGATCTCTTAGTGAAGAATAATCCCTCATGTCTTCTCTTTGAGAGAAGAGATCTTATTGTAGTGGGGCTTTTGCCTATGGAAAATTGTGCAGCAACTCTTTAACCCCCTCAAAAATGTTTAGGAATATAGTTGGCTCCATGGAATCTTCCAACTTATGCATAAATTCAGATCTCTTGGGCTTGATTGGCTCTTCCCAAGAAGTCTCTGAATGTTTCACATCAAATATCTTCACTAGTCTCCTAGTGAACTTTGCATAAGAAGAGATGTTTATCCCCTTTAAGGAAGAGGATTCAAATAGCCACCAAGCATAAGATTTTCCTTGAAGATGCATAATTTCTACTCTCAAGGCTTCTCCTTCTATCACTTGATGTAGCTACAAGTATGTTTCAAGCTCATTTACCTAAGACTTGGCTGAGTCTTTAGGTGATCCATCAAAGAGAGCATCTACCCAAAGTGTGTTGAAGGCACCCTTTCCTCCTACTGTAGGTGCTAGATATTGCTTCTTTGAGTTGAAATAACTCTGGGAAACTAAGATGCTCTTTGAACCTCTCTGATTGAGATTCATATTCTTGGAGATAATCACCAAGATATTCCTCCTTTGGTGTTCCTCGTCTTCTTCCTTCCTTTGACAAGGAAGTAGGGATGATACAACGTTGTGGAACAGATTGTGTGGCTGAATGCTCACACATATCATACGAAGTAGTGGGGATTTATTTATGTGTAAATCCTTTCAGAAGATCTGATTATATTTCATTTCTCACTCCCCTGATTTCATTCTTAAGCTCATGCATAGTTTGGAACATATTTTTAGAAAAATCTTTCCCAATCAATCTTCCAGATGAAGGGTTTGGACCCTCCACTTCTATTTCTTTGGTGTAACCACATTTCTTCATCATTATTTTACTCCCATGAAAATACATATTGGCTCTTAAAAAGAAAATCACAGGCTGTGCCAAGAAAGAGGCTCTGATACCACTATAATATCCCAAAATAGGGACTGCTAGCAAGGCATGCTTGAAAAATAATTTTTTTAGGAATGGATACTACAACTCCTGAAATCATCCCTTGGATCCTTTAGATATGAGTATCTAAGACCTAAATCCAAGAGGATATCATAAGCAAATCTCTCTAGGTGGGTTAAACAGATCTCCCACACCTAGGAAGGCTTGAAAACTGCCCAAAGAAGGGATTGTAGCAATACAAAAGAACACTACCTAGAAAATAACGTAGTTTTAGATAGCAGTAGTAGTAGGCCAATATAACATCTTAAAAATAGATTATAAAATGATAAATCATATTTATAGTATAGCCCAATCAATGTACAGAAGAAAGAAAGAGACTTTATTGAGAAAAACCCTCTAAAAGAGGTGCTGCAGCAAATGTATTTCACTAAAAAGCCTTGACAGCGTTGTTTTTGTGAGTAAACAATAGTTTTAGGTTAAAAATCAGATATATGACATATTTTTGTATAAAATATTAGATATGTATCAAATTTTTACACTAGATTGTCTCTATTTTACATCCCCCTTGGGGTTTTCAGCAAAACATGAAGCATAAAGAGTAGATATGAGATCTACTGCAGCAGATCTGTAGAATGATTCAGAAATTATGAAGCAAATGGATAAATGAATAGATCAGATTTGAAACATACATGGATTAGATGGCTAATCCATAGATCACCATAATGCAAGGAAGGCTCCTTTACACCAGAGATCTCTCCTCTAAATAGTTTCCAAACACCCTGCAACTCTCCTCTTGCAAAATAATGCAGTACAAGGAGATGAAATGTGTTATAGGCTTGATGTAGAATTTTTCCTGATGCCAAGTTATATATCTGAAGCTAAAGACATCTAATATGCTCTTTCCAATGGGATAGAAGGCTTTCCCGCTGAAAAGAGGCACTAGTATGGTCTAGATCTGAATAGATCTAGCCTCCACTTGCTGTTTCTCACAAGGAAAACAAAACCCTCATTGGGATCTGAGTTTTATTTGGAAGAAGAAGCTTGGCCAAATTCCTGATAGTGGACCAAGAAATGCAAAACTCTTCCAAGATGCCTCTCAAGGAAATAGGTGGGATTCCTGATCAGGAACACCCAGTGCTAACAACACTATTCTCAGCTAAACAGCCAGAGAATGAGAATTGTTTAACAGAAAAATACTTTCAACATAATATGTTCAACAACCCCTCTCATTCTTCTCTCCTCTTTCATTTATAGGATGAAAGCCTTGCAAAGCCCTAACCCATCTCAAAGGTTTAGCTCCTTTCACATTGGAACCCTCCAACTAGATCTGTGCTATTCTTGAAGGTACATTGCATCTGGCTAGCATTTTAGATTTGGTCCTGTTGACCCAGTCAATTTTCACAATCCCCTTTCACACATGAAGGATTTTCATTAAAGTAGCCCAGATTTAGCCTTGTTCACATGGGAATTGATTTAGTTTTCTGTTTAAGGAATTTAATTTGTCCTCCATTACAATTTTATTCTTGTAGCAAGAAAATGAAAACAAAAAGGAATATTCCTATTAGCTTGGGCTAATTAGGAATATTACAAAATGGCTGATGCCTTGGTTAGAGGCATCGATTAATAGTCCGGTGATTGCGTAATATTATGCTTGATTGTTTTTGGTTGGCTTCATATACAGTCCATTAGCGAGGTATGGTGATTTGTTAAGAGAGTATATGGCCCAGGCGGCGACGGCTGAATTTTGGGACCATCGAGAGGCTCCATTAGTGAATCCAAAATAGTATATGGGTGTATCATCCATATGCAACACACGAGCATGGATTTTAGACCAAGTCCATGATGATTGAGATCCTCATAAAAAATATATGGTACATACATATCTACTCTAGGGTATCGAGAATTTCGTTCTTATGGGTGAGACCTCTTGAGGTAGAGCCCATTGATGGGGTTATTTAAGCATGTGGCGTAAGGCTCTGAAAAAATGTATGCTCCTTTGAGGAGATAGTGTTTGATAATGTAAGGAAACTTCCATAATGTTTCAAAATTTCTGGGT
Source organism: Pinus albicaulis (assembly GCA_034641835.2). Taxonomy (NCBI): domain Eukaryota; kingdom Viridiplantae; phylum Streptophyta; class Pinopsida; order Pinales; family Pinaceae; genus Pinus; species Pinus albicaulis. Next base: position 872,946,926 of record CM076584.1, on the reverse strand, counting down.
CCTAAGGCCTCGTTTGTGACATCACAGTAGAGGACTAATTCCCCCTCGAAAAATGAGCAAGGGGTGATGTTCCAGTTGAATGATGCTTTCACTCTTTTATTGTGAGCTTCGTTGTGTTAGAGAGACTCTCGCTATATTTCATCTATGAGTTCTAATTTTACCAACCGTTTCTGTAAATGACGAGTATTAGTGAGAAGCTTGACAGTTGCGTGTAAGTTGGGGATTTCGTGTTTGATGGGAAGAATGATCTCCACTCTATATACCAACAGGAATGGTGTGAATCATGTTGATTATTTGATCACTATGTGGTATGCCCATAAGGATGAAAAAAATATATGGTTCTAGTTAGTTTTGTGGTTGTTCACCATGTGCTGTAACATTTCTTTGAGTACTTTGTTGACAACTTATACTTGAACATTGGATTGGGGGTAGTATGGTGACACAAACTTGTGCGTAAACCCAAGGTGTTCAGATAACTCTTGGAATATTTCATTCTAAAAAAAAATTCCATGGTCAGATACTAACTCCTTGGGTACACTTAAATGTGTGATGACATGGTTGAAGAAAAAACATGCTACAACTTTTGCGGTGTTGTTGTATGTGGGCATACTATATACCCATTTGGTGAAATAGTCGACAACTACTAGGATGCACTTGTGGTTTCTTGACAACGTGGGGTTTAAAGTCATGAAGTCGATGCCCCATTTTCAAAAGGGGCTTGCTACAATGATGGGGTTCAGGGGAGATCTAGGGGCTCTTGCCTTGTAAGCGTAGTGTGTGCATTACTGGGACCTTTTTATTTCTTGTAAGCAATCGTGAAACAAGGTGGGCCAGAAATAACCAACACATAAGAATTTTTGGGTAGTGGGCATCCCTAAAAGATGTTCGCTGTAGGCCCAACTATGGTGGTAATTTAGGACCTTCTCAGCTTGTTTGCGAGTAAGGCATCGACATAAAATGGTGTCAACTCCTCATTAATAAAGGACGTCCCCCATTAGCAGCTATCGGGGGGCTTGATGGCGTATGCACCTATGGTCATCACAAGTGAGCTGGGGTTTGAACTTTTGGGTTCATAGAAAAGGAATGATGTCATCATACCAAGGGTCCTCCGTTGTTACCAAGAATAAATTTTCATTGGGTAATGAGTCATTAACAGGGGATCCTCAGGTTTCATTAGGGAGATCATTGATGAAATCTGCTAGGATCAGTGATTTATTTCTCTTGGGGGAGTTGAACTGTAGGTAAATTTCCTACATTATAACTATCCATCAGGCACACTTATGGTTCATCATGCAATGAGTCAGAAAATATCGCATGGGGTTGATAGTTTCTATAAATGTCGTGGTCCTAAGGATGTTGTAATGTTTAAGCTTTTGTACTACATGTACTAGGGCTAAGGTTGTTTTTCCTTCTAGTTGATACCTCAAGGTGGGCCCAAATAGGTTTTTGCTGACGTAATAAATTACATGTTCTTTGTTGTCTAGTCCGTCCTAGACTAGCACCCCAGTTATGGATGTATTTGATGCAAATTAGTATAAGGTGTAATATTTTTTGTAATTGGGTAGGATAATCAAGGGGTTCAAGACAAGGTATCTTTTAGTGCCTCAAATGATTTTTGAGTCTGATCATCCCATTTGAAAGGAATTTCCTACCCTAGAAGATGCAAGAAGCCCTATGTCAAAGTGACATAGTCAGGGAAAAAACTTTATAATAAGTTGGCCTTACCTTGCAGACTTTGAAGTCGCTTCAATGTTTTGGGTGGTAGTACCTTCTTCATTGCATGGAACTTGAGGGGGTCCACTTTAATTCCTTGTTGGGATACCATGAATCATGACAATATTCATGTGTTAATGCAAAAAACACACTTGAGAGGGTTCAAGAATAGGTTATATTATCATCATCGTTGAAATATTAGCTATAGATCTTCCAAATTGTTATGCAGAATTATGAATTATAGATAAATCATTCTTCCCTAGACAGGTGCTAATCTAGAAAAATAGGTCAAAGACTTTATGACTATCTTTCCTAACTGTAAACATACACACAAAATGAAATAAGAAGCTTACTTGGAGTCCAAGTGCTTCCAAAATATCCTTCTGCTTCTTTTTTTGTAGCTTCAAATTCCAGCCGGCTGTGCAAAATATTTCCTCCAAGAATGAACACTAAATAGAAAGAGATAGAAATAATACAGATGTCTATTCAATTTATTTAGCTAAATAAATAAAGCATAAACCATATACATCAAATAAGAAATCATGATATGGAAAATCAAAGCTTATACAGATGCATATAGGGAAAAATAAGTAGTAATATTTATTAATGACAGAAGGGGAGGCTATAACCTAGTGATTGATTTAGTGTCACCAACTCCAGTAGCATGCCAACCTCATCAAAATGCAGATATCTCCAACAATATGTCACTCAAATCAACTCCTCAATTGAAATTCCACTAGCATTTCTCTACTCAAATTCTTCCTTATCAAACACTAAGATCTGTGCTCAACTTATAGAGGAGTTGAACGTAGTTTTACAATCAATGACTTTCCAATAATAAGCAAGACATGTTCCCAATATTGTAGATGTAAAATGGACACATGGATTTGAAGTATGACACATGTGAACTCTTCTAGAAGGCACTGGCCAAGCGAAGATTCTAGAACAATGAGAATTTCTCTCCCAATGTGACCAACACACCCTTGACTGTCGAGAAGTGCTTTGCAGAGCAGCCTTGCATGGGGCTACCAACATATGTAATGCACTTAGTCCCTTTAGAGGCAGCGTTGGTGAGCTCTCATATGATATATTATAAACTTCAAATCTTGGAAACCTTTTCAGATGAAAGTCTTGAATGATTTGTATTGTTCTTTGTCTTAGGTCATATAACAATTAAAATGATAGGGAATGATAGACCCTATTCATTGGAATTGGATATGATGCCCAATTAACAAGGTCATTGGGAATGGTGCCCAAATTTACCTATAACAATTTCCCCCTAAAGCCTGAAGTCAAAATAATAATAAAAATATTTTGATTGAGATGCTTTACACTGTGACGGGCTGGAGATGAAGTGGAGTGGCGACTTGCATCAATCTTACAATACATTACATCATGATATATCCTCTTGATCATAATTGCTGAGGGTAGGCATTCACATGTTCAACACATAACCAATATAATAACATGTAAATAATTTAGAAAGTCATATACATTGGAATGTTTCCCAATATAGACATGCCTACAAATATAGACCCATGTTTGGATGACGATCTGTATGTAATGTCACCATACAGATGATGTGTACAAAATCCTAAAATTGTAGCCGAGATGGCTGAAACTAGATCTAGGGTCTTTGTTAGGAAAAATAATGAGAGGGGGGGGGGGGTGAATCAGTATTTAGAGCTTACTGAAAACTTTTTATCAGAAATATTTTTATGCATTTAATTCTTTACATAAATTATTGCATCATTCATTCATCAGAAGATTAGTAAGACGTAAGCATGTGTAGTAATAACAGAATGAACCATCACACATAAGAAACACACATGAACACCAGTATTTAAGGTGGAAACCCATTTTGGGAGAAAACCACCGCTGTTGTCATCTCTGTCTTAAATATTTATTATAAAGAAAACTTCTTACAATTTTAGTGCTGGCGTAGACTTATACCAGCACGCAATCACCCACTTGCAGAAGGCTACAACCTTATCTCGTTCTCCAGTCACTGCTAGAAGGGAGCTCCAACCCCATGATTTTAACACTAGCTTATACTGGCAGAAAGCTTCCACTTCAATCCTCAGATCCACCACATTTCTTCAATTTCTTCATCAGACTTGTGTCAGGTCTTCATTATTTCTTTTGCAAATCTTCCTAGAGATTCATCATTTTCTCGATCTAGAGGTCTTGAACCTTCATCAACTCCATAGGCGCATCATAGATTCAGCTTTTTCACAAAACAAAGTTCAAGCATGCAGATATCTCTTAAATATATTTATTCATTAACAACCCTTATGCGTGCACACCCCGTGAACCAGAATGCACTTCTCCTTATATAGTTTTGCCTTTATTAATACCATGAGTGAATACCACCCAATTGTTGATGGTATTCCTGGACGGGATGAATTAGATAATCCATCGGGGTCTACCCAAGCCCCCAAACAATTTCTCATTGTTTTATTTCCTTGTTTTTGGCAATTAGATAATTAATCTAAGGCTTTCTAATATCTCAATCTGAGATAGAGATATTAATCCAAATTTCTCCTTTAGTAATGAAAAACCCATCCCGGATGCGGGTGCTGGCAATGCTTATGGTGTTGATGGGACGGAGGTCCACCGGACGGGAGGCCACCTGCCTTCCCGCATGAGACCGGCGATCCCACCTGAACACAGTTAAATCGCCCATCGCTCGATCTTAATGGCATTTAATATGGGTGCTTATTACGATCTAGAGGTAGATACTCGAGGCAGTCTCGACTGCTGTGTTAACGTTTCATATCAGGTTCATTTGATCGGTCATTCAATGTTGAAGCTTTCTCGTTGCAGAGAAGAGCTGTTAAATTCCATGGCCCCGTTCTCTCCTGCACTGCTGAACTGGTGGTGCCATTCTGCTGTAGTTAAGGCGAACGATTGCACCACCACTGGCAAAAGAAACCGCAGAATTTTTGTCTGGAGCTCAACGATAGCATTCACATATCTCTCTCTGGTTCTTGCATGTCGGCCACGGTCTTTCTGATCACTCCTCCGACGCTGCCCCCTATCAATACTTCGGCCCTCCAGAATTCTAGCTCCAATTCTGCTGCAAACATGCCTAGGCTAAGGCAAAGGATGCATTGCAGGTGCGGGTCCTCTAGGAGTGCCAGGAGGCGTTCACCTTCCCCATCCAACTCGCCCTCAGCAATCTCTTCCCCCTCGAAAAGCCTCCCCCGTCTTCTCCATGGCCATCTTCTCCGCTCTGGACGCAGGCTGGACTCTCCCTCGTCCGATGCACTGCCAGCACAATCCCATACCGCTCTCTTCTCATTTGACTACTCACTCAACCAGCCGAGAGTCTCTGTCTCCATTTCTGTAGTTTTTCTTGAGGAGCCCCAGGTTGAGAATCCTTTGGAAAGGAAAGGTCCTGTTGGGTGCACGAATCTAGACGAGGTGCTGCATGGTTCAAGGGGTCAGCCCAGGGAGAGCAAGGACGTTCTGCAGGAAGAATCTAGACACGGTCAGGAAAATTTGGTGGATAATCTATCCTCCAAAACAATGGTCCACTCAGATGCAGACATCTTCAGTGATCGTGGCGAACCGAAATATTATGGGTGCAGGATCGAGGAGGTGGATCCTGATGAGTAATTCAGCTCCCTTTTATGTTTTTCTTGTTATGTCTCTGCCCTCTCCAAAGGGCTTGTTATGTTGTTTTACTGTTATCTACTATCATGGTCCAGCTTTTGTCAGTGACAATCCTCAGAATTCACAATGGTCCAGTTTTTGTCATGGTCCAGTCTTACTATTATCTACTGTCAATGGTCCAGTTTTTGTCAGTGACAATCTATTCCGTTCCCCTGCGTGGGATTTTTTCAAGTGGTGGTGCTACAGGCTGGTTTCCCTCCTGCAGGGCAGTCTCAAACTATGTTCTGTCTGTCTAAATTGCCTCCACACTAGGCACTGTTAAGGCTTTCACCCGATGTACTATATTTTTACTGTTAATAGAATACTTTTACTTAGAAAAAAAAAATGAAAAACTCTCAGCATACTTCGTAGACCTTCATATGTCGACCCCCAGGTTTATTTGTTCCACCAACTTTGGAGTGAAAATGATGGCCCAATCGCTTTTCGTCATAATTTATATTTAATTTAAACAACCTTGGTTAAACCCGCAAATATTAATTTGAAAAGGCCTAATTAATATAATTTAAACTGGGCCCACCTATATGATCAGCGACCCAATCAAATTCCCGTTCCGTACTTTGGTTAATATTCGCACATATTCATCAAGCAATCACCATCCAATGACTCCTTCCCAGATCAACGGCGCTCAACAATTTTGCTGGGCATCCTAGGTCGAACAATAATGTGCGATGGCACGCACTGACAAGCGGTTTTGTGGAGTCGTACAGGGATGTGTGTCACTCATTCTATGGAATCGCTCCCCAACTTGAAGAAACCACTTATCTCTAAAAGGCGGTGTGATATGGGCAATCTGGCTTTGTAAACCCGCTCACAGTTTCAGAATAGTGTTCTTTCGGAATTCAACCATATTTCAAATATAGTTCATTGACCCATCGGGTCCAGATTTTCCTCGCAATCGCAAGTATTTTAATAAACACTCCGCTGCACATTTTTTCTCCGATGCAATTAAAACTGGAACTCAAACACTTATTAATCCTGGTTTATACACTCATCGGGTCCGGACTTCAATCGCACTCGCATCCTCTTGTTAACTTGTTCTGTTGGCCTTATATGCTCCGATGCAATAAGGGTCGCAGCTGGGGTAGTAAACCTTGGAATAAAGCCTCAGCCTCAGCCTCTGCTGCTCGATTCAATTCCTTCTATGCTGCCTTGCTACCTCTCTTTACTACCTCTATGCCTCTGCTACAATACATTTCTTCCTCTGCTCCTTGACTGATGCGATAGTTGCCATAAAGGACAATCAATTCAATATGATAGGATTTAAGAGACATATTGCTAACAATCTCCCCCTTTGGACTTGATGGCAACGATGACCATAAATACATTTTGACAACAACATTCTCCCCCTTTGACATCAAGTGCAAAGGGTAGATCAAAAACCTTTATACCGACAAAACCATGCTCCCCCTAAGATCATGCTGCTTCTTCAAATATAATATAACAAAAATGACTTATAAAATATATATATATATATCAAGCATGAGATGAGACTACAACAAATAATTAGAATTCCAATAGTGCATTCTTTCCACATGACCAATGCTCCCCCTTAACATGGTTGTCCTGCAGAAAATCCACATCTTCTTCATTTAAATAGATCTGATATTTTTTAACTTGCAGGTTCATATTCGAATCCCTGGGTAAAGGTTTGGTAAATATATCAGCAACTTGTTCTTTGGAGGGAACATATTCCAACTTCACCTTTTGTTCAAGCACTTGTTCTCGTAAGAAGTGATACTTGATGGGAATGTGCTTGGTCTTGGAATGCATAACAAGATTCTTTGAAATATTGATGGCACTTGTATTATCACACATAATGGAGATAGGAGGTGAACATTTGATTTGAATGTCTTGTAAGGTTTGCATCATCCAAATAAGTTGAGTGCAACATGATGCAGCAACCACATATTCTGCTTCTGCTGTAGATAAGGCAATAGAGCTTTGCTTCTTTCTGAACCAAGATACTAACCGGGGCCCCATATAGAATGCACCACCACTAGTGCTTTTCCGATCATCAACATTTCCAACCCAATCTGCATCAGTATAAGCATGAAGAGTAAGATAAGCATTCTTTGGATACCATAGTCCAAAGTCTTGAGTTCCTTGTAGATATTTGAATATTCTTTTCACAGCCTGAAGGTGAGACTCTTTTGGATTAGCTTGGAATCGTCCAAAAATCCCAACTGCATGCATAATGTCTGGTCTTGTCCCAGTGAGATAAAGTAGACTTCCTATCATAGATCTGTATTCTGGTTGATTCACCGTGGGGGAATCATCATTAAAACTAAGATTACATCCAGTTATCATTGGTGTACTTAAAGGTTTGCAATCTTCCATGCCATACTTTTTCAATATTTGCTTAAGATATTTTTCTTGTGATAAGAATATGCCATCTGTTGTTTGTTGCACTTGCAAGCCAAGAAAGAATGTTACTTCCCCAAGTAAAGACATTTCAAATTCTTGCTACATATCAGAAGCAAATTTTTGACTCATATACTCTTCATTACTTCCAAAAATGATATCATCAACATATACAACCACAATCAGTAGTTTATCATTTTCAGTTTTTATGTATAAGTTGCTATCAGCAGACCCCTTAGAAAATCGTTGTTGATGGAGATATTTGTCAAGACGATATTACCATGCCCTTGGAGCTTTTTTGAGACCATATAGAGCCTTTTTAAGTCTACAAACAATATTTTCATCATTTCCCAAAATGAATCCTTCAGGTTGTTCTATATAGACTTCTTCTTCAAGGTCACCATTGAGAAAAGCAGATTTAACATCCATTTGATAAAATTTGATTTGTTGGAAGCTTGAAAAAGCAAGAAACATTCTTATGGCTTCAAGTGTAGCTACAGGGGAAAAAGTTTCTTCAAATTCTATACCTTCTTGTTGGGCATACCCCTTGCAAACAATTTTATCTTTATTTCTTATAACATCCCCATTCTCATTTAACTTATTTTTGAATATCCATTTAGTTCCAATGACATTTTTGTCATGAGGTCTTGGTACTAATTCCCAAGTGTGATTCTTTTCAATTTGATCAAGTTCTTCATTCATGGCTTGAATCCAACATTCATCTTTGCTGGCTTGATTGAAATTTTGTGGTTCAATAGTGGATTGAAATTCCAGGTAACTAGAAGATCCCACAAGAGTCCTTCTTGTTTGTACACCTGCTCCCTTTTCTCCCAAAATTTGAGATTCTGGATGATTCTTTTGAACATATCTGGATGGAGCCTTTTCAAATAAATCATCTTTGGGTTATTCATTGGGTTCACTATCTATATCATTCCTATTTGATGTAGAAGGATATATGTCATCATCATCATCTTCATTTGTTGTTTGTTTTTCTTCTTTTGGAGCTGCAGGAGACTCATCAATAACAACATCTATACATTCAACAATCTTCCGAAGTCTTTTATTGTAACATTTATATGCCCTACTCCTAGAGGAGTAACCAAGAAATATTCCTTCATCTGCTCTGGGTTCAAACTTGCCAAGTTTTTCATCATTATTTTTTATAAAGCATTTACTCCCAAAAACTCTAAAGTGCTTCATAGTGGGAGGATTGCCATACCATAGTTCATATGGAGTTTTATCATTATTTACATGAACATGTGCCTTGTTAAGAATATTTACCACTGTATGTGCTTCTTCTCCCCAAAATGTGTCAGGTGTTCTGGAATCATCAAGCATAGCTCTAGCCATTTGGTGAACTGTTCTATTCATTCTTTCTGCTATGCCATTTTGTTGTGGAGTGCCAGCTATAGAAAATTGTCTTTTTATGCCATGTTGTTCACAAAATTCAAAGAATTCGTCTGATGTATATTCTCCTCCTTGATCAGATCTAAGACACTTGATTTTTAGATATAATTAATTTTCAACCATTGCTTTGAAGATCTGAAATTTCTCAAATGCTTCATCTTTGTGTTTAATCAACCCAATCCAACACATTCTAGAGAAATCATCAATAAATAAGATATAGTATTGTTCACCACGTGGTGGCTTTTTCTTCATAGGTCCACATATTTCAGTATGAATGAGTTCAAGAGGCTTACTGGATGATCCTTCCTTGGCATTAAATTTCACTCTGGTTTTCTTATCGAATTGGCAAGATTTTCATATGATACTTTCAGGTAGAGAAATATTGGGAAGATCACGAAATGCTTTGAGTCTGCTTGAGTTGTTGATTTGAGAGAAGCTCAGATGCCCCAACCTTCTATGCCATAGCCATTTTTCTGAAGATTTACTGAAGTGACATTGTTCAATGCAGTTCTTCAATACATACAGGTTGCTTGGAGTTCTGTTTCCTTTTATAATTGTTTTACCTGTATCAAGATCGCGCACCACACATTCTTTTGAACTAAAGACAAATTCAGTTCCTTGATCACACATCTGACTTACACTTAACAGGTTATGCCTTAATCCATCCACATACATGAAATTATTAGCTTTCACTTTTTATTTTAGAAAAACAGACCCTTTTCCCTTAATGACAGCAGGAGTATCATTTCCAAATGTAACATTCTTTTCCTTTTCTAGAGCACTATATGCAAGAAGTTTATCTTTGTCACCTGTCATGTGTTTTTAGCATCCACTATCAATGTACCATTGATTTTCTTCACCTTCTGCAAATAAAGCTATGCCACAATTTTCAACCTGTAATTCCTTCTTTTTCCACACTTTGGAGTTTGAAGGAAAATTCTCTTTTGGGTGAACTTTGCTCCTGCATTCAGATTCTTCATGACCAAAGTTATTGCAATAAGCACATTCAACTTAATTTTGAAGAGGATAAAAGTTGTTATATGTATTATTCTTTGTTCCAATATCAATCCTTTTCTTTCTTGCTTCTCTTTTCATGATGGTTTTATATGCAACACATTGAACAACTTTATGACCAAAATTGTGACATGAGAAACATTGTCCATTGAAGAAGAAATTTTTGCGATCATGAAATCTTCTACTTGAGTTTACCTATTGATTGGTGTTTCTTTGAAAGGTACTCTTGTTAGCGTTATTTGAATTGAGATGGTCTTGCCTTATCTGTAGAGATTCTTTACTCTCTTGTTGAGGGGCAGAATGTTGTGTATTGGCTGTAGCTGCTTTCAGATAATTTGGTGCTGAAGCCTAAGAAGATTCTCCGATATATCCAAGACCTGTCTTTATAAGAGGAGAACTTTGTATCTTGATAATCTCATCTAAGGTTTCAAATCCTTTAGCAAATCTAAGATTAAAAGTCTTTACTTTCTCAATTTATTTTCTTAGACTTACTATTTCACATTCTAATTCTCATTATGTTTCTCCTTTTCTTGAAGCTGGTTTTTCAGAGTCTCTATGGTTATTTTACTTTCTTCTAAGCATATTTTGAGTTGATTGATTTCATCAAAAAAATCATTGTCCTCTAAAGCATCCATAAAATTATCCTTTTCTTCTCTAGACTCCTTTTAAAATGCCATGAGAAGTCTAAGATCTTGTTCACATTCTTCCTCACTGTCTGATAAGCCATCACTATCTTCATGAGTATAGTAACTGTTTCTAGTGCTAAACCAATTCTTATTCCTTCTTGCTACGTCCTTTATTTTTTCATGTGTTTCTTTGTGAGGACACTTAGCAGCATAATGACCAACTCTTCCACAAGCAAAACATTTGAAAGGAAGCTTACCTCTAAACCGTCCTGTACCAAGTTGGAGTTTCTTTACAAAATTTACCTCATCTTCTTCTGAGATATACCCTGATCCTTTTGTCTCTTGTACTTCCTTCCCTTTTGTAGAAGCTCTAAAGATGGCTTCTTTGACTTCAGATGGTCCTCCTCTTCTCATTTCATATGAAGTTAGTGTGCCATGAAGTTGTACCATAGTAAGATTTTGAAGATCCTGCTTTTATTCAAGAGCAGAAACTTTTGACTCAAATTTTTTCATTAGTGATCTTAAAACTTTCTCAAACAAATTTGATTCGGTTATTGTTTCTCCCAGATTTCTCATAAGATTTACGATATCATCAAGACGTAAAAAGAAATTGGCAATGCTCTCCTCATTATGCATTTTTAGATTCTCATATTGAATTCTGAGAGTTTGGAGTTTAGAAATTTTTACCTTTGCATCACCTTCATAACTTAGAATGATTTTGTCCCATATTGCCTTTGCTATATCCAGCTGCATGACTTTGACAAATTTTGATTCAATTAAAATTCCCAATAGAGAATTGACATCCTTTGCATTTATTTCATAATTCTTTCTTTCAGTTGAATCTGTTGGTACTGCAGCAGGATATTGATATCCTTTTTCAATAATAGCCCATACATCTGCTCCCAGAGACTGTAGATAAGATCTCATCCTTGTTTTCTAGAAGATTAAATTACTTCCGTTGAAGAGTGGAGGCCTGATAGAAGTTGTTCCATCTTGATTGCTCATCTTATTTGATCTTCCTTCTAGCGGTTAAGCCTTTTCAGAAGGAACTGCTTTGATAAAAATTGTTAGGAAAAATAATGAGAGGGGGGGGGGGGTGAATCAGTATTTAGAGCTGATTGAAAATTTTTTATCAGAAATATTTTTATGCATTTAATTCTTTACATAAATTATTGCATCATTCATTCATCAGAAGATTAGTAGGTCTTAAGCATGTGCATAAATAACAAAATGAACCATCACACATAAGAAACACACATGAACACTAGTATTTAAGGTGGAAACCCAATTTGGGAGAAAACCACCGCTATTGTCGTCTCTGTCTTCAATATTTATTATAAAGAAAACTTCTTACAATTTTAGTGCTAGTGCAGACATATACTAGCACGCAGGCACCAACCTACAGAAGGCTACAACCTTATCTCGTTCTCCGGTCACTGCTGGAAGGGAGCTCCAACCCCCTGATTTTAACACCAGCTTATATTGGCAGAAAGCTTCCATTTCAATCCTCAGATCCACCACATTTCTTCAATTTCTTCATCATACTTGTGTCAGGTCTTCATTATTTCTTTTGCAAATCTTCCTAGATATTCATCATTTTCTCGATCTAGAGGTCTTGAACCTTCATCAACTCCATATGTGCATCATAGATTCAGCTTTTTCAGAAAATAGAGTTCAATCATGCAGATATCTCTTAAAGAGATTTATTCATTAAAAAACCTTATGCGTGCACACCCCGTGAACCAGAATGCACTTCTCCTTATATATTTTTGCATTTATAAATATCATGAGTGAATACCACCCAACCGTTGATGGTATTCCTAGACAGGATGAATTAGATAATCCATCGGGGTCTACCCAAGCCCCCAAACAATTTCTCATTGTTTTATTTCCTTGGTTTTGGAAATTAGATAATTAATCTAAGGCTTTTTAATATCTCAATTTGAGATTGAGATATTAATCCAAATTTCTCTTTTAGTAATGAAAAACCCTCAGCATACTTTGTAGACCTTCATATGTCGACCCCTAGGTTTATTCGTTCCACCAACATTGGAGTAAAAATGATGGCCCAATCGCTTTTCGTCATAATTTATATTTAATTTAAACAACCTTGGTTGAACCTGAAAATATTAATTTGAAAAGGCCTAATTAATATAATTTAAACTGAGCCCACATATATGATCAGCGACCCAATCAATTTCCCGCTCTGTACTTTGGTTAATCTTCGCACATCTTCATAAAGAAATCCCCATCCGATGACTCCTTCCTAGATCAACGACACTCAACAATTTCGCTGGGCATCCTGGGTCGAACAATAATGCATGATGGCGCGTAGTGACAAGAGGTTTTGTGGATTCATACAGGGACGCGTGTCGCCCGTTCTATGAAATTGCTCCCCAACTCGAGGAAACCACTTATCTCTGAAAGGCGATGCAATATGCGCAATCTGCCTTCATAAACCCGCTCGCGGTTTCAGAACAGTGTTCTATTGGAATTCAACCATATTTCAAATATAGTTCATTGATCCATCGGGTCCGAATTTTCCTCGCAATCACAAGTATTTTAATAAACACTACGCTGCACAGTTTTTCTCCGATGCGATTAAAACTGGAACTCAAACACTTATTAATCCTGGTTTATACGCCCATCGGGTCCGAGCTTCAATCGCACTAGCATCCTCTTGTTAACTTGTTCTGTTGGCCTTATATGCTCCAATGCGATAAGGGTCACAGCTAGGGTAGTAAACCTTGGAATAATGCCTCAGCCTCTGCCTCTGCTACTCGATGCAATTCCTTCTATGCTGCCTTGCTACCTCTCTTTACTGCCTCTGTGCCTCTGCTACAATACATTGCTTCCTTTGCTCCTTGACTGATGCGATAGTTGCCATCAAGGAAAATCAATTCAATATGATAGGATGTAAGAGACATATTGCTAACAGTCTTCTTATATTTTTCACTCGATCATTCGGGTACAAGCCTAGCCATGCGAATATATGATTTGTAGTCGAACATGGAAAGACATTGTTTGATTACCAGCAAATGACGTGAGATGTTAACGAACATGAGAGAACCACCATTGATGTTAATGGCCCTCAAGGTATTGCAGTACATTTTGTTAGGCATGAATAGATGGTTTGATGTCGAACGTGAAACAAAATATTTCGTTCAAAAATACAGAAGCAAGGATCTTGTTAATGTTGTAACAAGCCTCATGGTACTGGAACATAATGTTTCTAAGTGAACTTCCTAGATAATGATTTTTCATCGAAAGGGAGCCACCTTATTGTGAAATGAGAGTTACTGATTTCAGAGACAAAGGTATGACTTGATATAGCAATTTTCAGGGATGAAAATCATGAGAATGGAGGCTTATGAGTATTGTAGAAGGATGAGTATTCATTGGATGACTTCTCTTGAACATATCGGCAACACTGAGATGAGTTGGCAGCATTGACCCAAAACTAAAGTGAAGGTATTGTGAACCTATGTTATGAATGAACCATCAAGAAGATTACCCAACCCAAATAGTCACAGACATGGAGTGAAGTGTCATGTTCAAGGGTGACTTGTTACCATAAAGGATTCTGCTCAATTTTCCCAAATTTTCCCTGTTCGTTTGTCGACCAATACCTCTTTATTTTTTAACAAGCTTGAGGAGGATAACATTTTCTTGATCTATAATTCAACCCTTTGGGAAAATAAAGTATCACTATTCAATAATTTAACAAGTCTAGTGATGAATGAAACTCAATTATTGCCATGATGGACAAGCCCGCTGCTATTTTATGTTTTAACGAGCTTAACGACAGTGAAAGCCTGGTCCTTTTCCATTGTTAGAGAGTTTGAAAAAGAGGAGGAAATAAAACTCCATTAGTAATTTTTCGTAAAGTTGTCACTCAGATCCGAAAAAGTTTAAAATAATATCTGAGAGAACCTCTTTAGTCATGTTTGACCAAGGTATTCCTTTTTCATAAATAATGTATTTGAGTCTGGAAAAGGGTTAAACTTATACTGAGTAGATATAAATTAATTTACTTTTACAAGCTCAAAAAGACAAGTGCTTGGAAATATTTTCACATTATCGGAGTCTGAAAAGATCTGAAAGAAGACTATAGGGGTTCCTTTTCCACTATTATTGAAGCTTGAAAAAGAGATAGAAGTGTGCTTCAAATCATTTTTCGTTTTTATCAAAGCTCAGAAAATAAGGAGAAAATGTATGCTTTGTGGTCAAATATTTCTTGAAATAAATCTTCACGACTAATCTGTTCGTCAGTTGTAAGACCTGTTCAGAAAAAAATCAAATGGATTAAAAATACTTGTTTCATGATAAAAAACATAATAAAACTGTAGTCATAGAAATAAATGTAATTTGAAAATAATTAATTGACTATTAAAATTATTTTTACTATTCATTTTTACCATTCCATAGTTACCATTTGCATTTTGGAGCTTTGAACCTGATTTTTCCCCCGAAATTCAGTTGTTGATTGTGATCGTTTCTTTGGATGGATTTCATTGCCGTTTGATCCAGGTTAGTGATATGAACCTCCTCTTTCCTTCAGTAATCATTTCATTTCCAATTTCTGCAATTTTTCATGTTTCTAAGGTCCCTAGGGTAAATTCTGCATAGCAAGTAAATTGAAGGCTACTTGCATATGCAACACACTGTCTCTTGTTAGGGAGTGCGTTGGGCGCAATATAGATTTTTGTTTTTTGCATTATGCCCAAAATCTTCCTAATTGTTTGCAATGAATGGAATCTAATGGTTCTTATGGTTTTATTTCAGGTTTCCATCAAATTATAATGATGATTACATGGAGGGAAAGAGAACACGAAGAACAAGATATGATTGCCTTAAATGATCCAGGCACAGTAAGAGCCCTAAGAGATTATGGACTGCTTAAGTTCTTCAAATTGTCAGGGATGAGACAATAATTAAAACTCTTGGAGTTCTTAGCTTGAGCATGGGATCCAGCTATCGAGGCATTTCATATTAAGAATCGAGTGGCTCCCATAACAGTCGAGGATGTATACTTTCTTACATGTTTTTCAAAGAGAGACTTGCCCATTTCTCTCTTAGGGTCTATTGTTGGAGGGGTGAAAATGAGAGATTATGTTTTGCAACATTGTTCTCTAGGGGTAGAGCGATAAATATCCAGGATGTTAGAGATTTGCCTTTGAGAACTATAATTTTCACGATTGCAAAACATGCTGGCACTGTTACACTAAATATAGCGAATAGATCATATATGTAGTACACGCTAGAGTGTATGGAGCCAACAATCTTCAACTGGTCTGAAGCTGTTCTTTCTCAGATAAAGGAAAAACTGAACAGAGCAAAGGGAGGAAGGAAAAATAATTTCAGTTATGGTTTGATCCTTATATCCTTCACTTTGGAACAGATTCCACTGATGCAACCACAACATGTAACACTAGATGTGTCTAATCCTAGAGATCCACAGACACAGAGATGGGTAGAACTCATGAGTAGGCATGTAGGCCAATCGATCATTTTGTTCTCGACTGCATTCTTTACCTGGTTCAGGCGATAGATTGTCGCCATCAATGAGTATGCATATGTAGGCATTGATTCCAAGGAGATCCATATTTAGCATTACGAGGAGGCGCTCAGTGGGGTGAAATGGGTAGGAATTTTTTGACCATGTTTTTTATTTTCCTAAGGTTTATACAATGTTTTTGTATTTTTGATGTTTTCTCAATACTAAACTAAATGTTTGATGTAATGGAGATGTTGGTTGTGCTCAACCAGTAGAGGAACCAAAGCGTGAAATAGAAGCGCCTGTAGAGAGGGTTTTTGGGAGAGTATTCCTTCAGGATCTTGATATGGCTTAAACTCTTGTTGAGCTTCAGCAGCACATAGAGGGTTTAACCTTCAGGGTTTTGGATTTCTAGATTGAAGAGTTACCCATGTGATTGTAGCGACACACTATTGGGGTTCCTAAATGTTGTATGCAGTTACTGCATAGGATAGCCGGATCTATAGCATGTTACCATGAGCACCACTAGTTTACTTTTCACATTTTGCATACATTTTGAGGTCAGATGACCAATGTGTCTTGGGCACAAATTTTTGTAAAAACCTATAAATATCTATCTATATGATTTCAGTGTTTTCCTATGTTTATTGTGAAATCCTATTCAATAATGTGAATTCTTTCTTTACATATGTTGAAAATGTCTATCTAAAACTTGATTAGCTAAAGAATCAGTCAATGTGTTCAAATTTCTGGAAATGTGTTGATATTGAATAAAATCAAAGTGTCTTTCCAAAAGTCGAACTCTTAGGAAAAATTGATGCAGTGTTGGATTTCTAACAGTATAAACACTAGTAAATTGTAATAACACAAGTTGTGAGTCTAACCTTATGATGATACGGTTAATACCAAATGAAATGGCATCAGAGAGAAGTTCGATCAACGTGCTATACTCAGTGATATTTTTCATCAATCTACCAATACAAATCCCTTGAAAACTCACTAAATCGTCGTTCAAAGAAAAAATAGCCCACGTTGCAGAGGATAGATTCTGCATACTACGACTAGCACCATCAACATATCCAACAAAGGGTTCCGAAGATTCAGACATCAACGATGAAATGTAAAGTGGATTACTAATGTCAAGAAAAATCTAAAAACAAATTAAGATAGTGAATGAAAATCAACAACATATATATACAATATAATACAAAAATTACTACGCTCATGATTAATCATAGTAAAGTTTCATATACAACCCATTTTTAGGTTGTGCCAACGAAATTCCATCATAATCAACCAACTCATAGGCACCCTTAGCAAGAACTATTTTGACAATATAGGGGACAGGTCATAATGGCTCCAATTTTCCTATACCTATTACATCAGTTTCTTGATCGGAAAGAAGGACCGAGTCTCCCTCTGAGAAAATGTGAGGTTGGACATTTTTTTCGTATTGCGCCTTTATAAATTTCTTATGCGCTTCGTTGGCCAATTGGGCTTTAGGACGCATTTCATCAAGATGGATGAGGTTAAGGAGATGTGCTTCTTCTTCTGAGGTGTAAGATAACAAGTTTATTTCGAGTTTTAACGACGATATTTCACATTGGATTGGTAAGATAGCTTCCAGACCATACACCAATTGAAAATGAGTAAATCCAGTTATGTTTCTCACTGAGGTTCGATATTCCCACAAGGAAGAGTATAGGATCAAATGACAATTTCTTTTACAAAATCCTATCATTCGTTGAAGCATACGTTTAAGAATCTTATTGATAGCTTCAACTTTTTCATTTGATTGTGAATAATAAGGAGTAGAATTATCATGCAACAATCCTAACTTGGCAGTTAATTCAGTCATCATATGGTTGAAAAATTTATTCCCATGATTTGTAACTATATCTTGTGGGACTCCAAACCGTGCAATAACATGATTAAAGAAAAACAATGCAGTTGTCTGTCCTGTGTTGTTGAACGTAGGCATTTCTTTGGCCCATTTGGTAAAGTAGTCGACTACGAAAATAATATAACCATGCCCCCCAGACGAATGAGGGTTACATGTCATGAACTCAATACCCCATTTTGAAAATGGTCCCACAGATACAGCATGATGCATTGGCACTGGTGGTTTGCGGATTTTATGATAAAAAATATGGCATGCATGACAACTTATTACTGCGAGGATACAGTCTCGAAAAATTGTAGGCCAAAAGTAACCGATGCGGAGTATCTTCTACGCGGTAGTGTATCTAGATAAATGTCCACCATAAGCCCCAACATGACAATCATTTAAAACCTTATCGGCCTCCTCATGATTGAGGCACCTCCTTAAAATGGTAGCAACACCATGACGATAAATTGTATCGCAGATGATCAGATAATCCTTGGCTTGGTATTGAATACATCGTTGTTGAGAGAAAGAGGTATCAGGTCAAAAATTTTGAGTTTGGAGATAAATGATGAAATCCCCATACCAAGGATCATATGATCAGATAAAAATTTGAGACTCTTCAGGAATTGATGGTTCCAATGTAGTTGCAGTACTATCAGAGGGAAGGCCACAAAGAAGCTTAGCCAAAACTAGAGACTTCTTTGACTTGGATTTGATGAATTCCAAATAAAATTCCTACAAAATGACAATCCGTTTTGAATATTCCTCCCCCAACAATTGACGTGATAAGATATAAGTCATGGGGTTGCAATCTGAAATGACAGTGGTTTTTTGGAGTAGGATATAGTGGAAAAATCTTTGGATAGCTTGAAAAGTTGCCAAGGAAATCTTTTCTATGTATGAGTACTTAACTTTCGTATCATTGAGATTACGACTCAAATAATAGATTGAATTTTCAATTCCATCTTCTACTTGGAACCATACCATAGCAATGGTTGTTTCAACCGTAGTGATATATAGGAAATAATCATTTTGATAATTAGGGGTTTACATTAATAACACTTGGACAAGAGTATCCTTGACAACATCAAAAGAAGCTTATGCAACTTGGTCCCAATGGAAGGGAACCCCCATTTTCAAGAGTTGAGTAAATCCTTTAGCCATTTTGGCATAGTTTGGAATGAACCTTCTTTGAAAGTTAGCCTTTCCTTGAATTTTCTGTATCTGAAGTAACTTTGATGGTGTAGGAAAATCAAGAATGGCCTAAACCTTCAATGGGTTGATTCAAATTCCTTCTTTTGAGACTATGAATCCAAGAAAATTACTAGAACAAAAAAAAACACACACATTTATGTGGATTGAGGTGTATTTTGTAGTGTCGAAAGCGTAATAAAATGGCTCTCAAATGCATCGGGTGATCAGTATGATTTCGTGAATGCACTGGTAAATCATCTAAATAAGGTTGAACAATGTGCTTGATGTCATTGAAAGCATAATCCATTTCTCTTTGAAAAATTTTCCCAACGTTCTTTAAACAAACTGGTAGTTTCCTATAAGTGAATGTGCCCCAGGGATAGATCAATGCTATTTTATGCTGATCCTCTGGGTAGATATTGATTTGATTGTAGCCGGAAAATACATCCATGAATGAAAATATTTCGCATCTAGCACAATTTTCAATAATCTAGTCAATAAAGGGAGTAGGATAGTTGTCTTTTGCACAAGCTAGATTGACATCCTGATAACTAACACACACTCTAATATTTCCTTGTTTTTTCATCACAAGAATGATATTGGAAACCGACTCAGTTAATGAAACAGGGTAAATGAAACCAGCGTGCAAAAAAATTTCAAATTTTGCTTTGATGGCAACGAATTTCTTCGAATGAATAGGATGAAGCTGTTGATGGACCGGTTTGACATCAGGATACATATTAATAGTGTGTTCAACGATACTAGTATCTATGCCTAGCATTTCCTCGTAAGACCAAGCAAATACATTATGGAATTCATGAAATAGAGAGTGATATGATTCGAGTTCTGATGGAGAACAAGATACACAGACATGAATATTTTCTAGAATGCCAGGTTTGGTCGAAATATCAATAGAAATGGTTTCTTCAATATTTGACAGATTTCGTTTGGAATCGATTGCATTAATTGGTAAAGAATTTGAAAAGAAATTTTTTATTATTGGGTGATATATTTCACTAAGATAGTTTTCTTCATAATAAGGAATATGGGAACGATGATGATAATCTTCCCATTGTTATCCTTCTGACATCATGGCTTCCAAAATATTCTCATCTGTCAAGAACGTTGAGGAAAAAGGATCAAAGGGACTACCAAAATCTAAGGAATGATCAACCCAAACACTCGACGATGCTGATTTCAGATTCGCTGCCCAAGCTAGATAGATTGAGTGCTATGCCAGCTCAATAGGGTTGGGTGGTAGAAAATCATCCAATGTAATAATTTTAGAATCATTTGTACTCTTCCTTAAGCCAGATAGGGTGGAAGAGATCATGTAACAGGTCTCTATGCTTGCATTTTTTGCCGACGTCGTGGGCAGTGGTAATGCAAAGGTTCCCATGAGAGTGGAATCCTTTAAGAGTCCTACACAAATGTTCTAAAGTTCTAGTTGGGGTATGTGAATGAACAGAACGCTTCCAGTTACTTGCAAAGCGAAGGCAAGGAAGGATAGTTGATTAATGACCGTGATAGTACCCTTATGTGGAAATGAAATCATTCTAAAATATGTAGAAACAATTGCAGTAATTTCATATAACCATGACCTTACAAGTATAATATTGTAGTCAAGGGGTCCATCAACAACCTTGACATCAACATTCATTGTTTCCCCCCCTAGTTCAACATGCAGGTTATTAATAATACCGCAAGGTTTATATGTACGTCCATCAAAAGCCTTCAACATCGTTGATGATTGTGATAAGCGCGGCGAGCCAAGTGACTTCCAATAATTTAGAGAAATAATGCACGTAGGTGCTCCCTCATCAATAATAGTGTGATGAACAAGGCGATTGAGAACATTTACTTGTATGGAGAGTGCCAATTTTTATGGTAGTTGGGGCACATAGCCCATATGATTAAAGGCGACAAGATTAGAATCAGTCAGATCAATTCCACAATAGTAAAAAATAAAGCTTGTTTTTGGGAGGGAAAATTTTGTAATACCTCAAGAGAAGACATAACTAAAGGAGATTGAGCCAAATCTTCAACTATATTATAATTTTCACCAGCTCTTGCTTGAGGATTCTATGTCGATTTGTGAATTACTCCCTTTGGTGGCTTGATTGTCAATTCAGGAATAACAGTAGTCAGATTCGTAGTCGAGGTACTAGGTTGATCAATGGCCTGACTACGATAATATTTATTACACATTGACACCAAAATATTTGTTGAAGGTTTTGTGATAGAAAACATTAACACTTGGGAACTAGGAGCTGGATCCGTAGCTACCATTTTTGTGTCTGGATTTGGAGATGGGTCTATCAACACAGCTGATGCATGGGAAGTCTTGATGATTTTTGAGACTTCAGCACGGTGAGGACAATCCCTAACAAAGTGTCCCTCATTACAAATTATGCATGATTAATGAGGTTTCCTAGGTCCAGATGATTGATTAGATGATTTTTCCTATGGGTTAGAAGTTTTATTTTTATTAGATTTCCCCTTTTTCTTACTTCCGGGTTGCTTGTCAATTTTGCCTTTGTCAAATGACACGAAATTAATTTTGAAAGAAGGTGTAGGATCAGATGCAGTAGTGTGATGTGTGCTTGTAGTTCCAATCAATCCATCTCCGGCATGAGATTCCTTTAATTAAGGAGGAACTGTCAAATTAGATCTTGGCGCATTACGAATTGTTTCATAGAGCATGCCAGACTAAGTGTAAATCAAAAATAAATATTGGGCACGAGCAATAAATTTCTCTTCTATGATGACGCCACTCTTATCCACATCCTCAGTTATAGATGGTAACAGGTAATTAATGAACCATTCAGCAAGGAGCATATCTAAAACAAATGTCTTAACCATTCTATGACGACAACGCCACTCATGAATATGATCAGAAATGTGAGTAGCATTAGTCCGTTTTAAATTGGTCAAGATTTCTGTTCCAGTTTCATATCTGATAGGTAATTGGAAATGAGTCAAAAATACAGTAGCTAGGGCAGTGAAATTATCAAAATAAGCTCTATGTAACTCAGTGTACCCATTTTTAGCCAGACCTGTGAGCGTACGCTGGAAAATATGTAGTCGAACAAAATCATCATTCAGGGAGTTTTTTGAACACCATAAATGATAATTCATGACATGAGTCGACAGATCTTCTCCGGGGTTTCCATTGAACTTAGGAATATCCAAGGGTAATTTGTGAGGTATCACTGACCACCAAGGAGCATAGTTAATTGGATCATTAGTTAGCCGATTTAAATCTAGTAACTCTAATGTTGCAACAAAAGGCAACTATCTATTAAGGTCAGGTTGAGCATAGCCAGGGTAAGATGGAATTGCTTGAGCAACAGGCCTTTGAGCACCAACATAAGGAATCTATTTTTGGTAACCTAGATAGGGTTTGTTTTTTTAAGAAAATGATTGAGGATTCTACTGACCAAAAATTGGATATGATACTTATTGAAATGAAGATTGAGGAATTTATGCCTGTGGCTACCAAGAGGTATGTCCACCAATGTTATAACCCAAATTAGGATAAATTGGATTCAGTTGATAAGTATAACCAGGTTGTGGCTTTGAATTCCCATAAAATGGTAAACCATCTTGTGAATAAATGATTCCAGATACAGGTTGTTGTAAATAATCGAAGGATTTGGAGTCTATGGACCCAAAATTTAATGGTATTGAGTTGAAGGACCTGCTTGATAAGGTTTTTGTACAACATTTTGATTCTGTAATAGGGGTAAAGATGTATTAACAAGTGGAAATGTTGTAGGTGTAATAGGTTGAACTGGTTGATACGAGTGTACAACCGTTTGTGGTTGAATAGGAAGAGTGGGCTACCATTGACAAAATGTTCATTTAGACATTAGGTTTACCAAAAAGTGATAGAGTATTGTCATATTGGTGACCAAAGGTTTCCCCCCAGCATGAGGAGGATAATAATATGGAAAATATTTCTCTCCAAATGCTGGGAGTCCAGTTGATATGGTACTTAAAGGAATAGACCCAGAAGGACCGGCTTGGTATTTCCCTGATGATGTGTATAAAGAATCAATCCTTTCAGTACTCACTATAGGATTACAAGTTAAAATACCAGATGATGACATTGGTAAAGTCCATGGATTTGAAGATGCACCAGAGAAAAATCCAGATAATGATTTGTAACCTGATGGGACCATAGGTCCACCATGAAAATATGTCTCTAGTGAAGTTTTGAACATAAATGGGGTAGCGAGGTCAGGTGCTGACGTAATTGGAGCAGATGGCCCAACCAAAGATGTTGGTGCAGGCATGGTTACTTGACCAAATGTATACCCTTTTGAATCGACAGGAGTTTGAATAGGAACGGGATCAAAAAAAGCAGATGGTGTCACTTGAGGGAAAGACTCGTACATGTAAAGGTCCTCCCCAAAATGGGTTGGAGTTAAAGGTGTCTCATCTTGTGGGATTTCTTCAATCACAATTAAACCAGGTGGAAGTATTTCACCGTCAGGCCCAAAGTATATTTCAAGTGGTTGACTATGTGATATGGGAAACTAAATGGCTACAAAAATTTGTGGAATGACTAGGGTAGGAACAACTTCAAGATTCAAATATTTTGGCAAAGAAGAGATAGGATCTGGATCAATTTCGAGTTGAAAAATGTCGGGTCCAAGAGGTATGGTCTCACTGATTGGATGGATCTCGACCATGGGTAGCTGTGAAGACTTAGTTTCGACAACATTAGATGAACTGGGATGTGTAGAAATGACTTGAGCTAACTTTGGTTTATGGGAAGATCATTTTTCACCAGAGGTATGAATTGTACTTGATTTGGCAGATCGTGATCGCCTTCACCTACCAGAAGTAACTTCTAGTGGTAATGGTGGTTTTAATGGTAGTCTACGCAAACGACGGGGGAAATTATTTTGTTCTTCCACGATTACTGATTTATTTTGACCAAAAAAAAAATAAACAAAATAAAATGGTAATGCTAGGCAAAATGGTTTACCAAGAAACTGTGAACTGCATAATACCTCCTGCCGAACCAAGAAGTACAGGTAGGAAATCACCCCGAATGTTGTGTTTGGTGTATCACAATTTACAAGGTGGTTGACTCGGTTCACTATGGATGGATAGAACCTAAAATTTTTCCTCCCAAGTATACCCGAAGGTATGTGGAGGCCCAAGTCCGTATTAGCACTGTCTCATGGGAAACTGCACAGTGAGATCACCACTTTATACTTTTTGTATTGTAGCATCGCTCGATATACCCGAAAGTACGTGGACGAGCTATGATATAATTACGTACGTGGAATGAGGTATCGCATTCAGAATTTATCACAGACAATTTAATGACAACTGTTATGTTTTATGACGTTAGAATAGATCTCTAGCCTAGACCTTATAAATGTTATCGTTATGGTTCCAATGCTTTGTTAGGTAAATTGAGATAAATTTTAGGTTGATCTTGTTTAACAATTTTCCTTTAAAAGGTTCACCTCGATGATGTATTGGAAATTCCTAAAATGCAAAATAAGAATGATAAGCAATATTTCGATTTTAGTTTTTCAATGAAAATCTTAGCTACTAGAGGGAAAGAGAAATCAATTTGAGAGCAAACAAATCGATGAACACAAACTAAATTCAAATTTCCTAATTGTTCCTTTTGAAAATCACACATACCACTACATGAAAATGCAAGTTTTTCTTTTCAATTCCTTTAATGTTATGAATGCAAAAAAGAAACTAAGTGCACTAAATCGATAAAAACAAATGCTTTTACTTTTGGGAAATGAGAAATATAAACAACAATTTCTCTTTTGAAGGAAAAATGAGGAATTAAACAACAATTTCTCCTATCAGGAAATGCAGAATTTATGACAATTTCCTTTTTCAAAAGAAAATGGATCTAATGTGACAATAAAATACTTTAAAATCAATTCATCAATGATAAATAAAAAATGCTTTAAACAAACATTGAACAAATTTTTCTTTCAGAGGAGGAAGAGGTAGATAATATCATTGGTCAATATGAGGCTCAGGCTTTTCAAAACACAATAGCAAACAAAATGAAACAAATTGAAATGACAAATTCAAAGGAATTTGGATGGTTTCTAGAGGCAACGTAGTCTCTAAAGAGAGACAGTTCTTTGCAACGCAGGCCTAAAAGAGAGACAACGCTATGCAAAGCACTGTGTCATATCCAACATTCCATTGGGTGCAGTGTATAATGAAAAAAATAGTTTTCTAACGCACTTCTAATGAAAATATGGATTTCAAAAAGCCTAATCTTTGTGAGTAACAACTACTAGGTGAATAAACTGAGAAAATTAGAGGCTAAAACACCTAGGATAAAGAGTAATCTCCCTAGTGGAGTCACCAATTTGTTATGTGGAATTATGAATTATGGATAAATCATTCTTCCCTATATAGGTGCTAATCTAGAACAAGAGGTCAAATAATTTACGACTATCTTTCCTAACTGTAAACAGACACACAAAATGAAATAAGAAGCTTACTTGGAGTCCAAGCACTTCCAAAATATCCTTCTGTCACTTTTGCTGTAGCTTCAAATTCTAGTCGACTGTGCAAAATATTTCCTGCAAGAATGAACACTAAATAGCAAGAGATAGCAATAATACATATGCCTATTCAAGTTATTTAGCTAAATCAATAAAGCATAAACCATATACATCAAATAAGAAATCATGATATGGAAAATCAAATCTTATACAAATGCATATTGGGAAAAATAAGGAGTAATCTTTATTAATGATAGAAGGGGAGGTTACAACCCAATGATTGATTTAATGTCACCATCTCTAGCAACATCCCAACCTCATCACAATGCAGATATCTCCAAAAAAATGTCACGCAAATGAACTCCTCAATTGAAATTCCACCAGCATTTCTCTACTCAAATTATTCCTTATCAAACACTAAGATATGTGCTCAATTTATAGAGGATATGAAGGTATTTTTACAATCAATTACTTTCCAATAATAGGTAAGACATGTTCCCAATCTTGTAGATGTCAAATGGACACATGGATTCAAATTTTGACCCATGTGAACTCTTCTAGAAGGCACTAGCCAATTGGAGATTCCAGAACAATGAGAATTTCGCTCCCAATGTGACCAACGCACCCTTGAATGTTAGGAAGTGCTTTGCAGAGGAGCCTTGCATGGGGCTACCTGAATATGAAATGCACTTAGTCCCTTTAAAGGCATCAATGGTGAGCTCTCATATGATATATTATAAACTTCAAATCTTGGAAACCTTTGCAGATGAAAGTCTTGAATGATTTGTCTTGTTCTTTGTCTTAGGGCATATAACAACTGAAATGATAGGGAATGATAGACCCTATTCATTTGTCCTGGATATGATGCCCAGTTAACTAGGTCATTAGGAATGGTTCCCAAATTAACCTATAGCACAAATGGTTAGCTCACTTCTTGGATCATACCGTTAGGTTAGGATGAGATGAGCCAAGTCATGGAAGATATAGTTCATGGTCTGCTGAAAGATGGCGCCAACGTTTTTAAGAATGAATGGCATAACCTGGTATGAAGGTGTGCCCCAAGGAGTAGTGAATGCAGTCTTGTACTGATTCTTATGTCAAATCTGAATTTTGTTATACCCCAAAAATCCATCCGTGAAGGATAAGGCCTCGTGACTAGTTCAAGCATCAATGATTGGTCAATGAATGGAGTAGGCTAGTTTTCTTTGGGACAAGCTTTTTTTAGGTCTCAAAAATTGGTACATACTTGAATGGTACCTTATTTTTTCATGATGGGTACGTGGTTGGAAACCCAAGACATGTAAGCAATCAAATATATGAATCCGGCTTTATGGAGCTTGTCTATCTCCTTTTTTATTGATTTAGCTTTATATGGGTGTAACTAATGTTTTTTCTGGCAGACGGGTGATACATCGGGCCATGTGTCAATATGGTGCTCCACAATGGTGGTGCTTAAACTTTGAATTTCTGAATAATCCCATGGGAATATGTCCCTGTACTCTTGTAATAGGGTTGTGTATGCAGTTACTTCTTCTGAAGAGCATGCTTCCCCGAGTGATATTTCTTCATTTTTTCTTGGTTTCTTTGAAATATTTACCTTAATGGTAGGTGAAATATTCGACATATTTCCTTCCTCAAACACATCAAGTACAGGGATAGGGTTCTTTAAAAAATCTACTTTCCTTGATGGAAGGAAGTATTTTTATTCAATGGCATAAATGTCCTATGTTTTTGTGTTGCTACACATGAACACTTTTTATTGTAGAAAAATTAACGGTGATGCATGGCATCCCACAGACAATCAAGTTTCGTCATGGTCTCTAATATATCCTCATTAGAGTAAAACAAGATGTCTAAGGGGGACTTGTTTTCTATGAAGACGTGAGGAATGGGTTGGGGCTAGCATTGCTGGTCAACAAACATGAATATTATTCTGTGGATGACGTCATAGAACCATAAGAGGTTAACAGGGTGTAGAGTAAGTGATTATTCACTGTCGAAGGTACTATTACTGACACGGTAGTTGCATTGGTATTGATACCAAGAAATGATGAGAAAAAAACATGATTCATGGTTCCCACAAATGATGAGATGAATCATATATGATGTTGTGTGTTATTAGCATTAGATGGTAGAAGAATTTATATGATGTTTGTGTTTATTCTATCCAGAAGAGGTTGATGATCTCTTAGTGGTGCACGAGGGGTACAAGTATCTTCCTTTAATTGAATATCTTGTTGGATGTAGAGATATCAAAATGTTTGTAACATAGGGAATTCCTATGTATCATGGAAGTGGCTGGTAAAAATGTTGCATGGAGTAAAGGTACTCACTGAGTAGATGGTATGTGATCCAATACTACTCATGATGTTAGGCGATGATGATTTTTGATGGTTGTGAGAGTGTCCTTTTTTTCATTTTTTCCATCTCCAAGTATTAAATTTTGTGTGATTTGGCTCCCTTGGGAGTTTTTTTCTAACACTACTCTAGCCGCTCTTAACCTTGAACGGTATTTACAATCAATCATGTGGTGAAATTGCAAGAAAATCCAGAAATAACAATGAATGATATTCTCTTGATTAGAGAGGCAAATGTCGGGTATGGGGGTGACCATGCGAATAATGTTAGTGAACTTAGTAAGCTCCCAAAATTGATTGACCATATGGTCGTGCTTATCACATAGGGCACATGAGATGTGTGATTAGCTTCTTACCTTTTTGGGGCAATGGGTCTCCTTTCCATATCTAGGTGGTTGGTGAAAATGTGGGGAAGGCCTCATTGCTACTGACTGTATACATTTTGGTAACTCAAAACTGGCTACGTCTGGTCTTTGGTGACGAATGAGTGCATGAAGTCTCGCCTTAGTCAAATTCGGGATAGGTAGGGAAAATTCTCAATGTGGTGGCTATCCTAGAAAATTAGACAAGAATGCCACTCCTTTTTTTTCCAATCCGTTTGGACCACCAAGTTGATTGGGTGCCATTTTTGGAATGATACTAACTCTAGGCACTTAGTGATCAAATGATCACGTTTATCGCACACTGTGTAGGATGAGAATGGATGTTGAGGGTGGTTGTGGGTGGGAAGATTCCCTTGTGGTGGCTACCTCTCTTCATATACACAGAGGATGGACATAGATGCTTCATTCTCTTGGGTTGTGGAACTTTCTACAGAATCCAAATCTGATTTTTCAAAGTCAACGAGATTGACTATGGCCAAGCGTAGAGAATCTAATGCTAAAAAAAATTGAGGAATGTTGGGAAAATGACAAGGATGATGATTACGTTTGTAGATATGAAAAGAATATCAATCGCGTAGTAGATATTTTTGGACCACCATATTGAATAGGTACCATATTGGGAACAACTCCAACATTGCACATTGAGCAATGAAATGATCACATTTGTTGCATAATGAAAAATGTGGGACTTGAGGCTGAGGATGGGGTGGAGGTGGCCCTCTTGGTGGTCACCTCTCCTCTAATATATATAAAATGTTCCTAGATTCTCTAGCCCCTTGAGTTGTAGTTTTGTCCACGTATTTTGTGTCCAAGTTTTCTAAGCCAATATTTTCAACGATAAGGTGTCGCATGAAATCTAACATCGATCGCAAATGATGGGTATGGGGACAACGTCACACGTGGTGGTTGCTTCGATAGATCTGACATGTATGTCATCTATGTCGAGATAAGTTGCTTTGGGAAATGTGTGGAATTGGGTACCAATGGTTAAACACCCTTAATTCGGGGCATTGAACGATCAAGTGATCAGGTTCATCACACAATGCACAAACTGGGACATGGGGTGTGGCCTCTGTTTTCCTTCTTTGAGCTATTTGATTTTTTGAGTAAGAGCATGATGTGGGCTCTTCTCTTATGTATATTATGGTTTTGGAACCTTCTTTGTCTGTTTACATGGATGTTGTAGAGGGGTCGTAAAGAATAGATTTCTCTAGGGCACGGAATGCATCCCTATATCGAGGCATCTCTAGAAAATGGTGAGTGTAATGCCTGTATTGGTAGCATATGGTGCACGCATGGTTGGCGAGTAATGATTTATCTTGAGTATTCATGACCTTTTCCTTTTTATGAGTATTTGAGGCCACGACATTTATTTCGGCACGTAGAAGAGCTTTTAACTCATCTAATTCCGAGAAAATATTAGTAGGATGGCCTACAATATTGCACAATGCACAAGGTTGCAATGCCCTAGTTAACATAAGGGTATCGACCTTCTTCCCTTTCTTGTTATCCTTCATGGTAGTACAATTCAGTCTCGCTACAGGGGCTTCTTTGGCTATTGAAACCTCTTGGGAGATGATAGGAATTACTCCTATAATGGTAATTCTTTGGTTTTTTGATGTGGTCAGAGGGGCAAAATACTAGACTAGTATTGAGAAAGCCGCATTTGGAAATGTAAGAGTTTCCATGACTTATTGTGAAAAAAAACAAGGTGGGGGATACAAAAATGGGGTTTGGGAGATAGCATATGGTAGGAATGTCGGCTCAGAGTCAATGACATCTGTGTTGGCGATTTCTGGTTCTGGACTAGTTTTTGTGTTTCATTAACTCATCATGCACACTGCCACCTTCATGGTTTTTGGGGCTTCCCTTGGTATGTTCCCTAGGTATGTTCCCGAGATATAATATGGTTTGAACTGGCTAGGGTAAAATTTTGTCTATCTTGTGAGTGGTTCCATGGTTGCATCCACGTATGATAAAACAACATCTAGAGAAGTGACTAGTTTCTTTTCATATTACATGAGCTAGTCAATGGCGATGATTTTTTCTTCATGATGGAACATCATTACCCTAAAAATAGATGATGCTACTGTGGTCATGGTGTACATGTAACTTTTCCTGAGGAGGATATTGTAGTCTAATTGTGCATCCAAGACGTCAATGTCAATGAGAATTGTTTTTCCAGCTAGGTGCACTGATAAATTTTGGAAAATACCAATAGGTGTTGATGAGTGCCCATCATATGCTCTGAGCATGATGTCAGATGGTTTTATTTCAAGTGATCCTAAATTTTTCCAAAATTTTTTGGACATGATGCATGTGGACACTCCTTCATCCACAATGCAATGGTGTATGGTGATATTCAGAATTAAAACTAGTTTCTAGAAAGCTACTAGAGAAGGAATCCTAGGGCCTGCTTTGTCTAGATCGAAAACCATTAGGAAATAATATGAAGGTTCGATTGCACATAAAGTGGAAAGTAAGGCTTTTCATCATATTAGGCATGATTTCAGGACCTACAAATATGACATGGATGTTGGAGATTGAGCTAATTCATCCACTCTCCTATAGCTATGAGAAACTTTGGAATGATTCCCTACACACCTTTTTGGTCCTTTGATTGTTTTTGGGAGGGGATAAATAGGTATCTTGGATATGGTTAATGGCACAACATAGGTATCTTGGATATGGTTAATGGCACAACAGTTGTGCTCGTAGTTGTACATGAAGGGTTGGTATCGGAGGCATGTCGTATTTCATATCTCGTGTTTGGAAGAACAATTATTATCCAACCATGTAGATATCATGGGTGTTTCCTCTAGTATTTTTTTTGGGTTGGTTGTTGCTTTTGGGTGTTAACCAATCCCTAATGGGGAAAAGGTTCCCATGTTACTGCAGGCTATTATTTTTTCACCCATTGCCCATAGTTACCCTGTAGTTTCTTCAAATCAGGGAGTTTGGGGCAGTTGTGTATGTAATGACCATACTCCCCACATATAACACAAGAATGGTTTGTCCATAGACTAGGTACCTTGTTTTTCCCTTTGTGTTTATTACTTGGCTCCTGGTTTTGATTTTGGTTGGAGTTGACCCAAAACTCGAGATCATGGGGGAATTGTTGATTGTTTCCTCCCTATCCTGAATCTCCCTTTTTTTTATTATTTGGCTTCTTCTTTGCAGAATTTGGAGAATTATTTTTATTCTCCTAGTCATAAGATGGTTTTTGTTGAGCCTAGAAAGGTCGCAGTAGATTCACTGAACTATTGTTTTGCATTGATGGTATATTTTGTGTTGGGAGAGGGGAGTATTGGTTCCCCTATCCTTGATTGGGGTATGAGTGTTGCAGTGGCTCTCCTGTATCAAAATTTATAGTTGATTATTGGTTCTCCTGCGAGGGAGGATATGTACCTCCCTGCTATTGATGGTATGTAATTTCCCTATTAGTCATGTTGTGCAAAGGTGTAGGCTGACTATGATTATACCTTGGTTGTGATACATTCTGCGTAGTATCATAAGAGTATATTGGGTATTGATAGTTTTTGTTTACTTTAATTTGGGTTAAGGACCCTATCAAACCGTCAAAAATATTTTATGCATGTGGTAACTCTCTATAAGTTTGCAGGTGCGGGGAATTTGGAAGGATATGGTAGATATATCCAGATTGATTGTAAATGAGCTCAAGTTTTCAGATTTACTGATGGCATATTCCTCATAGAAAGGTTTTTATGCTGCCATGTATTTTGAAATATCTACTGTGATATTGTTCAAGAATAAATCCAATAGGAATCGATCGTTGAGGTTGGCTTTAGACAAGTTGTGACACCTCTGCCATTCATGGGGATGGTCTGATATATGAACGACATGTGTTTGTCTAACGCAAGTCAGAATTTCCATTTCCAAATCAAGATGAATCAGTAGTTGGAAGTATGTAAGGAACGCATTAGCGAGGGCCATAAAGGTTCCATGTGTCGCATATGGTTAGTCGATATACCATTTTTCCGCAGGCCTTGTCAGGGTGCGTTGAAAAAATCTTTGTTGAATGGTATCATCTATGATACTATTTGACAAAAAACACAGGTTAAAATTCACTATATGATTTTCAGAGTCTTCCACTTTCTTCCCTTCAAATTTTTGTATATATGAAGGGAGCTTCATGGGCATGGGCATTGGGTGGCCAGTTAAGGCCATGTTCAATGGGGTCGTTCGTTAACTTCATTAGATATGGAAGATTTAACAATGCTAAGAAAGGTAACAGATTATTGACCACCATCATATGATGATGGTGCACATCTATGTGTATGTGGTGGCCTTGGGGAGGTGCCTGAGAAATATTTCCTTGTGGCACTCCCTAAGGGGTGATTTGTTGACTCCACAGAGAGGTAGAAATCCTTTGATGTCGAGGGGTCGTAGGAGGATTTGAGTGTGGTGACTCTAGAGGGGTCTCCACTGGTGTGGTGGTTGGTGACCCTTGGGGGGTTCCAATCAAAGACGCCCTGATAAAGGATTATCCTATAATGGATGTGGCATGATGTCCTCTACGCCTGAATGGAGGGAGGTCTTGCACTCCTCCCTATAAAGTGGGGATGTTTAAGAAACGTCTAGATCGATGGAGTCCCATTGGGTCCTCTAGGGTTTTGACTAGCATAATATTGTTGGTGTTTTTTATTTTGGAGAAATGATTATTTATATGAAATAAATAATATAATCACATGCATAAAAAAATTGAGATATGGAAAGGTAATTTTTCTCTTTAACGTTAAACTATGTGATCAATCAAGAAAAAAATGAGGTTTTTGTTTGTTTTTCATATGATACCAAAAGCCTATATAGACCTAATCATACTCCAACTCTCATTTTAATTGGGCCTTCCGAGCATAAATTTTGATGGGTATTGGGGCCAACATCCTGAAAGAAATGG
Source organism: Pinus albicaulis (assembly GCA_034641835.2). Classification (NCBI taxonomy): domain Eukaryota; kingdom Viridiplantae; phylum Streptophyta; class Pinopsida; order Pinales; family Pinaceae; genus Pinus; species Pinus albicaulis. The sequence goes on along the minus strand of CM076584.1, from coordinate 872,913,381 downwards.
TGACGCCTTCCAGCAACCGACGAATCGACCAAGGTAATGGTATGAGGCTCAAGTGTTGCCTGCACTGTCACCTATAAGGAAAGGATACCCTAATGTTTTCCACTAAATTACCATCGTCCCACGTGAGAATTCAAGCCTTGAGCCTCTTGGTAATCAGTTACCAGTACCAAGAACTAGATGGGTCAGATAGCCCCAAATAGTATCACACATACTCAGCCTCGGCCTAACCCCCTATGAAACCAATCTTTGTAGTGCTCATGTATTTTTTCATGGGTGAATAGATGAATTTGAAGCTCCCTAAAAAGTCAAAATCTATTTTTCAAAATGTATTATAACCATGGTGGCTTATTGGATGCCTACTCCCAGTGGTCCTAACATGACCTAAAATTTTCTTTTATGGCCCCTGTGGGGAGAATTTAGTGAGTTCACATTATTATTGTTTTTAAAGAGTCTTAATTTTCTTTAGGGTGTGATTTTTTGAATCAAACACAAGGTAACAAAAAAGGTCCCAAAACATTGGGTTCCTTTTGGTTCAAAACTTACCAATGCTTCGTGTGTGTTTTATATTGAACAATCAAGAGTGTGATGAGATTTGGATATGATTTGATCCTCTACAATCCTCTTCTAATTACACTATGCACAATTATTCCTTGCTAAAATTTGAAATGATTTGCAGATTAGGGGTTTCTTACATTTTTCCTAATTAAACTATGTTGCACTAAAGGGAGATGGTAGTTCAAATGTCTTAGGAAAGCTTTCATATGCATGCCCCCACTCACCGAGAGGTGCAAGCACATAAAAATATTACTCACTTTCGTTATCGACACTTTGATCCTAGTTCTCATTCTAATGAAACATTTGAAATAACTGAATTGGTAAAATATGTGTTGATTTAGTGGGCCACTTACTTTTTTACCAAGTAAACTATGTGTCCTATATTTCTATATGCAAATAACTTGTTGAGAAAGCATGTGTGGATTAGGGCCACTTTCTTTTCTCATATTTAAGTTATGTGAAATTTTCAAATATAAAGTAAAATTAAAAACACCTAATTGCTATGCTAATTATAGTTTAATTCAGAAATTAATTGTCCTAAAAATAGTAAAATGTAGAACAATAGTTATGGAAAGTCATTAGGGGTTGTCAATCACCTTACAAATGGAAAAACATAGTGAAATTTGGCTTGTTGGTCTACCGCATGGGTTGTCTTTGCACAGGAATGTGGTGTGCGTAATTCAGAGAGTACTTCGCGTTGTTGCGCAAGATAAATAAAAAATTGAACTCTTTGTGGTTTAGAACAGTCATTGAATGTGATGAGAAATTCACAGAGAATGTTTGAATTTTTTGCAGATGTTTGAGTAGGGGGAATGACTTGCAAGGACCACCAATAACTAAGAAAAATAATCAAGTATGGTCGGAATTCCTGAGGTGGTGTTTTTGTTACACAAGTGTACCAAAATGCACCTCCCTAGCAGTCGGTCGTTACCTGCAGAAGGTCACAAATAAGATGATGTTGTTGTTACTAAACATAGTAAAAAATTTAAGAGAAAAATCAAAAGGTAAGTAATTCATAAAATAACATGAACTTAAAAATAAAAACACAAGATAACAATGCTCAAATGGAGCAACAACTTAATAGAAACAAATGGAGAAATATCCCTTTATTAGGTACTAGTGGTATGAATAATACAATGTTGAGTCTCTTGTGATGAGTCCTTTGAGCTATGGAGCTTAAATACTCAAGAGAAGGGGTGTTCCTTTCCTCCATTTTCCTAAAAGTATGTCCTCCCTCTCTTGAAAGGATGGTGATCACTCTCATATGATGAAGCTCTGTTCTTTACTAAGATGTTGGGTGGAAAACATGCTAATCTCTCCAATGCTTCTGCTACTACACTTGTAAGCTGGATTGGTATGGAGAAATTTGGCCATCAGAACAATGTGTCTCCTTTTTCTTTTCCCATGGCTAGTTTATATAGAAATTATTTGAACTCTCTTCCCTCTCTTGGCCCAATATTGATAATGAACCAAGACTAGGACAAATGATTCCATGGTGGGTTGCAGACCTCTTCAAGGTGGCTCAATTTTTGCTATCCTTGACTGTAATTTATAGAGAATCATCTTTTGCAAGTGTGTCAAGTGGTCCCGTATGGTGACTTCTCACCATCCCCAAGACCAGGAGAATATCAAAGGATTAAGTGCGTTGTATGCAAAGAGTCTTTGTTGTTGGTGCATTGTCCGCCAATTTCTAACTAAACCTTAGGAAAATTAAATTTTTGTGCTTCCTAATGTATTTATCCTGGAAAATATTCATTTGTGCTATTTTCTTGACATTATATAATGTATTTTTCCTGTACGATTTTCTAGTTTTAACAATACCTTCATTCTAAAAATAAAATATTTGTATGGAAATCTTCTCTTACCTCGAGTTCTGGTGCTACAACCTTTCTCTGATGATCTACATCTCCTGCTCTATCTAAGCCAACACATTAACATCATAAAGTACCAATGATATCATGATGACACAACTGCAATAATAACTATCCCAATGCATGCATAGCAATCACATAGACAAATAACTTGCATGCATGAAAAACACATTACGTCTATCCAGTCTAAGTGTTGAACCATGCTCTGATACCACTCTGTAATGAACTCCTCCCACACTTACCCAATTTCACTAGTCCACGAGGGTAAGTATGTGCCAGGGAGATACTTAATATGATTCAGCCTCCTATATCACCTTAAGGAAATGGAATCGGCAAAACAAAACCTTATTGACTTCCCTAAGGTGATACAAGACCCCCAAGGGCTAAACCACCCTTCCAAGTGCCCAAACCCTTAGCCAAATATATTTTTCACTAAATTTAACTCATACTCACATGAAAATTATTGCATCCATGTGAATATAGGCCTACATTCACATGCATAATTCTACCCTACAAAGGTGTGTCTGCAGTCTCAATTTCACAGTTTTGTGCCTGCTACCACAAAATTTGTGCCTCCTTTTCAGGGCTAGACTCCAAGTCACTGCCCATAACTTTATGAAACTTTCCAAAATAATAAATGACACAAAGGAAAATCCTCTAACACAAAACTTAATCAAGAAATTGACTTAGCAAGGCCTAACCATGAAAAAAAAAAAAATCAAACACACCACAAACATGTAATCTATAGGTCATGAATGCATATTTAAACATAGGGGTCTCATGATTATCTGAGAATCATCAGGAAGGTCTAATTCCCTCTCATAATAGCTGCAATAATATATATTATTCCAAGCATTCATCATCCATTCATATATCCATAAAAAATTCCAAGAGCCATAGAAAATATACATGATATAACTAACAAATAACCAATATATAAACCATCGCAAGGTAGCCATAAAATAACCATCATAATCAATACATGTATACATGAATCACAATAGAAAATACCTCATATTAACATATGAAAATTCTAACCAATTTAGGTACTTCCATGTGCCATCCGACCATAGATTGGGTTGAACCAATTCTCTCTTTCAACCAATCACCCCCACACCATATTCCAAGCATGAATACGTATCTCATGGAATAAACCAAGCATAAACAGGCTAGGATTTGAGAGGAAAAACTACCTAAACCCCCAACCAATGATTTTACCTCATGGCCCACGCGGTGTAGAGTAGTCGGTGATGGGGTGCATTGTTAAGACACTCTGTATGCAAGGTCACCGGTTCAAAACCCATGGGTAGGATGGGAGGAGAAAAAAATGGAAAGATTAGGATTAGTCAAAACTACCAAAAAAAAAATGATTCGACCTCATAGTTGGACATCACTAACATCAAAAAATCAGTGTCTACCCAATTTTTCCAAGGCTCCAGAGCATTTTTTCCAACTTGGCTTCCAGGAGTAGTAACTCAACCCATAATTGTCATTGGGCTCCAAATAATTTTTCCAACAAAGGTTTCTAGGACTAGTAAATCAACCCAACAAGGGTTCCAGAGTTTTCTCCCAACCAAGGCTTCTAGGACTAGTAACTCAACCCAAGTTGTTACATGTCTTCTAGAAAATTTGTCTAACCAAGGCTTCTATGAACTAGAAAATAAACCCACAACCATAAGAAACATGAGCACCAATCAGAAAAAAAAAATGGAAAACACACAATGCCATGTCTATCTAGGAAATGGCAAGGCTAGGAAAAACCACTATTGATCTAGGTAATCCTCCATGCCAATGAAATCTCATAACTAAGAAACCACATACGTATATGTTGGACAGGGCACCCCTAGGTCAAATTTTTTGTAAACAATATGAATTTTGAAGAGTGGAGCACAGTGCACGTAGATGTTTTAGAGTCTTAGGGGCTTTGGGGTAGGTCAAGGTCCCTTTTTTTGTAAAGGGAAGTGAATATTTTGAGTACTTTGAGCTCCACCCATGGTTTTTGGACCATGCTATTGTAAAATAATTAGCTATATAAGGAGCCATTGTAGTGACTCTAAGGATATAAAATTCATATGGATGTGATTCTAGATTTGAATTAGAGGTTGTATTTTTTTGTTTTTTGTGAAATAAAAGGTTCCTGCAATTGAGCGCATAGACCCTTACAGCTATGTCCATAGGGAAGAAAGTATTGTATTGAGAATATCTGAACTAATAACTGAAGACTTTGAATACATATATTTGTTATTTACTTATATGTTTTCTTTATCTATGTTTTGAGCTTATCTATGCTATATCATGGTTTTTATTTGCATTTGTGTCCTAAAGTCATTAATATTGTTTAATATGACGATTAAGGCATAATAAAGTAGAATCGTGCAAAGCGCAAGCTAGTTAAGTAGACTTATGGAACATCATCTATATATTAAGCATATTAATTCTGCGAAGCTTAGAATAAGTATTAATTGGATATAATCCCTAAGGTCACACTCCATAGTCCCTCTGGATGCGGAAACCTTTTTCTAGCTTCCCCTAATATTTCCTTGGGTGAGACTTCGGTCCGCGCAACAGATCGTTGTTGAAAGTGTTGGTATAGAGGGTTTTATTGGTTCACACAACCATCTTTGAACCTAGTTCTAGGCCCCCTCAAGCCAAAAAATGGTTATGTTAATGATACCGAGATCTGAAGACTGGGGGATATGTGGATGTGGCATCTGACCATAAAAATAAATTCAAGATTGGGTACCTCTAAAAGAGTGAGAATTTGTTGTACAAGAAAACTGAAATCTGCGCATGTCAACTAAAAATTGGTTACAAATGTATATTTTTACAGATCAACATGAGATATTTTTCTCATTGTTCGCTAACAAGTTGCATTAGTGGCTATCAAGACTAGCTCAGACTAAGACTTGTTTTAAGCACAATGAGCCTACTGCGTGGAACCCGAAGCTGAGTAAGCGACTAAAGGAGATTGATAACAAGATCTCCTTGAATGTTGATTATTGGATTGATAGTATTCTTGGAGGTTTTATTACTGATTTCATGATCGAGACATACGTGTCCTACAATGAAGCCGAGCACAAAATTTTGAAGGGTCTACGAGGTAAGTATTTAAGATCTTTAATGATGTGGATTAATATATTGTTATGTGAGAAGGGTGTACTAAGTATGCAATATAATTGATGTTTGGGTGACTTAAATCTAGAGCTACGTGAAGTGGTAAAATATTCAGGGTAGATCATGACAACTAAATTAAGTTTGAGTATAATCCCTTGTTTGTATTTGAAAACAAAGAAGAAGAAAGCAACATTTCAACCCCTAGAAGTGCGTCGTAGTTAGACTTTGGATATCATCAAGGCGCGTCTGGGATTCCCCAGCTTTCCACTCCCATCACACCTCATCCCCATCTCCATATTTTTCCTCCACCTTCACCTCCACCTCCACCCCCACCCCCACCTCCCCTACTTAACATGGCTCAGATAGTGAAGATGTATTTTCTTAAGAGTTAGGGATCAGAGGATCCTGAGAAATTTGGTTTTTTGTAGAAGCAGTTTGGAGATTGCAGCAAGTTACTAATGAAGATATGAATAAAGGTTATCTTGTCACAAAATTGCAAGAAATAAAATTGTCTTGGTATATGAAGTACTCTGCGACGCATCAAAATGATACGTTGGATCAGACAAAGTTAGAGATGAACATTGAATTTAAGAATCCAATGTCACAATCACAATATATTACAAAGATAAAAGAAAATAATAAATTGGTATATGAAACTTTGTGGGATGTAGATCAAAGATTCAAGATGTTTCTAAGCCAAATCAGCTTCCAAGGCCCCGATGAACAACAAAAACAATCATTTATAGTTGTGTTATAACCACATATTAGACTGCCATAATCACAACATAATATCGCAACCCAAGCCAAAGCTTTGGAGATTGCGATGAAACTAGAAGCTTCACCACTAGCAGATACCAATATAGGGGTTCAGTAGATCCAAACACAGTTGGAGATATTGCATATGGAGCTGCAAGACTTGAAAAAGGTAAAAGAAGTGACCTGACATTATATCATAAGTCTGGTGTATCAAATGTAAGGCATAAGGTCATTATAAAGATCGGTGCCCTATATTTAGAGATTACATCAATAACAATGGACCTAACCCAGTGAGCCCAAACATAAGAGTATGGTGTGACTTATGTAAATTATTCATCCAGAACCCCAAAAAAACATTGTCATATGGTGAAAAATAATGTGCTGACAAAAAATTAATTATTTTTTAATTTATGTAGCTTAGTGGGACATGATGACAGGAACTCTCATAGCTATGATTTTATGATGCAGCAGACTCATGGGGCGTACATAATGTAAGCTAAAGGTTGTTGTTGGAACGGGGTCTCCTAACAAGCTAGGAAACTAGTCCATTTTGAATATTTTTTATGATAGTTAGCCTAGCAGAGAGGTTTTCGGGTGGGTCAAAGCCCCAAACACATTGTAATGGGTCAAAGGGTAAACTAGGGGTCTGAAAACCATGGGTTACGGACCATCGGAAAGTTGAGGCTAGATTTTTATAAATAGAGATGCATTTTGTATTGTAAAGGAGAGGATATGATGAGCTATTGATGCGGATTATGATTTAAGCTATCTGTTTTGGTTTTTGGGAACGGACTCCTGCTGGCTGTGTGTGTAGAGATCCAAGTCTAGCTATGTGTGAACCCTGCTGTTTTGTGCGCAGGTTGGGAAGGGAATTGGAATTGGAAGGAAGAATTGATGAATGAATGAATGTGAAAGGTTGTTAGATAACTAAATCTATGAGTACTTTTATGTGAATTACTAATAATTGTTGTATTATACTTTTTCTATCCTTAAGTTGTGAAAGATCTGTATACTGCATTATTGGATCTAGATCTATTATGTTCTATATATGTACTACTGTGTTGATGTTATAACAAGCATATAACTATAGATATAATGCACGTGGATGTGAATAGAGACTTAATTAACTCTGCGTAGAATAAGGTAACCAGGGATTACAGTACCTAGCACTACTCTTCTTGCTTTACCCATCCTTTCTCATGGTGCGGAAACCTGGTTCCAGCACCTACCCATACTACTTCAGGTGAGACTTTGGCCTGTGAAAGTAGGTCATTGCCGAAAGGGCCAGTTGTATAGGGGTTTCTTGGCAAACCTTGCTTACCGAACCTGGGTCATGACCCCTTAAGCCAACAAATGGCTCTGTTGCTAAGACCAGAAGAATTCTGAGAGAGGAATCGGGTAATGACAAGAGAATAATGAAGATATGACACGAATGTTAATGAGCGCTACTTTGGAGGAGAATACAACATGAAGTGGTAGGTATTATCAAACCAATCTAGAAAAGAATCACTTTGTCCATAGCCCACCAAGGAGAGAGATGATGCAAGGGTCGTCAAGCTCACAGGAGGGCAAGCCCTCAACTGGAGCCTTATTCGAAAGAGACATGGTTGTACACTTGAAGTTACCTACCTTTAAGGGTGCGGCTGATGAAGATATGGATATTTTTGGTTCGTGGACGACTCAATATGGATGGCACAGGGAGTGGTGAGCGATATTGTGAAAAAAGCACAGTTGTCCTTGGCCTTTAAAGATAGAGCGTTGGATTGGTATATGCGGTACACATCTCAAAAAGAAAGTGCATCCCTTCAAAATATTAAGGATGCCCTAAAAAAACAGTTTCGGAAACCAAATTCATACTCTCAGTTGGTAGCTGAAGTAAAATACTTCAAGCAAGGTACATCTGAGTCAGTGTGGGAGGCCGATCAGGGATTGAAGAAAGCAATTAGGGAAGGGGGGTTCAAGTATGACGACAAAAAACACACGGAATGGTTCATTGCCATGTTGCTACCTCAATTATGCATACCAATGGGATAGAAAACCTTCGAGTCGTAGGAAAAAGCCCTGGAAACCGCTATGAAGCTTGAAGCTACGCCCAAGGATGACACGTTGGGGGGAGTGCAGCAGATTCAAGAGTAGCTCAGAGCCATGCACATGGAAATATAGAGCTTGCGAACAGAATGGGGAAAAGGAGTTAGCACATACCTTTGGTGCATACGATGTCAGGTGTCTGGTCATACTAAGGACCAATGTCCCTTGTTGGCGGATTACCTACAGGTAGGGGGACCTAGTCTGCTACATCCCAGATCTAGCAGACCTATGCTCTAGTGCGATGACTACCGGGTAGTGGGACTACATGATACAGCCCAGTGCCCCCGACTAATTATGGGTGATATGAAGCAACAATGGTGTAGGTTTTTCTGGTTAGTAGGGCACGATGAGCAGAACTGCCGTACTTATGACTTAATGATGGATCGTGGGAACTTATTTAGGGTACAATCAGACCCTGCATTGCTAAGACTTTATGTGCAATTTGGAGGATCATCGGCCCGAGGCAGAGGAGGTTGGGGAGGAAGCGCAGGACGAGGACGTGGCCAGCTAGTCTGTTATAACTGTGGGGAAATAGGGCACTTTGCCAGAGAATTCCCAAATCCAACTAGGCCATGAAAATATTGTAGGCAGCTGGTCAATAAGGTAGAAGACTACCTAATTTTAATAGCCAAGATACAATAAAAGCAGCCCAACCCTATGCAAAACATAAAAAGAGTTAAATCTGAGCTAAGAAAGGAAGATCCCTGTGTAAAAGTCATGAAACACAGTGGGTTGGTCACCTAGGGAGAAAAAGAGGAGCTTGCCTCCCAGGAAGGAGTGCCTGTCAAAGAACAAACAACACCAATAGTCCCCACGCCGCCACCAACGCAACCTCAGATAGAGGAAGGGGTTGAGCCCTTTTTAAAGGCATGTCTGAAGCTGCTGCTAAATCCACAGGCTGTAGGAAATATCCAAGCGCTACTGAATACCTGTGCGGTTCGGACCAATTTGATCCCTGAAACCAAGGATGTACACAAACTATACAACTATAAGAAGCGCACAAAAAGAGAGATGTGATTGACTTCACAAATTGGTGACTACGAGATGGATCAGTTTATCTTAGATCTAGGGTCAGATGCGAGTGTATTACCAAAGAAGACATGGAAATGAATGGGGGAACCTAAATTAGAATGGTCCACCATCTAGCTGCAAATGGCCAATCAACAGAAAATCATCACTCAAGGGAGAAAAACAAAAGTCATGGTTGACATCGTATGGGTGAGGGCCCTAGCTGACTCTGAAGTCATAGAAATTGTGGAATATGCAGATCCCTACCCTACGCTCCTTGGAATGGATTGGGCAATTTACATGGGGGGTGTCATCAATCTCAAGAAGCACTGCATGGTGTTTGAAAGCAAAGGTACGCATGTCATAGCACCACTAGATCCAGCAGAATGTGCGCGGTATACAGAGCCAGCCTATGAGGAGGAGGAATTAGATCACATTTATAAATTAACTACGCTGGATGAAGATAACCCCACGGATGAAGGAATTCTCTACTAGGAAAAGGACAGTGAATGTTTTTCTAACTCTGATGAGGAGCTGGAAAATTAGCAAGGCCGATTGCACAAAGTTTCGGCACTCTGATGTCTTCAGACTGTCATGAATTTTGGGCGCATCTCTACCGTGAAAAGGAACCTTCCCTGCCAGGAGGACGCAGATGATAGTCAGAAGACGGTTGAACCTAAGATTCCCACAGAACACAGGCTAGGGGCACTATCACTAACATTGCGCAGAGCACCTCCACAAGGACCGATATTCTTCGCTCTGGAGAAGTATTGGAGAAGGGTGATCCTGTGCATAGGGACCCTAGTTGCTAGATGGACTCCGAGGTCAGTCGACCTATGCGGAAATTTTTTGATGATGCAGATGAATTAGCTTAAGGTGTGATCAAGCCTCAGATAATAAGTTTTCCGGTAACGTTCAGACTCAGGCATGACGGGGTTACGACTGCCTGTGCCCATGTGTAATTTGAAGAATTTATGGAAGCCTCAAGAAATAAATGACATGAGGACTCATGACGCAACCCTTTGCGTTGACGTTCCGACCAAGGGCAAAGAACATGGCTCAAAAGGACTGATGGCCAACTTGCAGACACACCTCACTTCGACCTTGATTTAGGGTACGCGAATGACATATAGGCATCATCCATGGTCTGAAATTTTGTAGATACGACCTCAGGCATGTAGGACGACTGTCAGCACATCCTGATTTAAAAATGGAATATTACAAGTATGCACAATCAGTGGCAGATCATCAATGCATCCAATTATGGTAAGATTGATCTACCTGATCAATCGTCAGTCTCACGAATGGGTTACTACCCCATTAAATAGCTTCGTACGGTGTGCAGTTGGCTGGATAATTATACACCAGGCTATTTATTTACCCTACAACATGCTCCTGCTATCTGGGTGCTGGTGTTTTGCACTCATTAACATTCTATGGGTTTCTCACTTTCGTGCTTCTAGGATGGACCCAACCAGAGAGCCGGGGAATGCTGAGTGCAGCCACCGCGGTGAGCACGACCTCTTGGAAGAAAGGATTGTCCGTGAACCATGCACAGATGGAATGCTACGATACAGGGACATGCTATGGCTTCTCCGAAATTTCGGAGTCCCGCCCAGCTGAAGAAATATGTGTTCCCTCCCTCAAATTTCCCTCGTCAATGCTCCTGACCCAACTATGGGGGACATCCAAATTGATTTAGCACAAATATCTTGCACAGAGCTACAAGGCCTAAACACTAGAGTGTTGTGCGAAGTTCGCCACCGTGACCAAGCCAGGTGACGGCAGTATCACATACCTCAAGAAGTACGAGACCAGTGGATTGCAGTGGTCACAAAGGCAATGCATATTATTCAAGAGCAGCTGACGCAGGGCGCACAAGTGGTCAAAATATCTACCCAACTATGGACAACCATCCAACACCATTCCATGCTTTAGCATATATAGACGGAATTGCAGCAGGCGAAAGCTTCTCTGGACCAAGTCAGAGCCTCCTCACCCTCCATCATCTTTGCGCAACATCTAGCCAGCATGGAAAGGGTTGAGAACTTTCACCACAACAATCATTTCATTCAAAAATGGTTGAAACCACGGGCTGACACTGCACTTCAGCTCGCCGAAGATGCTCAGTCTACCATTGAGCGTGTCCACCGACTGTTGGAATGGATCACTGCACTCCAGATGGACCTGCCTCCCTGAAAATGGTCAACATTGTGCAACAAGCTGCATCCATGGTAAGGAAGTTCTCCCACCACTTTTTTTCACTCTGGCTACCTTGTGCACAAAAATCGAAGCTGCACCACTGCAGTGACTTGGGACGAGTCACAAGATTGTTTTGGGGTACTGTTGGAATGGGATCTCCTAACAAGTTGTGAAACTGGTCCATTTTGAATATTTTGTATTATATTTAGCCTAGCGGAGGGGTTTTGGGGTGGGTCAAAGCCCCGAACGCATTGTAATGGGTCAAAGGGTAAACTAGGCGTCCGAAAACCATGGGTTGAAGACCATAGGAAAGTCGAGGCTATATTGTTATAAATAGAGATGCATTTTTTATTGTAAAGTAGAGGATATGATGAGTTATTGATGTGAATTGTGATTTAAGCTATCTATTTTGGTTTTGGGGAATGGACTCCTGCTAGCTGTGTGCGCGGAGATCCAAGTCCAGCTGTGTGCATAACTTGCTACAGTGTGCACAGGTTGGGAAGGGAATGGGAATTGTAAGGAAGAATTGATGAATGAATGAATGCGAAAGGTTGTTAGAGAACTGAATCTGTGAGTACTTTTATGTGAATTATTGATAATTGTTGTATTATGTATTTTCTGTCCTTAAGCTATGAAATATTTGTATACTACGTTCTTGGATCTAGATCTATTATGTTATGTTTATGTACTGTTGCGTTGATGTTATAACCAGGGAAAATTTTAGGGGCGAATTTTAAGAGGTTTTAAATTTTCATAGGGCGAATTTTTTATATAAAACCCATTTTCTATAGTTTTATAAAATTAGCCCTATAATTATTTTAAAAATAATTAATTATTAAATATTAGTCCACTAAAATAAATGCCCATAAAACTGAAAAAATGGAATTCGCTCCCCATTTTTTTTGTTTGGAGTAGATTTCAATGGCATTCGCTCCCGATTTTCTTTGTTTGGAGCAGATTTCAATGGCATTTGCCTGGATTTACTGGGTCGGAGGAAGGGGTTGGAGTGATTTGCCCCATTTCTGTGGCTAATGAGGTATTTGTGCCTTTTATTATTGCGGGTGTGCGGGCCATCAATAGTTCGGTCGATGCTCTGGTGGGATTTATCTCACGGGTCTCAGCGGATTTTCATTCAAGCATTATTGGGAAAAATTGGGCTATGATGATGGTTGGTATTGGAGATTCTAAGTGCAGCAAAAGAGAGGTTGGAATGGTTTATTAGGAGGAGTTTGATGGGCTATCAGGGGTTTTTGTTGTGGCTGCCATGGAAAGGTTAAGTTGAAGATCGGTCAGTATTGAGGGGATTGGGGAGGGTATTAATTATGTTTACATAAGCTTTCAAGGTTAGGCCAAAGAGATGTATTTTGTGGCAATGGGTCAAGCGCAGGGGAAATATTTCAAGGATTTTTTGAAGGGGAAAAAAATATTTCGCCGTTACTGGGTCGAAGAAGTGGTTGGGGCTTGGAAAGGGCATGGAAGTTGATTGTTGGATGTGCAAACCTACCAGATCAATGGAGGTGGAAATCGATGGAGGTGAAAAATTACAAGATCTAGACGCATTGAATGATGACAGCTGCATGCATTGATGATGAATTCAAAGTTTCTCGTCTGTGATGTATTACTTGCTCTCTGCATTTATGTTAGAATTGCTATTTTAGTTGGAACTGATTTTTTGTGCTTGTCATTTTACCTAGAACTGACCTTATGTCTCAGCATTGTTATTCTACTTAGAGTTGTTTCTATGTTTTCAAAACTGCAGAGATTTACTGGATACTACAGTTTGGTAACATCGATACATGGATGACTAGTGTCTCTAAGACTGGAATTTTTATTGAATAAGAAAGGGTGAGGACAGTGGGACCAGATTTTGGTGATGTCGAGATGTGATAGTGAATAACATTTCAATTAATTTTATTTTGCCTATGGTTAGGTGCATTGAACAGGTGTGAAACAAAATTGCAGGAGGATATGCTCTGTTTACGCCTGTTTCTTTGAACATGGAAAAATTTAGATGAACTGGGTAAGGAAATCTCTACATTTGCCAGTGTAGGCTTGTTGTGAAATGATAATATTCACCAGGTTTTCTTTAAGTCATGAAGTAAATTCATGAAACATTCCAAATTGCCATCAAGGTGTAGATATTCCCCCTTTTATACTCATGGTTTTTGACGTGTTTGGACTGGCGGTATGGCCATTTTACATGGGGAATATTTTCTGGAGCTCATTATCATCTTTATACTTGGCCTTACTTCTGGTAGTCCACTTATCAAGGTATTTAACCTTGAGGATATGGAATTGAAGGAATCTGTCGTCTTGAATGGTTTTTCTGGAATTGTTGATGATAGTCAAACTGGAAGTAAATGTGACATTGAAAATTCATCCTGTGGTTTTCTTGACATGAAGAAATCAGTTTTATGTGAAGAATAATTGAAAGGGATTAGGTCATTGAATACCAGTGGTTAGCTTAATACTAGCTTGCAGTTTGATAATGATGTGCTGATCAATGGAGAAGGAAATTTAGAGATTCTATCGCATGTTTCTGTGGGCTCTCCATTTGCAGGTTGTCAGATCAATATTAATATCTTAGGGGACTTATTATTGGCTGAGTATGCATCTCTTTTAGCAGGGAAATTGATCGTACGTGCAGGAAAATTATTTTTACAAAATATTTCTTTCCTGAAGACAACTGCATTAGGTGGAGCGCCACCCCCCCAAACGACTGGAACACCACTCGGTGTTGATGGTGCAGGTGGAGGTCATGGAGGTAGAGGTGCTTCCTGCATTAAGAGTGATGGCAAGGATTCGGAAGATACTTGGGGTGGAGATGCTTATGCTTGGTCTACTCTTACGAAACCCTGGAGTCATGGAAGCAGGGGTGGGACAACAAGTAGGGAAGGCGAATTTAGTGGTGGGGGAGGTGGGCGTGTCAAGATTATTGCAAGGAACATTTTTAATGTCAATGGATCTATTAGTGCTGATGGAGGAGATGGAAGATTGAAGGGTGGAGGAGGCTCAGGAGGGAGCATTATTATCCGTGTGCCTAAATTGTAAGTTAACTCTATATTTTTATGCCTGCATCAGAATTACCTAAAGAAATATTCTCTGCATGTACATACCTTTCCCTCTGGAATTGTGGGTGTTCTGTAAGAAATAATTCAACAAACAAAACATATATCATATGATACATAGGGACATTACTTATGTGAGATTTTATGCCAATGTTGTGTTGTCTATTTGATTAGTTTTTATTGATGTGATGAGTATGTATAGTGATATTCACCAATCCCAACATAATGAAGTTGTAGAAATCATTTAATGAAATTTGTATGTAAAACACTATATGTTGATTCCTCCCACGCCCCCCCCCCCCCAGTATTTCTTTTCTGTATCAATTTACTGTTTTGTGAGTGAAGCTTTCAAGTAACCTTTTTATTGTCTTTTCTTGTCGTGTTTTGTTCCTCTGAAATACAAATATTGAAAATATTTTTAAAGATCTAACAAGACTGTAATGGGATATCATAGTCTTGAATTCTTGATTAGATCAGTGTAATTTTTCTGTTGAGCGGTTTTGCAAATATCTCCAATTTCTCCTGAGTTTTTCAGGTTGCCAATTTGTTTGGTGGTTTCAGAATTCTTCATGTCTAAGTTTATTCTTGTTGATTTTTTATGATATGTTCCCCCATATTTCTGCTAAGTTACTTTCTGAACCTTCTGCGATATATCCCCTCAAATGATATTTGAAACAATGCTATAGAGTGTTCAAGGATCCGGGAAATACATTTTAAGCTTTTAACTTCCATTATAAGTGCCATGGATTAAATAAATTCCTTTTAAAGTATTTTTGGGACAAAAAAGGGGCTACTCTTTAAGAGAATACAATATTGTATCAGAGTTCAACAAGAATTCCTGAAGTTCAGAGATATTGTTTTAAGTACATGACACATAGTTTTCTGTAAATATCTGATAATGAAGCTCGTTTGGCACTAAGAAGCCTTCACTTATATTAGAGGGGCATTCTTAAATGGACATAAAGATAAAAGCTCCATTAAATTCGTAGTGGAATTACTAACACCATTACCTGATAAATTAAAATGGAAATACACAATTGCAGTACCGATTTTGATGCCTAGAATCATAATCTATTACCCCTTCCCACAACTCTGCTGATATAACACCTTTGTATTGCATTATATATCCATAATTGCTAAAGTGCCTTTACACCAAAGATCCTGTTGATTCTGGTGTAGTTTGTCACTTGTGTTGCTGTTGTTTTGTTTTCTAGCATTAAAACTTGCTACTATAAGGCCAAAAATTCTATCTGCTAATGCTCATTCTTTATGTCTTGCATCACCATCTCTAGGAAGATATTACACATTGGTTCTACTTTCTCAAGTCTCGGTTGTGACAACACAATGGTCAATTTCATAATTCCTGTTGCAAATGATCCCAGCTGAAGTCAGATATCTGCTAGCAAGTAGTGTGGTTGAGGTTGGTTGCTCTAATCAATTATGAACATAACTCCTGCCTCCATTAGGAGAGGCATCTTAATATTGCAATTGCCAACAACACCATCCTGGTGAAATTGCAAAGAAAAAATGTTGTCTACCAAAACATTAGTCATAGAATTGCACTCATAATAGAGTGCAGCACAATTTCCACCCCAATTGACAACTCATCTATGAATGAAACAACTATAATAGTAGTAGAATTGAATTTTTGACCAACACATGCAGAGACATTGCCATTGACAGCACCTGCAACTATCATTTCAGCTGTAAAAAGTCCATGAGTTTTGTAACTGCAAAGCTTGCCAATTTCGGTGGACCCATTTTGCAAAGTCACATGTAACAGTTTCTATCAACACTGATCAGAGCACACCAAAAAAATGGGACCCAAAATGGTGAATAAGACAAGAATAATTATTAGCAGAATTTAACATAACTCCATTGCCTGGGAGAAGAAGAAAAATCTTCTGCAATGCACTTGTAATGTTCCTTTTTCTAGTATTCCTTATGACATGGTTAGGTATCAGGATGGAATTTCAGAGTTGGGGGAAGATAGGTCACATATGCAGGTTAGAGTTATTGGCGGGCCTTGGAAGCTTTTGGAAGGGTTTTGAGGAGTTCTTATGAGATCCGATGGCAATCGCTTGGTATATTCCACCATTCTCACAGTTTGCCTTTCATTTCATTGCATTCCAACAACTTTCAAAAAATTGAGTTATTAATGGGCCTAACTCAATTAATTACGCCTAAGGTGGCATAACTTAGTTAATTATGCCTAAGGTGGCATTTCAGGAGGAATTATTAGAATAACACCTTAGTGTAATAGCTCGTTGGAACCGGAACGAAAAGATCTACAGGATGGGATGGCTAGGAGTGATTTTCAGTGACCTCAGGAGGCATGGTGGCTAATTTACCATTTTTCCACATTAAAAAGAATATTTTAATTAAAGGAAATGTGCTCAATGATTAAAATAATAATAAAATAAGAGCTTCTAGGGGAGTCCATCATATCTATAAAAAGAGGAGGAAGGACCATTAAATATATTCTTGGATTTGATATTACTTCTTGTATGTGACATTGAGAACCCATTTCTCTACTCCATTAGTAGCCTCAGGACATAAACCCTCAGGTGATTTAAAGAGATTGGGCAAGCACGCATCTCCCCTTGGTGAATTCATCCAAAATTCACAGGATAAATTAGTAGTGATATTTCAGTCAGTTTTGGTGAAGAACCTATGCAACATTGTAACAGATTCTCGAGGCCAGTTCTTTCTCAGCTATAGCAGTTTCTTCACCATGTAAAACCCCCAGTTTATATATATGATAAATAAAGCCGAGGTTTTTTCTGCTCCATTATGATGTTATTATATTGTTCTATGTTGTTGAATTTCACATGGCAATGTTCTGTTAATGCATGGAATATTTATATGGAGCATTTTTTGAGTTAAACTTTGTGAAGATTGAAAAAAAATTAGTTTGGTATATTACAACACCTTATTGTTACAATTGCCAACATATATCTGGGTGAAAGAGAAATGAAAAAGTCTTCTCTGACAAATTAATGCTATGAGCTACTACAGTCATTGAGTGAAGCACATTGCCTACTCCACTTGACAACTTATCTATGAATGCATCCCAACTAAAATAGAAACATGATTTTCTTCTCCATCAGTGCATATAGGAACACCACCATTCATGGTGTTAGCACTTAAAAATTTTCAGTTGAAATCTAACTAGGGAGGGTGTGTAGCAAAAATGCTGAGAGTATAATTTCTCTCTATATATATACCACAAATGAATAAATGAATGAGTTGAATGCACTGTTCTCATGACAGTATACCTTTTAGGCATTGATAGGTCATGAGAGTGAATGTGTGACCAATGAAATTTCATTAAATATTGAATAATTTATTGATTATTAATATTTATTATGTTTGTAGCATTTCCATCTCCTTAAAAAAAATTTGTCCTCAAAGCAAAGGTAATGGGGATATGTCAACGAAAATATTATATTTTGCACGATGAATCTTCTTCTGGTTTAATGTACCAATTCATTGTTAATCACTTTTTCTTACAAAAAAAATTTACTTTTTATAATAATCTAGGTTGCCACTAGCTTCAACTTCATTTTACTTTTTCCAAGTGTAAATTCTAAGTCCAACGATAATGCTACAATTTATTTAATAATATTTTGCCTTTGTGAATTATATTAATCTAATTTCTAGTAATATAGTCAATTGAAGGGGTTCAATAGTAAAGGAAGGCATAGAAGAAAGGGGTTAAAAAATAGGCCAATACTAAATAGAGAAGTCGTGGTTGGAATTGTAAATAGGTTTGTATTTCATGTAAAAAAAAAGAAAAATTCTTATTATTATTTTTATTATCTATCGAGCATGTTCTTTGTTTTTGGTCAAAAAAAAATGTTAAAGGGTATTTTCTTTATTTGTAAATATCATTTTTATCTCCAATCTACCAAGTTGTCCTTCTTAGTAGACAAGTCGACATGCTCAAAGGACGTGACCCTTCACATAAAGTAACAACTACATATTAGCATATGTACTCCTTCACCAAGTAAGCAATTCGGTGTACATCTGTGAAAAGAAATTCAGACATCTAAGGTTGGCTTTTCTGTGGTACACGAGCTTAATAAGATGCTAAGTTTTTGTGAAAAGACATGCTACAAGAGGACTCAGGACCATTATTTCTGATGTATGTATAGCTACAAGGGAGACATTATCTCTATAATGTTGCGAGTTTCCATTAGTACAATATCTCTGCGATAGTGTGAATTTCAGCGAGGCACATTCCTTGTGATGATACGAGCTTCAAAAAGGCACATTCTCCTATGATGATGCAAGTTTCTTGGACAAAATTCATGTTGATTTTTGGTGGAGGGATGACTTGGTAGTTGGATCTTCTAGTTAGGACTTGGGGTTCTCTTGTGGACGAAGAATATATAAGGAAATGATTGATGGCTTTTCCCCTTATGGGTTTTGCCCTGGCCTCTGGCCTAATATTTGGTGTTTCTTGTCTTTTATGCTTTGCATTTGTGTATTTCTTGATGACCTAATGAATGAAGTAATAACTAAATGATATTAACACATATATAAACAGTCACAAGTAATTACCATTATTAGAAATTCTATCCTCTGTTTGATATTCAGCATGGTACCTGAGCTAGGAAGGTTGAAGAGTAATCATCTAAGAAAGGAATGAGAGCCCAAGGAGGGGTAGAAGGTTTTTCCAAGGCCTATAAGGCAACTGAGTTCACCAGTGGAGGAAGGACTGTGTCCTTGCATGATTCTGGGCTAGATAATCTACATTTTCTCTTTGTGTTTTAGGCTAAAATCTCTGTTTTGTAGCAAGGAGGGCTGAGACCCTTAGTTGGCTGGGAAAGAGGGCTGAAAGGCATATGATATATCAAATGTGAGGGACAAGTTTCCTCATTGTGTTGCGTTGGAAGTTAAAGGCTAGAAAGGGGAGTTAACATTGAAATTTTTTATGACTGTGGTAACCCTAGACAAAGGACAAAGTCGGTGATACTTTTCTGAGGCTTGAGAGTGAGTTTCAGAGGCACAAGTTAATGTGAAGTTCTTGTGGCATATTCTATCTCTATGATGTGAATTTCCTATGGTATATTCTATCTTTGTAATGTGAGTCTTTGTGATAATATAACTTTTTGTAATGCAAATTTCTGTGACATGACATACCTTTCTATGATGCAAGTTTCTATGGTGATATATCTCTCTATGATGCAAGTTCCCGTGGACATCATAAATCTCTTGAGATCCGAATCAAAGATAACTTGTTAAAATTGGAAAGTAGGGCCAAACTCTACCTTGGACAACTCATATGATGGAAATGATATTTTTTTTGGATTCCTCTTTCCGAGAGGTGCATGATTGATCTAAAGATCATCTTGTTTGGATGAGTAGAAGTGAGATTTTGAATTTATTCTCTCACACATGTGAAAATTGTCAAGGTTAGCCAGAAGTCTCATGTAGGCTCATAAGCCCCAATGGATGTGTCTCCACTCTCAACGAAGGATCTAAATATGAGATACCTCTTCCTCATTTTGGACATCATCACTCATGACATTTCTCTCTCCTCTCTTAATTGGTTCGTATAAGGAGTAGCCTCTCTTCTTCACTCGTGTGGCAAAGTGATTGGGTAAATATGAAATTTCCGGATCTGTTTTAGGGCAGAATTGCAGAGCATTGACCAATTTTGACCAAGGGACAACTCTACTTTTTTTGCTTCATTTTTCAGGTAGGAAGTTCGATCTTCCTAGGCCACATCCTTTGGCACAAATATCAAGAAATTTTGAGCATGTTGACGAGCGTTGACCGTAACAAATTTGGCCACAATGTTGACTTTCGTTGACCGAGTTTGATTGATATTTTTGGATCTGTTTTGGGTTTTCTTGGACTGCATTTGGAGGCTGCATTGACTGGGTTTGACCGAGCCGATCTAGAGGAGTTTTCTTGTTGGTTTGACCATCGTTGACTGTCTGGTTAGGGCATCCTGTTGACTGTAGTTTGACTAGATTATTTTGACAGTGATTGGGCAAGTGTATTTTGTATATTTTACTCTCTCTCTCTCTATTGAACTTTTGAAGAATAATAAGAAGATTTGATCGAAAGGTTTTCCCCACATTGGGGATTTTCCCTGGCATCCACCAAATATTGTGTCCTCTTGTCTTGGCTTGTCTTCTGCTTATTGTTCATATTCGATCAACATTTACTATCATTGTTAGTGTGATTGCTAATCTGGAAATTGATATTGGGCTAATAAGAAAATATTGAAGTAAATTGATCTAAAGCATAGAACATACCATTTTTATCTAAAATTAACATGGGATCAGAGGCCAGGTGAAGAAAAAGCCCAAGCTAGAGTGAGAAAAACAATCACCAAGATTTGTTGGACAAGGTCAAGGGTCATTGGCTTCCTCATCATATTTCAAATTTTAGGACAAGCTCAATGATAAGAATGATTATCATGCATGAAATATGTCTCTTGACTTGACTTTGAAATAATCACTCTGAGTCCCAAAAAACCCATATTTCCAGCCTTTTAGGGTAGCAGCGAACCTTCACACATGGACTTGGAAACCCTTTCTTTGTTCTAATATTTTTTCTTGTTCCTTCTCAAATTTAACCTATTATATATTAAAGTTGGCATTGATGTGGATAATATTTTTCCATTTGGATTAATTTTTTCACACTAACATCATTGTTTGATCATTTGGATAATTTTTTTATATTGTAATTCCTCATTTCTTGTTGAATTATATTTTTATTGTTATTTTTTGCAATGAACTAATTACTATGAATGTGTAGGAGAAGTCAATATTTAGTGTACATCACTATTAGTTGATATAATCATAAAGACCTTGTTCATATATGATGGCTGGCCATATCAAGAAGTTGTGGAGGATGTCATATCGAAAGCACTAAGAGAACCAACATTTGTAAAAACATTTTCTGCTCCGCTTGTTAGATGGTCATTTAATTTTTAGACGGTCATGTCTTGATGTAGGGGCATAATTTAATTTTCTCATTTTACCTTGGTAATTTCTAGAGAATTTAGTTTGTTAGATTGAACGGTGATGTGTGTCCAATAAATGGCTTTATTTCCAGGTGGAGCTCGAGATCATCTGGAGGATCATGAGATAACTATTGTCATGATAATTTATTTTCCTATTTTGGGTTGATTGGATCCTATATTTTTGGATCTAAAACGAATTTTAATTAATGTCGAAACATATTAATAAAAAAATGTGTTAATTTTTAGTTAACGATGGTATTTTATATGCTTGGAGTAATTTACTTCAATCTTTTATCCCAATTCAATTTCCTATTTAGAAATCACATTAACATTGACAATAAATGTTGATAGAACATAAGAAAATAACTAGAAGACAAGCCAAGAGAAGAGGACACAATATTTTGGCGGATGCCAGGGAAAAACTCCAATGTGGGAAAAACCCTTTGATCAAATCTTCTTATTATTCTTCAAATTCAGCAGAGAGAGAAAGTACAAGTTATAGCAGCCAACATGATACAATACATCATACAATACATAAGAGTGGTATGGCTATGAAGTTCAATATGAAATAATCTATTGACTGCTACTATTACTATTATATAAGGGGTGCTCTTCCAATGGCCATTTATTAACTATGTGAAGAAGGAATTGTGGAATTTGTATTTACTATAAGATTGTGTATAGCTGAGTTGCAGACAACTAAGTAGAATTTGGTAGGAAGTTTGGAGTATGTGTAATTCATAATGATATTTTCTTCTCTTCATTGACGACTTTTCAATGTGTGAGTTTTGACCTAAGACATTGCATTATCAATGTGTCAAGGCTAAAAACTCGACCTATATGTCAACTACTTCTTATGATCGTTCCTAGGAACATGAATCCTAATTTTTGTAGGTTTAAAATTTATCACAAGTTTTCTCTATTGTGGTCGAATTGTGGATATTATCTAAAAATTTATTTAAGGTACCATGGATATAAATTCCTTATGAAATTTCAACACTATAACAAACTTTGGTGCAAATTTTTGATCAATTATTACTTGGTTAGGGTTATAGATGTTAATAAAAATGTTGTGTGCATGCATGACAGTTGGGTGCAAATGCTCAATGTTGTGTAGCATTAGTGTGATAAATATGGGATAGTGAAAAGCATAGTTTTGAATATTAGACTAAGTTGACTCATACCTAATCAACTCAGTCAAGTTGATTGTTGGTTGACGGTTAAATTTTGGTTCAATGGACAAAAGATCATGCAGGCCCGAATACCAAAGGGAAAAATGGAGCCCATCATGGGGTTCTCTTTGTAATTCTCCACCACTTCTACCTTCCATGCTTCCTCAAACTCTTCTCCAACCTCAATATCAGTACTAGTAGTAGCATGAGCAGCAACACTACGCTTAGTAGAACTGGAATGCGTTTTCCAAACTGTACGAGAAATAATTCCCTCACGAGTCACCATGTGCCATGCTTGGTCTTGGTGGTTTGCTTCCTTCAACTCCTGGTTCAACTACCATATCTTCATTGGAACCAACATTCCGAACTCCACTAGACAACGATTCGCCATTTTGTACTAGTGATTCACCATTTTTACTAGTGATTCACCATGATTTTACAAGATAATATAATCTTGTGAGAGATTCGCCAAAAAAATTATATATACATATTATATTATTTTTTTAAATCGCCTTCCATTTTTCCTATATATCATGGGGATTCGCCCATTTATTATACATATAAATTTAGGGGGGTTCTTAAAATTTTCCCTGGTTATAACAAACATATAACTATAGATATAGTGCACATGGATGCAAATATAGACTTAATTAACTCTATGTAGAATAAGGTGACTAGGGAGTACAACACCTAGCACTGCTCTGCTTGCTTTACCCATCCTTTCTCAGGGTGTGGAAACCTGGTTTCAGCACCTACCCATACTACTTCGGGTGAGACTTTGGCCTGCAAAAGCAGGTCATTGCCGAAAGGGCCAGTAGTATAGGGGTTTCTTGGAAAACCTTGCTTACCAAACCTGGGTTAGGACCCGTCGAGCCAATAGTTGTGAATATCCTGGTTCGCCTACAACATGCAAAGGATTCCAAGGCAGAGGTCGAGGTCATATTATATGTTATAACTGTGGTTAGCCTGCACATTTTTCCAGAGATTTCCATAATCGAGCTGACATCACATGTAAGTATTGTACAACATTAGACCATGAGATAGAATATTTTCATGTGTTATTGGCTAAAATTCGAGAAAATATAAATCAACAACCTACTCAAAACCTACAGATGATGACGGCTGAGTTTTCTAAAGAAGATAGATGTGTTAACATAGTAACAAGGAGCGACAGAACTACAGGAGAAGACAAATAAGAAGGAAAAAACATATGGATGATACATGGGTCAGGAAGGCTAAAAAAAATAATATTGGGTTCAATGTGTAGCGAGAAAGGGAAACATTCGTGGAAGAAATGAAGATTTTTATGAGCACTAGAGCTTTGACATTGATAGTGCCGACGCAACTAAACTCACAAAATAATAAACCCAAGGAGGTTGTTGTGATAAAGGAATTTGATCCGACCATTCTGAAATCATTTTTGCAAACATGTATGAAGTTTCTAGGGGATCAAAAAGTTTTAGAAGGATTTCAAGAGTTTATCGACATCTACGGCAGAAAAGAGGAACCACAACCTGAACACCGTGCAGTAAACAAATTAGTATACATAAATAGAAAGGGAATCAGCATGGAAATGCAGTTAACTACATAGATAGGATATTACGAGATGGATCAAGTAATGTTTTATTTAGGATAAGATTCAAATGTATTGCCAAAGAAAACATGGTAATGAATGGGGTGACTAAAGCTGCAATGGTCACCAATTCAGTTGAGAATGGCCAATCAACAGAAAATTATTCCTATGGGTCGATTGCAAGGCATTGTCGTAGACATTGATGGAGAAAGTGTGTTGTTGGACTTTGAAGTCATTGAGATTGTGGATGAAAACAATCTGTATCCTGCATTACTTGGATTTTATTGGGCTTATCATATGGACACCATAATCAAACTGAAGAGTAGAAAGATGATATTTGAGAATAATGGAACAAGGGCCATTGTTCCTTTGGACCCCTCTGAAGGAGAGAGATACATAGAACTATTCTGTAATGAATATGATGATGTAGATATTGAAAATATCTATAATTTAACTGTTTAGGACGAGGATTGGATCAACCCTACCAAAGATGGGAGGATAAGCTGGGACTGGGATTACGCATGTGTTTCAGACTCTAGTGAAGAAATGGAGAATTGGAAGAATTGATTGTATGAAGTATGTACCAACCAACGTCACATAGTTACCATATCACACTAATGCATTGCATTGGAGGTACATGAATTTCCCTATTATGATGGGACTAGTCATGTTAATTTTTTTCTTGATATATTTGAAGAATAAGTACTTGAATAAAAAATGCTTCATGCTCTAAATGTCATGTTAATATCTACACCCGCTAGATGGTGGGGTACATATAAGGAAAACATTAGAAGTTGGGGAGAATACAACATATTTATGTAGCTAAAATTTGGTCAAGTAAATACTAGAATTGAAGGGAAATATGACGGCAAGGATGACCCTAGAGGACATATCTACCAATGGACTACCATGTGGGGTGAAGCTCCAACACCAAAATGGGTACATACCTTCATTCACACATTAGATGTGGTACCTATGAAGTGGTATCTTGAAACCGGACTATGCCACATAACAATGAATTGGGCATACATGGTTGAAGGATTTTTCCTAACTTTTAGTTTCAAAGATGACTATCATTACATAGATGCATATATTCAAGTAGTTAGATCAAAGGTTTTCAAGACCAAAATTGCGATGGCCTGGACACCACCTAATTGGGACATGTAGTTGTAAGAGGTAGTATAATGTTATAATATGACCGCATAAGAGGCTAAGTAAGATCTGTGCAATGTTAATATTCCAAAATCAAAAGGACAACGTGAGGTTTCTAGGCCAGAACCTATGATGTTTGATACATCACAACCGGTAAGAATGCAGAAAGTAAATATAGGGACATAAGGGGAACTGAAGTTTGTGCTTATTGCATATTATTGGGATGTAGATAGAGTTAGCAAGGTTGGAGAGCTATTACATGAATATCAGGAGTTGTTTCCCAAAAATTTCTCTGAATTGAAGGGAATAGTAGGAGACCTTGGAGTGATGAGGATCAACCTGAAGCTAGATGTGAAGCATGTGAAACAATTCCCATATATACTAAGCCCAAAATATAAGGAAAAAGTAAAGGAAGAATTGGAAAATATTCTGAAGGATGGATAATTGAACATGTGGAAGAATACGAATGGGTAAGTCCCACGGTGTTCAAAGAGAAAAAACAAAAAGGTGAAATCAGGATTTGTGTTGATTTAAGGAAATTGAATGATGCATGTGTAGATGACCCTTTCGCTACACCTTTTACAGATGAAGTTTTTTAGAATGTTGGAGGGAAGGAAGCCTCTCTTTTAAAAATGGGTTTTCAAGGTATCATCATATTATAATTGCACCAGAAGCCAGGAGTAAGACTAATTTTTCCACAGAATGGGGATTTTTTCAATATATAGCCATGCCTTTTGGATTGTAGAATGCTCCAAAAATATTTTCCAGAGTATTATTTGTTGCTTTTAAGGAGTATATACACAAGTTATTGGAGGTTTATTTTGATTATTGGACAGTCTTTGCAATGTTGAAGAAACATATTGAGAACTGAAGGCTGATGTTGGACACATGCATATTTTGTGTCCCTTTCAGTATAATTTTGGGCCATGTTGTTTGTAAACAAGGATTGATGGTAGACCCCGCAAATATTATCATGATTGTGAACCTAGAAGGACCTAAATCCATAAATAAATTGCACACAATGTTGGGATATACCGACTATTATAGGAAGTTTATAAAGGCCTATGTGCATATCACTACAATGATGAAGAAATTTCTAAAGAAGGATGCTACGTACTGTTGGGATGATGAATAAAAAAATAGCTTCGATGTGTTGAGGGATAAAATGGTAATTGCACCAATTCTAATTTTCCCAGATTGGAATATGGAGTTCTATGTACATGTTGACGCTTCCTGCATCACTTTGGGTTCGATATTAGCACAACCAGGAGATGGGGACATTGATCACCCCATAGCTATTGAAAGTAGGAAATTTTCTAAGGAAGAAAATAATTATTTCACAACAGAGTGCGAAGGATTGGCTATGGTATATACGCTAAATAAATTCAGGCATTACATGTTGGCAGGTCACTTCAAGATTTTCATGGATCATTCTGCATTGAAATACTTGGTAAACAAGGCTGTGTTGGGGGGAAATATTTTCATATGGCTACTATTGTTATAGGAGTATGATTTTTAAGTAATAATCAAGCCAGGACATTTGAATGCAAGACCACATCATCTGTCTAGGATTGAGATAAGGGAAGAATTGACAAAAATTGAAGAGGGGATTCCCTATGTGTAAAGTTTCATGATAAGAGTTGCATATGATCACTTCAAAGACATCATATGATTTTTATCTATTAGAGTATTCCTTCCGGAGTATACTACGCAGCATAAGAAGGAGCTAGTAGTTAGGGCAAGAGATTTTTCCTTGATTGCAGGACATTTATATAAGGTGGGGCCTGATGAGATACTACATATGTATATTCCTGAGCACAAAAGACACATCATTTTGGTATAATCAAATGGAGGATTTGCTGGAGGACACTATGCTGGAAAGTCCACTGCGTAGAATATTTTGAGGGCTAGACTATGGTAGCCCATGGTGCATAAAAATTCCAAGGAATATTTCATTGCTTGCAATGTCTATCAGAGGACCGGAAGACCACCGTGGAGGGATGAAATGGAACTGCATCCTCAATTCATCTTACAGGAATTCGATAATTTGACAATTGAATTTGTGGGACTGATTGATCTACCAGGAAAAAACAACATGTGCATGATACATCATCACTGTGACAGATTATCTAACAAGATGGGTCGAGGAAAATTTGGTGAAGAATTGTAGCGCGGAAACAGTTGTGAAGTTTAATTTTGAACATATATTATCAAGGTTTGGTTCTTGAATATCTTGATGAGCGATAGAGGATCGCATTTCTTGAACAACACTATTAAATAAATCATGGAGGAGATCTAAATGCATCACTAGAATACTACATCGCATCAACCACAGGAAAATGGAATGGTCAAAGCTTTTAAATTTTTTTTGGAGAATGCATTGACTAAGGTGTGCAACGTCAACATGGATGACTAGGATTTGTGCATTCTTACAGTATTATGGGCATACATGACTAATTCTAAGAAGTTGACAAGTGAGACTCTATTTAGATTGATGTATGGACAAGAAGCGATTATTCCAATGGAGTATATTGTTCCTAGTCTCAGAATCACAGTAGTTACACATATGGGGTACAAAGATATTATGGAGGAAATATTGGAACAAATAATCACACTAGAAGAAGATCAGTTCATCGCTAGATTTCACCAACAGGTGCAGAAGGAGAGGGAAAAGGCCTGACATGACCGACATATTAAGTAGAAGAATTTCGAGAATGGAGACTTAGTTCTTTTATATGACAGCAAGTTTGAAAAGTTCCCCAGTAAGCTATGGATGCATTGGTTAGGCCCATACATGATTAGGAATATCACGGATGGTGGTGAAGTTTAGCTCGCAAAGCTAAATGGCAAGTTGTTTCCTGGAAGTGTCAATGGCAACAGGTTAAAGTTATACAAGGACAACTCCAACCCTGGGGCTTCACATTGACGATATGGTTGCAGAACAGTCTAATTGCTACACGCAATTGAAAGAAATCATGAGACTATAAAATAATCTACGAAGGAAAGGCCTAATCAAATATGTAGTGTTGCATGGTATGAATGGATATGTCACAACTTGATGGAACCACATCGTAGGTGTACGGACTGTGATATACAGGGGGGTTTGATGAAGTTCATCCATAATATGACTATTGGAGTAGGAACAATTGATTTAATAGGAACCTTTCCATTAAAAGGAGTGGGAGGGTTGCATTTAATGAGCATAACTAGGTGAATTCACTGCCAAATATGCATTTATGAGGTGAATGTGAAGGGGATCATGGAGCTTGAATTTCAAATTTGTTATAAATCTGGCATCCCACTCCACATTCTGACACTTTGCACTATGATAATTAGAGTTGTGTTTTTATTCCTGAGAGATATCCGAGAGTCCTACTACATGTATGGAAATATTTTCAAGGAGATTGAGTAGGGATTTATTAGATGTCTGCTAGGATTCATAATGACTACTACACCACCAAAAAATGTAACACATCTGAGGTTTCCCAAGAAACAGACCGTTGTGGGAGAAGTGCAACCTAAGAAGCTGAAGAAGGCCGCACTTCGACATTCGCCCAGGAAAAAAAATTCCCAAAGAGCAACGGACTAAGACAACGTAGGATCGACATAAGAAACCAATCAAGGTTGAAGAATCTGAAGAATAAGAAGTTATTCTCAAAGGATTCAAAGACATCTATGTAAAGGATGTGGAACCTGTCTCCATGTTTCCATCGTATATACCGTCAAGGAAGCCGACTGCTTTCAATCCTAAAAAGGACCTAGATGTAGTCAAATTTAATATATTTACACCCTACTACCTAAAGAAGTGCCAGTCAAGGGAGATATGTTGGAAAAAGTACCACAGTTGTGTATGAAATACTGGGATTTGAATAATCGCAAAAAATATCCTCAGTTTGAGCTGAGAAATTACCTACACTTATTTTACTATGAATATGTTAGAGTGACAAGGGTAGAGCCACTTAGGTGGGTGATAGGAATTCAACACGCCAAACTATTGGACATGCTCTATGTTCCACACTTTGGGTGCAACAACATCAACACAATCTATGTGCACCAGTTACTGGCCCTCATGCATGATGATTTTCATTGGCTAGGGGAAAGATTCCCCATTGATGATATGTTAATACAGAGGATAACTGTGCTTCCATGTCAAGGATTATACCCCACCAATGCGTTTGTCAGAAAATATGAAGATAAAAAGTTTCTCAACAAGATGAAGCAAGACTATGGCCTCACAAAGGGATCATGGGGGCATGCTATTAAATCTAATAAGGATAATTTGGTGTGCTTTTCCACACACATTCTGGCAGGGAATATCATGCGAAAATTATGTGCAAAGGAAGTATCAGTTCTCGTAGTGTCTCTGGTTGCGCAGTGTATCAAAGGAGTCCAGTTCAATTATGCCGGGTATTTATGCAAATATTTTATGAATGATTGTAAATAATCTCAGGAGGAAGGAAAAAAATTACAATATGCGTGGCTATTTCTCTTTATTATGCTAATGGCATCGAAAGAGCCTACTGAGTCATAGTTCCCCACTGTGGACCCAAACATCTGCGAGGCTGGGTCATACACCTTGCTTTGGAATTCCAAGGTACCCACATGCGCAATGAATAATAAGTTATTTTTGGTGGGTTTTGAGATGAGTCTTCAAATTATGATTAGCTCGAATCCAAGGCTATCACCAAGTCTATTCAAATAATGTCGCCAGATTGCTGAGTTTGAAGTAGATTTTCACCATGTATATATTTGTGTGAATAAGGACCTTGCAGAGGTATGGTACAAGCTTTCATACTTAGTGACCAGGGATGACATCGCCCTCATTTTTAGTCAGTTTCCAAGTGAATAGTTAATTCCCTCCATGAAATGGGCAGAGACAGAACATGTAGCAACTAGTGGTGTGAATGAAGGTACCTCAGGTATGTAGACTGGCAAGAAAGACACGGGCAACATCCCAGGAAGGTTACCTTTGAGACCAATAAGGAAGTTGAGAAAGAGGTATAACCAGATATGTAGACGGATGATTAGGATATTTTAGGAGGCCATGATTAGGGTGGTGTCTGTTAGTTCCAATCTTCGCAACCTATCACCAGGGATCAAAATGGGCTCTTACTATGTCTGGTTTTGTTAGATGTTTTTCACATGATCTTTAGTACAAAAAATTTTGTAAATTTTTCCATCAAAAGGAGCTCAGAAAAATATTTCAAATGGTATATCACACTCTC
Source organism: Pinus albicaulis (assembly GCA_034641835.2). NCBI lineage: Eukaryota > Viridiplantae > Streptophyta > Pinopsida > Pinales > Pinaceae > Pinus > Pinus albicaulis. The sequence goes on along the minus strand of CM076584.1, from coordinate 872,882,612 downwards.
GTAACCGGTTTTTGGATCAGAAGATATGATCAAAATGAATGATTGATTCTTGGTTATGCATGTTTTGAGGTCAGTTGCTGCATAGAGGGACAAGTTTATTACAAAATCATTTTGGATAGAAATTTTAAAAAAGTGAAAGAGGTTCTTGTCCATCACATACCAAATAACAAAAACCTCCTTCATTTTATGAAAAAATTTTACTTTGTGGGAGATATGCAGTGATATTTGAAGCTAAATTAAAACAAAACAAATTTTGCAGTTATTTTACTGTTTTAGTCATTTTAGTGTGGTGCCATGTTACAATCTATGGAAAGTGATTTTGAGAAACCAAAAGAGGTTTTTGTTAAAAATGTGCCTTATAAAAAAAACCTCTTTCAATTTATTCACAAGTGTCGTGAATTGGAATATTTGACTAGATCTTTACAACTCATTTTTACAAATTTAAATTTTTAATGATTTTCTGTTTTAGAGATGATTTTGTGGTACATATTCCAAGCAATTGGAAACAAATTTCCAAAATTGGAGAGAGGTTTTTGTCCAAAATGACCTTATCTACAAAAAAATCTTTCAGTTTTGTAACAGGTGCTATGGTTCAAGAGATATGAGTTCACCTTTGACACCTAATGTCAGAAATTCCGTCCAAATTTAACGTAATTGATTCTATTTTGAAGAAGATGGTTGAGCTTAATTCCGTTAATACATGGATGAGAAAATTGTATATATTTTATGAATTTTAGAGTGTAAGCGTTGGATTTTTTTAGTAGAGTGAGGCTGCTATTTGACTGTGTAAATTTTTCCTCAAATATTATTTTAATAAATCTTTTTCTGCTCTTTAAATTTGGGATTCATCACGGTGTTTAATGTGCAACATGTTTTTCTTCTAAATTCATTTCCATGCTTTGTTTTTTCTGCTAATTTGGTTACAAAATTCTCTAAGGGAAGTGTTAAGAATCCATCCATTCACGATTCTCCTTTCACAATGATTATGTTGTTTGATGTAGTGGTTATCTTTTCAGAATCCATCCTCTGTTAGATGCTCTGTTGAGTAACCTTGTGCTTCTCTTTATTATATATTTTCCATTGTAGATCCATCCCTTGATTGATGCCTACAAGGCAGCGGTATTTCTCCTATTTTCTTCTCTCATTACATCTTTAATCTAGCTGTACATTGCGCTTACTTTGCCCCAAGTTTTCCGGCAGAAACTAGCCCCAAATTCATAGCCCAATAGTCCCTTCTCTTGCTGTTTTCAACCCACAATTTTCAGCCAAATCCTTATTCTTCATAGCTAGCCTAAGATTCAGTTATTGCAGCCATGTTTTGTTGGAAAAGAGAGAGCCCTCTCTGGTCTGGAAAGGCTAGATGCTAGATCGAAAGCTTGGTCTGTGGTTACCTCAAAGTTACCTCTTCTTAGCCTTGAGGTTCATTCTGAGTGCTAAAATTTTGGTGTCGTTGCCGAGGACGAGGTGATAGATCTTCTATGGGAAAGATTGTTTAAGTGGCATATTTTATTGTTGATGGTGGACAGTAGTCAGACACATATGAAGACTAAAATCATCTACCTGATGACTCCATTGTTCTAAATCCCGAGTTTCAAACTATTGATGGTGGCTCCACTAGCTAAATGAAGGACTCAACTGTTGCTTCTATTTTTTCAAGGTATTCATGTATTGACTTTTCTAATCTTCCTGGTTTTCCTAATAAATTACCAAAGGATTCATATATTTTGAGTAATGGCCCTAAATTCAATGGGGAAGATCTAGCTTTGACTCTTGAGCATGTAGAAAATTTTAAAACATTTGTAGAAAATCTTAGAGTCAAAAAAGAGGATCTTTTTATTAGATTTTTCTATGATTCCTTTCAAGGAAAATGTAGACAATGGATTGAAAATTTGTCTATAAGATCTATTAAGTGATTTTTAGATTTCTGGTGTATCTTTCTGGAAACGTGGATGGAGAAAGAGGAAGAATTCAAAATAGAGGTGCCCTCTATTCAAGGCTTTAGAGAATGGGAAGATATGTGCACAAATGATGAGGTAGATGAGAATTTTTCTTCATCTCTTTCTTCTTATCTGAAGGCTTGTCGATGTAGCCATGAAGTTAAGCTCAATTTTTTGCAATATTTTTCCATCTAAATTGAAGAAGATCTAACTTAATTGGAGACACAAATATAGTCCCAGGATCTAGACTTTCAAGTCCCATTCTTTGAGGACCTTTTCCAGCAGAAGGAAGGAAAGGTAAGGCTACCCTTGGATGTTTGGATTAATAATTTTCAGCTGGAAGCATGTATTGAGGAGTTGGGGAAGCAAATAGAGTCTAGTTTCTTTGATCCTGTTGCAGCATATATGGAAAAAAAATTCAGTTTGAATAACAAGCCAAATTTCCTTTTATACATCCACTCCTTTTGTGCATGTATGGCTGTCAACATTTCCAGTTGTGTCCTGGTTCAAGCACTTCCAAGCAGCATCCTTGTCACAGTTACTTGATTGGTTGTTACGGCATTACATCATTACTTGATATCTCAATTTTGCTGCAAAGTAGGGTAGGTTTGTGCATAAATAAGCTGCCCAAGGCATCATTTCAGCTTTCGGTATTAGTTTATGTACATATTGCAGTATGTATATGTTTTTGGACTGGTATGAATTTTATGGGTTTACAAAGGCTTGCTGACCGTATTTCCCAATGGATGAGGCACTTGGTCTACAATTTTCTTGACACCTCCAAGGAGCTGCCATCCCCAATAAGGTTGATGTTAGTTCCAGTCTTCACAGCCTATCACCAGGGATCAAAATGGGCTCTTACTATGTTTGGTTTTGTTAGATGTTTTTCACATCTCTTCAGTGAAATTTTTTTTGTAAATGTGTCCATCGGAAGGAGCTCAAAAAAATATTTCCACACTCTTGTAACTAGTTTCTAGATTAGAAGATATGATCGAAATAAATGATTGATTCTTGGTTATGCGTGTTTTGAGGTTAGTTGCTACACACAAGGACAAGTTTATTACAAAATTAGTTTGGACAGAAATTTTACAAAAGTGAAAGAGGTTTTTGTCCATCACATACCAAATAACAAAAAATCCTTCATTTTATGCAAAAATGTTACTATGTAGGAGATATGCAGTGATATTTGAAGCCTACATTAAAACAAAACTAATTTTGCAGTTATTTTACTGTTTTAGTCATTTTAGTGCGGTGCCATGTTACAATTTATGGAAAGTAATTTTGAGAAAACCAAATAGGTTTTTGTTAAGCACGAGCCATATAACAAAAACCTCTTTCAGTTTATTCATAGGTGTCATGAATTGGAATATTTGACTAGATATTTACAACTCATTTTTACAGATTTAAATTTTTAATGATTTTTTGTTTTAGAGATGATTTTGTGGCACAGATTCTGAGCAACTGGAAACAAATTTACAAAATTTGAGAGACATTTTTATCTAACATGACCTTATCTACAAAAATGTCTTTCAGTTTTGTAACAGGTGCTATGGTTCAGGAGATACGAGTTCATCTCTGACACCTAATTTTAGAAATTCGGTCCAAATTTAATGTAACTGATTCTATTCTGAAGAAGATGGTTGAGCTCAATTCCATTAATACAGGGATGAGAAAATTGTATATATTTTATGAATTTTAGAGTGTAAGGGTTGGATTTTTGCAGCAGAGTGAGGCTGCTATTCGACTGTGTAAAGTTTTCATTGAATATTTATTTTAATAAAGCTTTTTCTGCTCTTTAAATTTGGGATTCATCACGGTGTTTAATGTGTAGCATTGTTTTTCTTGTAAATTCATTTCATTGCTTTGGTTTTTCTGCTAATTTGGTTACAAAATTATCTAAGGGAAGTGTTAGGAATCCATCCATGCATGATGCTCCTTTCACAATGATTATGTTGTTTGATGTAGTGGTTATGTTTTTAGAATCCATCCTTTATTAGATGCTCTGTTGAGTAACCCCGTGCTTCTCTTTCTTATAAATTTTCTACCGTAGATCCATCCCCCTATTGATGCCTACAGGACAACAGTATTTTCCCTCTTTTACTCTCTCATTACATATTTAATCTGGCTGTACATTGTGCTTAATTTTCCCCAAGTTTGTTGGCAGAAACTAGCCCCAAATTCATAGCTCAATAGTCCCTTCTCTTATTGTTTTCAACCCACAATTTTCAGCCAAATCCTTATTCTTCATAGCTAGCCTAAGATTCAGTTATTGCAGCCACGTTTTTTTGGCAAAGAGAGAGACCTCTCTGGTCTGGCAAGGCTAGATGCCAAATCGAAAGCTTGGTCTGTGGTTACCTCATATTTGCCTCTTCTCAACCTTGAGGTTCATTCTGAGTGTTAAGAGTGTTGACATGTTTTTAGATACAGTGGGCCCCACCTCTGATTGCATCCTCAAGATTCGATAGAAACTCGGTAGAGGAGGTGTGCGGAAAAATATGAAATCAGATAAGTTTTCTGGAGTAGAGTCAATGGTACTCACTGAGGGAGAATTTGAAAATATTGGTGATATTTTTTGTCACGTAACCCATCATCTTTGGGGAAATATTGAGGACCAATACAAGGGTGTATTTGCATATTTCCACAAGGACCTCAAAGAATTGTAGGTGCAAACGAGCGCAGTTCAAGTGAGCGAAACATAAGCAAACATGTTTCAATCAAGCATGACTCAAGCATGTGGGGCACCAACAAGTGTGAGTATAGCCAATCCAAAGCTGGAAATAACTACTAACATTCAAGATCTACACATCCCTTCGAGCACATGCATGTAATACGCGCAAATGGGAAAAGAAGGAATATAGTGCAAAATTTTGGATCAATAGTGTAAATCATCATATAAAATCAAGAGGCCAATATTGATACCTTTCATATGTTATAATAGAATCAAAATATACATAACTAATGGGCCATAAGATGTACAATAAGAAATAAGAAGCCTCCAATGGACAAAATCCCTCAAAAAGAGGTGTTGCTACTATATATAAAGATTGGAAGACTGTTATAATGTTGTTTTAAAGCCACTACTACAACAAATGAATATACATAAGATCTAGGGCTGATATATGCCTCAAAAGATAGATCTACTACAGATTTGAGCACTTTACAACCTCCTTTGAAGAAACCCTTAAGGGTTTTCAGCAAAACACCATATACAAGATGGGGATCTAGGCCCTAGGGCTGAAGATCCATTGCAAAAAAAAAATTCTGGAGAGTGTGGCTGATTTGATTTGATCAATAGAATAGCCTCCTCCAATAGATCCTCTAAATGAAAGGCAGATCCCTTTTACTAGAAAACAAAATGCTCCAAATGGTGTGCCAATCCACCTTGCAACTCCTCTTACAGAAATAACGCATATATGTGTTGGGAAAAATACTGAGGGGGGGGGGATCAATATTTATAACTCACTGTAAAATTTTAGTTTTCCTTTATTGATTTCTATACGCGACTTTAATGAACCCAACTAACGTATACACACAGATATATTTAAGAAAAATTGCGTGTGTCCAGAGATATTATTATGCAGATAATTACATACTTAGATCAGTGCATCATTCATTCATCAGATTTTTAGTAAGCATACATCATGTGTAGTAAGAACAGAATAAATCATCACACATAAGAAACACAAATGAACACCAGGATTTAATGTGGAAACCCATTCGGGAGAAAACCACCGTTGTTGTCATCTCTGTCTTCAATATTTATTATAAAGAAAACTACTTACAATATTGTAATGGCACAGAATCATACTAGCACGCAGGCATCTACTTGCAGAAGGCTGCAACATTCTCTTGTTTTCTAGTTGCAACTAGAAGGGAGCTCCAACCCCCTAATCTTGTAAACCAGCTACCACTATAAGGGAGCTACAACCCCCTCACTGAAGGCTTTGACGCTTAGCACAACCATGGACCATGTTTCATCAATTTTCACAATCGATCCAACAACTTCCACACAACACACCTTGTAGGCCTCTTTTCATCATATTTTCAGATTGGACCCACTCCACACATTTAAGCTCAAAGAACATGCATCAAACTGAAACTTATAACCCTATCAATTAATTCATTGAATCATCAATCAACCAACCAACCACAGATCTTTAATTATAATCAACTTGCAGCATAGTCAATATTCAAACAACTCAGATTTGTATGAAGATATCATTGACAGACAATAGTAAAACAACAAAATAGATCAAATATTTCCTTCTGCACACTTCAGAAAAACCATAAATTCCATACGTAGTTTTTCTTAACTGAACCTGCATATATACGTGCTTTCATAGAGACAAAACTACGTATATATTTGCAAACACTATAGGACTGACCTTAGATTCCATAAACAAACATGCGTATATGCGCACTTTCACAGAGACAAACATGCATATAGATCTGTAACTATTTCAGGACTGTGTAGCTCTTTGGAATAATCAAATCAAATCTTACCCTTCACTTCAGCAAACATTTGCCAGATCACAGATCTAAACATTCCATAAGTAGATCTAGAAAATACATAGTCATTTCAGGTCTAGAGATATTGATCCATCATTGTATACATAGGTGCATTATTAATTCATATCTATCAATAAATTGTAACCCATTCCATGTAGATATACTTCAGAGTGAAGTATTCATTCAATACCCAAACATATGCACCCATTTGCATTATGATCTTCTTCTCCTTATATATTTTTAGCCTTTACCAATACTATGAGCCAAAACCACACAACCTCCGATGGTATTCTTGGACGGAATCAAATTGTAGTGTCCCTTATTAGTGAGATAGCTTTGATGACACTTAGAGATGGTGATTTTGATATAATATTATGTATGAAAGACTTATGTACATGCTTATATGCTATGACCTGGTTTGGGTCACTTGGTTGTTGTGTGCTTATGATAATATCTATGGTTGCATGCATAAGGATTGATTTTGGTTAAGAGAATATTAGCGATGTTTTCTCTTTTGGTATCATATTTTGGACATAGGTGTATGATGTGAATGGTGATTTAGAATTGAGACACAAATCCATGGACGATCATGGTTATGTGGAACATATGGTTAATTATGATTTATGGATGATACATGATTTGTATGACTATATGTGCATAATCTCGTACTAAGCATGATGTGTCAGGGGACTTGGTCATTGCCAACAGGGATGCTCAAGTTATAAATGACTACGGAAGTCATTTCTCCAAAACCAAAATGACTGTGGAAGTCATGCACAATATTTGGTAAAATTTGAATAAGTTAATTATGAAATTCATTTGATTTATTTGATCAATGAGATTGTGATGTGTGCAGGTCTTGGAAGAAGACCTTACCAACGAACCATCAGATGGGTATGAGCTCACAATCAATACCTTAAGGTGAAACGCGGAGTTTCAAAGAAAAATAGATGAGAAGCCATGGAAATTAGGGCGCGGAGTCCTAAATCCATGAAATATAAAGATGTGGAGTCTTGGATATATGATAAAAGAATTAGGATGCGGAGTCCTAAATCCATGAAATATAAAGACGTGGAGTCTTGAATATATAAGGAAATGTTTGGGGCGCGGAGTCCCGAATATTTAAAAAGATCAAGGTGTGGAATCTTGGATCTTTAGAGTAGATCAGGGCGCGGAGTCCTCAATCTACTAAGGCATGAAGATGCATACAATAGGGGTGTGGAATCCCTATTATCCAAAAGAAAAATACCACTCATGGGCAACTCGTAGATGAATTTCCTTAGTAATCTAATTCCTAACAATTTTGGAGTGACTTTCTAAAAATAGAAAGTCATGTCTACCATTTCAAGTATGACTTTCCAAAAATAGTAAATCACCTCCAATCAATGGGTAAACAAGTGTACTTGAAGGAAAATCACTTAAATTATGATTAATTAACTGTAATAGTTCAATCTCGACTTAATCCTCAATATTATTAATATTATTAATATTATTATTATCTTTTATGAGACTATGATATTATTATTAAAAGGAAATTATATCTCCTCAATCACTTCACACCTCTCTCCTTCATGACTCTCATGGCTGTATGTAACTCTCTCTATTTTAAATATTACATTACACTCTCTTTTATGCACTCATCAAGGAATGGCATATTCCTCTTACACTCATTAAATATATGTCATAAAATATTCCTACACTCATTAAATATGTGTCATAAAATATTCCTCTTACACTCACTTTAATGCATGTGTTACACTCTCCTTAAATAAGGCATGCATACCTCTCCTTAATGACATAAGTTACACTCCTCTAAAAGGAATACAATGCATGCATATTAATCCTCCTTTATGACATGAATTTGTTGCTCCTCCTATATATGAGTCTCATGTATTCTCATTTGGGGGGGAGGGGGTAATGCCAAGAGTGGAAGAGACTTGAGGAATATTGTGAAAGGGAGAGATATGGAGAGTATCCAATTACTTCCAAAAAAAAAAAAATCTGAATTTCTTACTAATCTACTAAGTATCTATTGAGGTTGAACATGAGTGGTATTTAGAGGAAGTGAAAACTATCTTCATTAGTTTTCCTTGCATCTCTCTCTCTATTGCTGTATTTTGGTACTGGTTGTGAGCTTTTATAGCTCGGGGGTTCCAGGGGGAGGAGTTCTCCTTGGATATGGTTGGGTGGAAAGCCGGATGGTTCAAATGAGTTGGTTAAGGGATCGAAGGTGGATCATATTCTCAACGATTGGAGCTGCATATCTCTTCAGGTATAATTTCCATTGTCCTAAAATTATAGTATAGATTAAGCATAAAATAAAAGGTAGACCTTTAAATTGTTGTAAGCATCTAATTTTGGTTTAGGATTATGTTATCTAAAATATTATTGATTAGTTAAAAATGAAGGCTAGATCAATCTATATGTATGGATGTTTAGATCTCAATATTGGAGTTATTATTGGTATAGTTTATGGTACTAATCTTGGTATTGTAGCATTTGAGAAAGGAAAGTCAAATATTGTTGAAGGTAATTTCAATAAATAAATTCCAAAGGACTTGGGTAAGTATTTCACGATTTATGGTTCTGTTTCAAGTAATTAATAGATGCATGTTTTATAAATGGTTTTAGGATAGTTTGCAAAGTGTTTGACAAAATATGTGAATGAGTAATGTTATAAATTTATTTATGCACGAATAAGTGCTAACTTGCAGCTTACATCAGAAGTAAGAAAATGGACATGTACCCAAAATATGCTTGGAGGAATTACATAATCAACCCTTAAAAGAAAATGCAAAAATAATGGCAACTAAAGTATAGTTTGGAAGATCAAATGCTTGAGGTAAGTTGGAGATAAATTTTAGTTATGGCTTATGTTTCATATTCTTCAATGTTTTGTTATTCAAGTTATTGTAATAGTACTATCAGAATTTTGATAGAAAGCCTTAATGGCTGTAGCATTCAGGGTTTCCATGTGTTTGTTAAATTGTAGCAATTGGTGCAAAAAGCTTGTCACTCATGTCAAATGAATTAGCTTGTGGGTGGTAAAATGTTTCAAGAACTCATATGGTGGATTTAGAAATGTGTGATTTCAATGAGAATATATTAGTAGCATAACTCTGGGTTTTTTTTCCTCATGTAGAGGTGTAGTTGTAAGTTTTCATTCCATATGTTTGACAAAAGTCATAAATGAAACATTTAGGCTATAATTTTTTTTGTTTTAAAGAATCGCATTTCTGGGCGTCCCTGTTGCGATTCAGCTCCACTTCAGGGGGTATCCGTACCATTAGGCCATTTCACCCCAACTTTGATTTCAAAAATCAAGGTTTCGGACAACGATTCCCAAATCTGCTCTGTTTTGCAGATTTGCTGTTGCATGTAGAACCACTTTGGTTCTTTTTATATTGGAACTCCCTGATAATTTATAGTGATGGATATAATATAGGCTAACTACTTGGTAATGGTTTTTAAAGTATAAATGATTAATAATTTGAAAATTTAAATAACCTTACGGCAACTTGTTTTATGACTGCCAACTATTTGTCAAAATTCCTCAATGGTTGTACCTTACAATTTTGTGAGCTATGTTTGAAATTTATAAATACTTATATTCATTGGTATAGCTTCAACAATGAATATGGTTGATAGTCTACTAATATCTTAAGTTCAATTATTGACACTACTTACAAAAAAAAAATGAAGTCATGTAACTTTGGATTCATGTTAGCTAATTGTTGTGAAAACACCTTAAAGAGATAATGATTGTAAGTGTTTGACAAAATGCCTCAATGGCTGTACATTCCATACTTGTAAATTGGTTTTCATAATTTTCAATGGTTGCATCTAATTATGTTTATGAACCGTCCATAAAACAAAAGGCAGGCTTAAGTTAATTTAAGATTTGCAATCAAGGTATTTCTAGTGTAATAACTCATTGAGTTAAAGGGTCTTGCTGAAAAGTCAAAATTGCAGTAAGTAATTTGTTGCAATATTAGCTCACATATGAATTCCTAATTATGGGATGCCAGCTCTATATAATTTAAATTATCCTTTTAAGAAAATAATTCATAAGCATGTTATTAGTCACTCTTGAACACATTTAATTACAACGGAGTGAACAATTAGCTTATTGTAAATTGTGGTTCATAAAGGTTGACATTTATTCATCCCACTAAACAATTTATATTTTAAAGGTGATTTTAGTCTTGAGAAGCAAGTATTATGGTTGTATTTTTTTGGATCTTGATAAACCTTGAACTTGGTAGCTTTGAAGATAAGTTGATAGAATTTAAGGTGTAGTGTAAAGGACACCAATAAATTCTATATAAAATAATAATAATAATAATAATAATAATAATAAAATAAAATATCACATTTTGATTTAATATAATATTTCTCTATAATAATTATGGTAGGTAAGGTGGGACCTTACACAAATAGACAATACAACGCTCAATACTGTGGGCTAATACCATGGTAATGCCCCTTGGTATCATAATTTTATAGCACAAAAGGCATACACGACTTTGCTTCTTTGCACCTACGTGTACACTCAAATTTTCTTCATAAAAGCTGGGTATATGCTAATTTTGGATGTATACGTGGTTTTCCTTCATAAAAGTAGCATATACATTACATCCATATGTGGGTTTCCTTCATAAAACCTTCGTATACATTGAGAAATATTTCTTGATTCATTTCTGTGGAACTTGCTAGAATTCATTTCTCTGTCACATCTGAACTAGCCTGTAGAAACATCCTTTTTACATCTTTAACACATAGGTTTCTTATCAAAATGAAACTCATCAAGTAGGTTTCCATCAAGATCAGCTTCATCAAGAAGTTTGCCATCAAGGACAACATATTGCAACATATTGCCAACAATCTTCCCCTTTGGACTTGATGGCAACCATGATGGTGTTTTATCACCACAACAGATAAATACATTAATCATAACCATTATTCAAACACCAATATACTCTCCCCATTTTACATTAATGGCAAAGGGCAGATCAAAACCAAAACAAGGTTTCTCTTCCCTTGTAGAAAGAAAAAGTCTGTAGATCTGATGTTTACTCAATTTACCATGCTCCCCCTGAGTTCATGCTGGATATTTAGATAGATTTTCCAAGTAAAGGACTCTATAAGTCAACCGAGTATGAATTTTCCTATAACCAAGGACTCATACTTACATCAATGATCCAACCAAGTGGAATTACATATTTGACTCAACTTCCCAACCAAGTGGATTTACAAATTTTGACTCAACTACCCAACCAAGTGGGTTTACAAATTTTAACAAGTCCTTACATGACTAAATATAAAATTTTTACATCATAGGTCTCAACATGACATTTTCATCAAATTACATATATGAATTTTATAACCAAGACCAAAATACCTGAAGAGAGAGATCATATTTCAGAACCATCATAATTCCAACAATGCATTATTCACAACAAGGCTAATGCTCCCCCTAAGTCTAAGCATCCTGAACACCTTCACCAACCAATTCATCAAAGCATCTTCATCAGGTACATAATCAAAACTTAATATCATATTAGCAGATATAATAACCAACATCAGATCAAGAAATTTACTACTATTAGTAGCATATGAAATTTTTTTCTTGAATCTACCTCGCTATTTTTCTTATCAGAGAAACACATACACAATTTCCACCATTGGAACTCGCGTGTATACGCAGCTTTAGTTCATGAAACCCGCTTATAGAAAGTGAAATACTGAAAATTTCACTGCTCCATCTCCCTCTGAACTTGTACCACATGTACTTGTCTTGTCTTGTCACATCAGATGCACTGCCAGAAATATAAACAATCATAATTACCAAACCATTGCAGTTGAAGGTATTCTTTCAAGAATGATGGACTACAATGAGCATTGTCTTCTTTCATTCTAAGTCTGAATCCTCCTCACATCTGCGAGAGGTCAGATCTTTAAACACATATAATTTATCAGCATTTTTGTATCCCCTTGTTATCACTTCTCCAGTTTCTTCATCCATAACTTTGCATTTTGTTGATGTGAACACAATTATATTTCTTTTATCTGCCATTTGGCCTACACTTAATATGTTTTTTTTTATGCCTTCAACTAATAAGGTATCAACTTCCCTTCTATTTTTTTTTATTATGTCTCTACCTTTTCCCAAAACTTTTGCTAGAGCATCATTTGAAAGAATAACCTTACAGTCTTGATGTTTCTTGAGAGATTCCATCGTATTCTTATCACCAGTCATGTGGTGAGAACATCTGCTATCAATGTACCATTCATCCTTGCTGTTAATTGCACAAAGAGAAAGACCAAATCTTACTTATTATTTTTTCTTGTTGGTGAGTCCATCTTTCTTTGATCTTACACTATCATCTGTTTTTCTTCCATATTGACTTTGATGATTCATTGGTTTATCTCTGCATTCCCTTTCTACATGCCTAAACATGTTACAAGAATAACATCTTATGTGACCAGAAAAAAGGAGCATAGGGATCATGATATGTTTTTCTAATATTTCTTCTATTGCAATCAACTGCTTTATGACCAAAATTGTTGCATGAAAAACAATATCTCTTAAAGAAACCTGAGTAACTGGGAGCATAAGGTCTTTCTGTGTAGTGTCTATCTAATTGTGACTGAAAAATTCTGCTTCTACAATTGGCTGCAACATGTCCATAATTATGACATACAAAGAATTCAACATTATTTATCAAAGGAGAGAATCGATTGATACTTTTATAGTTAGGAGTAAATTATTTCCTTTGATAATTCATGATTTTTGGTTGACTTTGTGTCTCTTTAAATACTTCAGGTTTTGCATTGATATCCTTTGAATCTTTAACATTGTTTTATGAACTAGATTCTCCTTTAATAGTTTCATGAAAACCAAGACCAAATTTAATATAAGGAGACCTTTGACTACTAAGAATATTATCCAGAATCTTAGTACTATCTTGAAACTTCAAGTGTTTATCCTTTTCTTCTAATTTACCTTTTAAAAATTTTACCTCAACCTCCAATTTCTAACACTGCTTTTTCATACTTTCTTCTACTCTTCTTCCTTCTTCTACTTGCTCATTCAAAGATAGAATTTCTTCTTTCAACTCATTTTCTTGTTCTTCAAATGTTTGTATAAGTTATTCATTCTTCTTATTTGATTTTTCTAGATCTATTTTTAGAGAGATGATGTTTTCTTCAAGTCCTTCACTGCGATTGGTTACTTCATCCTGCATCCTTTGACACTTGCCTATCTGTCCATTCATTCTAGAGATCATACCTTTGTAGATAGATTCCGTCTCATTAAATAAACTCTGTTCATCTTCAAATATAATCTTGAGATTTGAAATTACTGCTTCTAGATCCATAACATTACTTTCACTTTCGTATTCACTATCTTCATTATTGCATGCACAAGGAAGTGAATCACTAGAACAAAAATCAATACCTGTTTCATCTTCTTCATTTTCTATTGTACAGGTTTTCTGAGATATCTTCTTTTTTTGAGTAGCCTTCTTCTTTTTCTTCCTTCCCATTGTAATGGATCTCCTTCAAGTGATCAAGCTTCTTCAGAAGGACCTACTCTGATACCAATTATTGGGAAAAATACTGAGAGGGGGGGGGGGGTGAATCAATATTTATAACTCACTATAAACTTTTAATTTTCCTTTACTGATTCTATACACAACTTTAATGAACCCAAATGGCATATACACGCGGATATATTTAAGAAAACTTGCATATGTCTAGAGATATTATTATGTAGATAATTCTTACTTAGATCAGTGCATCACTCATTCATCAGATGTTTAGTAAGCAGTAAGCATGTGCAATAAGAACCGAATAAATCATCACACATAAGAAACACAAATCAACACTATGATTTAAGGTGGAAACCCAATTCGGTACTCATACCAGAAAAATAGTGTTCATGTGTGTTTCTTATGTGTGATGATTAAAGAAAAATATTACTATATTTAATATAAAGAAAAATGCTTACAATTGATGCAGGAGCATCAAGACCTTTTTCTCCATTTGTAAATATGGGGTGTGATAATATTAATTTGTAAATATGGGGTGTGATGATTTTTAATATTTTATTAATTAATTTGAATTAAATAGGAGAATGTGAGGATTTTTGTAAATATATTTTTATTTAATAAAAGGATATGAGGGAAATTAATTAGTGGAAGGATTTTAGGGATAAAGAGCTATCCTTTAGGGATGTTGAGAGATTTAGGGGTTTGTTGAGGAATTGAAGGGATTGAGCATTTAATTTAAATTGTATAAATAGGAGGCTTTTTGAGAGAAAAACACATTAGAGGAGTGAGTGAGCATGAGAAGTGAGCAAGGATTTTCCTTGGAAGCCTTCGGGCAGTTTGTAAAAAGGGCCATAGATTTGCATATCTGGCCATGAATAGAAAGCTCTTTGTGAATGTTTGTTTTTATATATACATGAGTAGGTTGAATTCGATTCTGTATGAACATGTTTGCGTTTAATAAATTTTGAGATATGGCTCTGCACAAGGTTGCAGAAATCTATATTATATAATATTGAAATTGCAGTGGTTAGTTGGAATAACAAATCTGTGTGAATCAATGTGTATTGTGACTCTACACATGATCTGAAGAATTCGATGTTATTAATTGCCAGGAGGAAACTGTGTGTGTGATGAATAAATCGATTGTTTTGATTGGTAGTGAGGGCACACGGTAGTAAATAAGTCGCAAGGAATTACATTGAAAATCAATGCAGAGTTAAATATACATCATATGAAGTATGAGACAGAGTTCTGTTTGAACATTAACGCAGAATTCTGGTTTAATCATGTCAATTGAAACAGGTTTTGTTTTTGCCTGACGTTCTACAAATGAAATGAAGGATCCATTGTGAGGCGGTGTTGAAGAAATTATGGAAGTGAAAGAGGATGCGTTGAAGTCCACGTGTAGTCTGGGGACGTGTTGGTAAGTCGTGGTTTACTGGGTTATGATCAAATCTGAACTTTATGAAAGTGCCGTAGTGTTACAACATTGAAGGTGTAATTAAAATTTAGCCTTGAAGTTTCTGTTTGGAGGTTCGATCTCTTGCAGACTATATGGCATTGTAATTAACTGAAATAGATCACTGTAGAATGCATTGGCACATCGACTTGGGAAGTCGATTTTACAGAAGGCACAATTGTTTAACAAACACTGAGTTGAATTATTATAAAAATGTTGAAATCGTGTTGACTGCAGAAATTGTGTTCAATAGCATGAATGGCGCTGTTGTTGGGATAATTTAACACATTGATTACAGTTGAATACGTGTTAAAATGGTACTGTGGGAAAATCGACATATATATCAAGATCGATTAAGCATTTTCTGTTGATGCCTTCGATAAACCATGATTGTGTTCAATGTATTCATCTGATGTTTAATTGTCTGATGAGAATTGAATTGAATCTGGTCAAAAGTGCAGTGGGAAAGCGATGGAAAGGGTTTTCTGGATATTGAAGAATGTATCGATTCATTGGCAATCGATTATTAGAATTTGCTTGAGAGCCAACAACATTTGATAATCTAGAAAGGACTTGCAGAAGGTATCCAGAGTTGAAGACGTAGTTTGCCAGAGGGAGCGCGTTAATGTAATTCCTATGGGACGTGTTGAATGAAGCGCAGGCTTGATTTCAGATAAATGGTAACGTGTGCAGTGGAACTGTCCAGGTATTCGATTCACTACTCCGCGGCCTTTGTTAATGTAAAAACAGTGTATTTTAAAAACTGTGTGGATCAATTTGTGAACAAATTAGTGTGTAATGAAAAATAGGGAAAATTCTGCAGACACCTTCCACATAAGTGTATTTGAATATCATTCAGTGTATAATTGAAGTAATTCCAGTTAATGAGGCGACGTTGGCCAGAATCGAAAGTTTGATGACATGCCTTCAAATGAAATATTCGATTAAGTAAGATATGATGGCGGAGGTTGAAATTGAATTATAATGTGTCAAGAAATGAATTGAAGTTATTTTGTATAAAGCCGCTACAAAGAATCGAGGTGAAATTGCATGCAGGTTGTATGGGCCAGATTGCCCATAGGGAAAGTAAGTAAATTACATGAGCGTGGATCGATTTTCCATATGAGTGATCATATTGTGTTATTTGAATTCTGGGGTTGTGGAAAAGTAAGGGCGCATTCTTGAATTAAGCATATGTGAATGAGAAGTATTAAAATTGCTTATGGAAGCATTGAATGTTTGATGTGGTTTGAATGATAATAAGTTTTCTTTGTGTAATGATTGTTGGGTCCTGATGTTAAAACATAAAATGAAAATAGTTTCCACATGATAATGGCAAAGTGTGAGTTTGCTAAGTATTGGGGATTTGATTTGGGAAAACGCTGTAATACAAGTTGATCTCATATGCACAGATGATTTAAGATCCTGGTATTTGCAGCTCTAGGCTGCGTCAACAATCTTGTACTGACGTAGACTCATAACAACATGCAGGCATCTACCTACAGAAGGCTGCAACCATCTCTCATTTTCCAGCTGCAACTGGAAGGGAGCTCAAACCCCCTGATCTCTTCTACCAACCACTCATAGAAGGGAGCTACTACAACCTTGATCTTGTTTACCAGCTACCATTGGAAGGGAGCTACAACCCCCTCACTAAAGGCTTCAACCCTCAGCACCACCATGGACCACGTTTCATCAATTTTCACAATGGATCTAATAGCTTCCACACAACACACCTTGTAGGCCTCTTTTCATCAAATTTTTAGACTGGACCCACTCAACACATTTAAGCTCAAAGAAAATACATCAATCTGAAAATTATAATCCCATCAATTCATTCATTGAATCATCAATCAACCAACCAACCACTTATCTTTAATCATAATCAACTAGCAGCATAATCAATATTCAAACAACTCAGATATGTATGAAGATATCATTGATAGACAACAATAAAACAGAAAAAAAGATCAGATATTTCCTTCCACACACTTCAGCAAAACCATAAATCCCATACGTGGTTTTTCTTACCGAACTTGCATATATACACGCTTTCACAGAAACAAACATGCATATAGATCTGCAAACATTACAAGACTGAGCTTAGATTCCATACACGCTTTTGCTAAAATGAACTTGCGTAGATATGCAATTTCATAGAGACAAACCTGTGTATATATCTTAAACTATTTTAGGACTATGCATCTCTTCAGAATAATCAACTCAGATCTTACCCTTCACTTCAGAAAACATTCACCATATCACAGGTCTAAACATTCCATAAGTAGATCTAGAAAATACATAGTCATTTTAGGTCTAGAGATCTTGATCCATCATTGTATACATAGGTACATTATTAATTCAGATCTATTAATAAAATGTAACCCATTCGATGCAGATATACTTCAAAGTTAATTATTCATTCAATATCGAGACATATGCACCCATTTGCACTATGATCTGCTTCTCCTTATATAGTTTTAGCCTTTACCAATACCATGAGCCAAAACCACACAACTTCCGATGATATTATTGGGCGGAATCAGATAGACAATAAAACGTTCAATACTGTGGGCTAATACCATGGTAATGCCCCTTGGTATCACAATTTTAGAGCACAAAAGGCATACGCAACTTTGCTTCTTCGTAACTATGTGTATACGTGAATTTTCTTCATAAAAACTACGTATATGCTAATTCTAGAGGTATACGTAGGTTGCCTTCATAAAAGTAGCATATACATTGCATCCATAAGTGGGTTTCCTTCATAAAACCTGCGTATACATTGAGAAATATTTCCTAATTCATTTATGTGGAACTTGTTGGAATTCCTATCTCTGTCACACATGAATTGACATGTAGAAACATCATTTTTACATCTTTAACACATAGGTTTCTTATGAAAATGCAACTCATCAAGTAGGTTGCGATCAAGGACAACATATTGAAACATATTGCCAACAATCTAGAATTAAATTGCACTGTAGGGATAAATAAACATTTGGCATGATGCCAATATCTAAAAATATGCACAAGGCCCTTCCTTACTGTCCTCCCAATGGAAAGGAAGCCTCGTCCACCGAAAATGAGCAATGAAATGACCCAAATCTAGTCTCGACTATTGCAACCTACAAAAAAACTCAATTCTCAATAGGATCTACACTGTAAATGAAAGATGAAGCTTGCCCTTAAGCTTGATAGTGGAAAATTTAGTACAAGACTCCTCCAAGAGCTTCTCAATGGAAGAGGTGGATTCCCGATTAGGAATACCCAGTGCTAAAAAACACTCAATCTCGACTAAACAGCAAGAGAAAAATATATGTCTACAGACCATATATTCAGAAATATCATATCAACATACATACATGATATGGTTACCATCCTCTTCCTTATATAATATATGAGCTTTCCAACCCTAAGCCCTATCCATTAATAGCACTACTTCCATGCAAAGCATCTCCATCTAAATTGCATTGTCATTCATTAATGAACACTCCTCCATGACAACTTTGTTGATTTGGTCAAGGTTGACCCAATCAAGGTGTTCCAGCCCCTTTTCACACCTAAGGGTGCTCAATTAACCTACCAAGATTTATCTCTTTCACATTGGCATTGATTTATTCATTATTAAGTAGAATTATAGAACTCGATTTCCTTTTATTCCTAAAACAAAGCAGCAAAACAAAATTTAATATTCCAACTAGCTCATGGCTAATTGTGAATATTACAATCCTCCATTCCCAAATGTTGCTTGCCCTCAAGCAACTGAAAAGGTGAGTTCTGTAACTCTCCATCATTGGTGAAACCAAAATTTGATAATCTTCCCTCATAAGCTAAGTGTCTACCAATCCATCCCTCCATGAATTGCTACTCCAAAGTTCTCATGAGATGCAAGTAATCCATTCCATAAGGAGAAAATAGTTCAAATGAAACAAACATGGTTTGCCCAATTTTATCCCTGAAACATGTAGCATAATGGACATGGATAATATCTCTCCCATAGGGCACATACATTACTCCCATCCTCCCTCCAAATATTCCCATAAAAATTATAAGTACATCATCAATGTATGGGATCAAAATTAAGTACACACAAACAAACATTTGTACAAATGGAGGTGGGTCATAGTCCCACATGTGGAACCAACACAGTAAATCTCCTGATTGCATCAGATAATGATGTTATAAGTGGTTTCCCCACCACTTACTTGCTACCCAAGTCTTCTCACCTTGGCTGAAAGTGTGAGATATATTTGGTGCTTTTGGAATGCGCCCACAATGATACAGAATCTCCCTATGTCCTCCAAGGGAGTGGCCATGTTCCGAAATGTCTATGGCCAAAGTTGTCCATGAAGTTTATATGGAAAAATGATCCTCCTTGGAGCTATGGCATGCTTATACATGTTAAATGAATTCAAATATTCATCAAAGAAAACATTATGTACATAAGCATGTTCTTCACCAAAATTTGTGCTCATACAAATAGAGTGGTCCATAGATAGATCCCCTCTCATTCCAAAAGAGGAAAGAGGTGGTTGTAATAACTCCTTCATTGAGTCATTTCTCTCTTCCAACTCCACATGGTTCATAAATCTCTGAAAATGTTGATATAGTTCCTCTTCAAATCCTTCTCAAGTGTAGCTCTCCATGAATATGTTGTAGGCCCTCATGGAATAAGTATGGCTGAAAAATAACTCTTCATAAGCCCTTTGTAGCAACTTCTCCTTGAGTTTGGAGGCTCTAGATAAGAAAATCCTACCATGATAATAGATGACTTATTATTGCACTAAATATCCCTCTTCACGTAGCTGGTCATAAATTATCATGCATGTGAAAAGATCCTTGGAATAATCCACCAATAGTTGGTATTTACAATATGGATCAATCTCCCATAGTGACAGTGCTGATGATCTATCACAAAGAACATATGCCATATGGTTTCTCTCCTCCTTGACATCTCCCATGCTAAAGGCATATGTTGGAATGTTGCTAATCCTCCCATGCTTCGCCTCCCACAACGCATAATCTAAAATGAGAGTGGGTAATGATGATGTTGGGAGAGTATCGCCCTCTTCCTTGAGTCTACCCAAGAATCTCAACACTTTACCATGGCCTTCTAATGCTCCCATCCCTCCTGTATCTATGCTTGGAGCATCATTTTGTGAGACATCTCTCACCAAATATGAATCAGGTGGCCTACCAAGTAGTTTTCCACTAAATAATAATGTCCCATGAAGAAATCTCATAAGCATAATAGATGGGATTGTTAAGTGCTTGCTTCCACTGCACAAATCCATATCTGTTTTCTATGTGGAAGTTGTATGTGAGGGATATGTGTGAATGCCATTAATCATTTGATTTTTTCCACTCTTTCTATCCACCCATTCCATTTGCAAAGTCTCCCAATCAATGGTCACTTTCCCCAAATTAATCAACCATTGTACACCCAATATAACATTGGTGTCAGGTATGTCAACCACAAATAAGTGATCAGTGAATGTATATGTTCCCATGGTGACTGATAATGATGGAACATAATGCATGCATTGCATAGTTATATCTCATAGGACCAAAATAGAAAATCCCTCAAAAGCATCAGTGGGTATTGCCCTCCATTGCACTAGTTGGGCATCAATAAAATTGTGGGTAGCCCCACTATCGACCAAAACAAAAACCCTCTGATTTAAGATGGAAACTTTAACCCTCAAGGTCAAGTACTTAGATACCCCTCTAAATGATGCAATATCCTCTCCAATTAGAGCAAATATCCCATTCCCATCTCCTGATGGTGTTGGTTCATCTTCTGCAGTGTCAGTGTTGTGACCTCTTCTTGGTTCATATTCTTCTTTCTCCGCATCATCTAAGAAGACCTCTATTTAGTGTGCCTTTCCTGCTACACATCCATGTCCGGGTGCCCAATATTATTTTAATGTGAAGCAAAGCTTCCTCCTCCTCAAATCTCTTCAGACATCATCATCAAGAGGTTTTTTATTTTGGCTCTCCTTTGAAAGAAGAGCCTTTTCTTCCTTTCCCTTTGATGGAAAAGAGGCTTATTCTTAAATGTTTCCTTTGATTTTGGCAAGGCGTCTTGAAGATATTTAGACCTTTCAATGGCATCTTGAAGGGTATTGGGCTTCGTAGACTTAACCAACCCATGAAGAGGTTCATCTAACCCATAAATGAACATATAGACCCTCCTTGCTACAGATAAATCAAGAACCATAATAGAAAGTCTTAAAAATTCAGAAATTTATGTTTCTATATTACCTGATTGTTTTAGTTCTGCAAGCCCCATGAATGGTGCTTCAGGATCTCTTATATCAAACCTCTCCACCAGCCTCCTAGTGAACTCTGAATATGTAGTCACATTGGTATGACCCAACGTAGACAAGCCATGGAACCACCAATCATGTGCTTTACCCTCAAGGTGAAGTGTTGCTATCTTAATGGCCTCCATTTCTTGAACTTTGTTCAACTGGAAGTAGATTTCAAGCTTCTCTACCCATGATTTGGCAGTGCACTTGTATGACCCATCAAAGTTGGGTAAGAAAACTCAGCCCATAGTGCAGTGTAGATCATGATTTTGAATGAATCCACCACTTCTATTATGATGCCTAGGTCTCCTATTGTCCTTGATTTGAAAAAATTATTCAAAACTCAAGTTTTCCTTCAATCTCTGAGTTTGAGACTCAAACTCCATAAAATAGTCTTCAAGGGATTCTTTCTCTTGAAACCCTTAATTTCCCATAACTAAGAATGTAGGAATTGTAGAGCATTGGTGAATTTGTTGTTACTGCACTGGTTGATCACTCCAGTGATGAGACATGTTGGAGCCTTTACCATGATGAAATCCTTTACGGGATTCCTTGTATCTATCCATACTCATCTCCTTGATCTCTCTAGCATTGTCTTGCATGGATCTAAGAAGGATCTTGGGAAACTCCTTCTCTTCATCTTCTCCTCCAGATAAAGGGGTTTTACCCTTATATTCTTTTACACTTGTATAATAAAACTTCTGGTGTCTTCTTCTTTGATACCTATTCCCTCTATCAGTAAGAGGATCTCATTCTTTAGATGACATATTGGCTTTTCAAGATGCATAGTTTGTGCCGAGATTATGCTCTGATACCATTGTAATATTCCCAAATGGGAAAAGCAGGAATATAGTACAAAATGTTGGAACAATAGTGTAAATCATCATATAAAATCAAGAGGCCAATATGGAGACCTTTCATATGTTATAACAGTAGAAAATTATACCTAAATAATGGGCCATAAGATTCACAATAATAATTAACAATCCTCCAATGGACAAAATCCCTCAAAAATAGGCGTTGCTACTATATATAAAGACTGGAAGACTATTACAACATTTTTTTAAAGCCATTTCTACAGAAAATGAATATAAATCAGATCTAGGGCTGATATGTGCCTCAAAATATAGATCTACTATAGATTTAAGCATTATACAACCTCCTTTGAAGAACCCCTTAAAGGTTTTCAGCAAAACACCATATACAAGATGGGGATCTAAGCCCTAGGGCTAAAGATCCACTGCAGAATATAGATATGGAAAGTGTGGCTGATCTGATATGATCAATAGAATAGCCTCCTCCAATAGATCCTCTAAATGAAAGGAAGATCCCTTTCACTAGAAAACCAGCTCTCCAAATGGTGTGCCAATCCACCCTGCAACTCCTCCTACAAAAATAACACATATATGGAAGTAAACTATGTTTTAGAGATAAATTAACAGTTGTCTTGATGCGAAGATCTGAATATATGCACAAGGGCCTTACTTACTGTCCTCCCAATGGAAAGGAAACCTCCTCCACTGAAAATGAGGAATGAAATGACCAAATCTTGTCTCCACTACTAAAACCTGCAAAACCTCAATAGGTTCTACACTGTAAATGATGAAGCTTGGCCTTAAGCCTGATAGTGGACAATGTAGTAAAAGAATCCTCCAAGAGATTCGTAATGGAAGAGGTGGGACTCCCGATCAGGAACACCCAATGCTAAACAACACTCAATCTCATCTAAACAGCAAGAGAGAGATATATGTCTAAATAGACCATATATTCAAAAATATTATATCAACATACATACATAATATGGCTTCCATCCTCTTTCTTATATAAGATATGAGCTTGAAAACCCTAAGCCCCATCCAATAATAGCACTACTTCCATGCAAATCATCTACATCTAAAACTACGATGTCTTTCATTGATGACCACTCCTACATGACAACACTGTTAATTTGGTCAAGTTTGACCCAGTCAAGGTGTTCTAGCCCCTTTTCGCACCTAAGGGTGCTCAATTAAGCTTCCAAGATTTATCTCTTTCACATTGGCATTGATTTATTCATTATTAAGGATAATTATGGACCTCCATTGTCCTTTTATTCCTTAAAAAAAGCATTAAAAAAAAATTTAATATTCAAACTAGCTCATGCCTAATTGGGAATATTACAGATCACATAGGAATAATACTAGATTGAGCCTCACTTCACTCCCTTTAAAAGCATTGCATGAATTCCACAAGGGTTTTATAGAAAAATTACAGATTCGTGGGTAGTGCACCCTGTTGGTTATACAGGATGTCAAGCATGAGAGGAAGCAAATGGTAGAGGAAAAGCAATAGGACATGTAGGACCAGGATGAGGTAGTTGTGCACATGAAGAAGTTGGAGGAAACCATCACTAAGGTTTGCAAAGAACTGGATGATCTATAGATTCAAGCTGTAGCAACGCTGGAAGAAAATCTTGAAAATATCATGATGGTCGTCAAGGAATCTAAGGTTGAAGTTGAGAAGGTCAAGCTTAACCTTCAAATGAGGAGTGTTGATCTGCAGATGAGATTGCAACTCGTTACTCCACTAGAGGTTCGCGAGAAGTGCGAAGCAAATATTAAGTTTTCCATTGCTAATATTGAAACCACATTTCAAGATTGCAGAAAAATATTTGAACATGATATGGAGGTCTAGGCCTCATTGCAAGAGGGCCCTCAGGTGCAAAAGATCGAAGAAGAAATCTGTGAAAATTCAAAAAAAAATTATCACATCAAGGTTACAACGTGGGCCTTGGCACCAGCACAACAGTATGCCCGTCTCCAAGAGGGAAATTTTTGCAAGGATAGGTTGATGAGTTGCGAATAAAGGAACATATTATCACCACCAGAATGCAACAATGGGAAGCAGAATCTAGTCAGTTATCACAGACTATGGATACCCAAATGAAAGTTCTACACCAGACGCAAAAGGAAGTTTCTTAGAAGACAAAAAGGCCAACCAAAGAGAAGCTATTGAAAAATGTGTGTGAAGTAGAGAATAAGTGCGCTGACACAATCCAACCATTGAAGGATGCATTGAGAAGCACCAAAATGAAGACTTAGGGTGTACTAACTGAGTTAATTGGGACAAGAAACATATTTTTTTTGGGGGCATGTTTGACAGGGTACCCCTACATCGAATTTTATTTAAGAATCTGTATTTTGAGGAGCAAAGCACGCTTTGCATAGATGTTTCAGAATCTTAGGGGATCTAAGGTGGTTCAAAGTCCCTTATTTTGTAAAGGGAAGGGAATATTTTGAGTACTTTGAACTCCACCAATGGTTTTCGGACCATGGTATTGTAAAATAATTAGCTATATAAGTAGTCATCGTAGTGATTCTAAGGATGTATAATTTGTAGTGTCCCTTCTTGGTGAGATAATGTTGATGACACTTAGAGAAGGTGTTTTTTACATAATGAGATAATAGTATGCATGACAGATTTATGTACATGATTATATGCTATAGACTTGGTTTGGGTCACCTGGTTGTTATGTGGTTATGATAATATCTATGGTTTTGTGTATAAGAAATGATTTTGTTTAAGAGCGTATTAGCTATGTTTTCTCAGTTGGTATCCTAGTTTTGACATAGGTGTATGACATGGATGGTGATCCAGGATTGGGACACATAGATCCATGGATGTTCATGGTTATGTGGAACATATCGTTAAATAATTATTTATGAATGATACATAGCTTGTATGAGTATGTATAATTTTAGCCTTGTATTGAGCTAGATGTGGTAGGGGGCCTGGTAATTTTCCAACAAGGATGTTCAATTATGAATGACCGTGGAAGTCATGCACCATTCTTGGTCAAATGTGATTAATTTAATTTCATTATGAAATTCATATAATTCCTTTGATCTATGAGATTGTGATGTGTGTCAGGTCTTCAAATAAGGCCTTACCCGTGAACGATCAAATGGGTAAAAGCCCACAATGAGTACCATAAGGAGAAACACGGAGTTTCAAAGAACAATAGATGAGAAAGCATGGAAATTAGGGCGTGGAGTGCTAAATACAAGAAATATAAATACATGGAGTCTTGTATATGTAGGATGCAGAGTCCTAAATGTTTAAAAATATCAAGTGATGGAATCTTAGATCTTTGGAGTAGATCAGGGTGCGGAGTCCTTAATCTACTAAGGCACGAAGATGCATGAAATAGGGGTGCATAATCCCTATTATATGAAAGAAAAATACCACTCATGGATAAATTTCCTTAAATATAATCTCAATATGACAATTTTGGAATGAATTTCTGAAAATAGAAAGTCATTTCTAGCATCTCAAGCATGAATTTCCAAAAACAGTAAATTTCATTGCATAAATTGGTAATCAAGCATAGTTGAAGGAAATTAAATGAACTTATCATTAATCAATCATAATCTTTCAATATTGACTAAATCCTCAATATTATTAGTATTATCATTATCTTTTATGAGACTATGATATTTTATTAAAAGGGAAATACAAATTAACTTCATCTATTCAATCAATTCACACCTCTCTCCTTCATGACTCTCATGGCTCTATGTAACTCTCTCTATTTTAAATATTACGTTACACTCTCTTTCTTTTTCTTTTTTTAACTGAAACGATTATATGTTTTTTTTATTTATCTGAAAACAAATGGGACTGTTCCGAACAATCCCCAAATACAATGCAGATTTCTAAACTCTGCCGCTTTTCCTCTATTACAAGATTCAGGGCATTTGAACATAACTTTCATTGTTAACAAAAATAATCCCTTTCATGAGAACACTGCCTTTGTTTGCCATTTGATCCGCTTCACTGTTTAAATTTCTGAGAATATGATAAAATTTGCAGCTGTCAAAGTATTGGAGAACTCTTTTCAGTCTATCCAAAGTTTTGTTGAGGCTAGGATTATTGAATCGAGCACCCATGTTTAAATTTTTTATTATTAGCTCTGAATCTCCGAATACTTGCAGATTTTTAACACCTTTGTCTCTTGCAATTTGGCAGGCTTTGAGAAGCCCGAGAAGCTCAACTTGATTGTTGGACTTCTGACCTAATCCCCAGTAGAAGATATCTTTAGAATAACCGTCCTTAGAGTAGATGACTCTTCCTGCCCCAGCTGCCCCTGGATTCCCTTTAGACGCCCCATCAAAGAAGATTGAGGATATTTTTTGAGACCTCCACCAGCTTTGAAAGAAATCCTCTTTATCTCTTAGGCACCATCCCGGACTACCTATTTGTGGTATAGGGGAGTTTCTGCTCGGATAAGGCACAACATCACCTAACCAGATCTTTTCTTCTGGCAGAAGTAGAGGGTCTTCTTTTATATACTGTTGTTGGGCCGATTCCATCAGAAAAGCCTTGGCTTTTGCAACAATTTGTATCGGAGTGTGCCGAATCTCTTTGAAGATATGCTTGTTACTGCCAACCACAGCTGCCAACATATGTATTTGGGTAGCGCTGTCTAAATTCTGCTCCAGAGTGAATTTTGGGGGATATGATGGGGGTAGAGTTGCCTCCAAGATGCAAAGAGTTCAGCTGCAGAGTTAAAAGATGGGACAGGAATTTGCAAGTCCTTTAAGATGAGCCCCCAGACTTCTTTTGCAACGCTGCAACCCATAAAGAGATGCTGGACTGTTTCTGGATTGCTATTGCACATCACACACCTATGAGGCCCTAAAATATTCCTTTTCTCCAGATTGTCTCCTGTAAGTATTTTTTTATGAATCAATGTCCAGCAAAAGAAGTTCACTTTTGGAGTGGCAAAAGAATCCCATACATTTTTCCAGAAAGCCGGCTTGTGACTACTATTTTTTGAAACCTTCAGTGCTCTATAACTAGCAGCTGTGGTGTAAACGCCAGTTTGGCCCCAACCCCAACTATCTTTTGTGGATCTATGAACAGGGGCATCATCCACAAGATGATCTTCTAGCAAAGATTTTTGATACGCTAATCTGTCCGGAACTCCATGGAGATCCCAACCCGCCCATTCCCCACGCTGGTTCCATTTTGATAGCTTGTAAAGACTTTTGACTCTAGCACGCTCCAGCCAAGTTCTAAGTTCTGATATATCCCTGTGATCTTCCAGAGGGGCGTTCCCCATGATGCTGTCCATCCATAGATGGATGCGTTTGCCGCTGCCTAGGATTCTGTACATTTGTTTTATGAAATGTTTACTGCTTTTGCAACATAAACTCCAGAATTGCGTGCTGTTGTCTATGGACATACCTACCACGTTGCTGAGATCTTTATTGACGCCATACTTTGTCCGCAGTGTGATGCTAACTGGGTGAGTGGGTTCGTGGATCAATTTCCACAAGATTTTACCTCCAAAGGCTAAGTTAACGAGCAGGGGATCTCTTATTTGCAGGCCCCCCTCCTCCATCGGTCTTTTGACAACATCCCAATTCACCAGATGCATTTTGTTTTCGTTACCTTTCCCTCCTTGCCACAAAAAATCTCTGAGAAGTTTGGAGATCTGCTCCATGACATTTCTAGGTGCCAAAAGGAAAGCAGCCTGGAAGATTGGAAGCGCAAACAGCACTGATTTGATCAAGATTACTTTGCCTCCCTTGGTCAACTAGTAACCCCCCCACGCTGCAATCTTTGACTTAATTTTTGAAATTATTTCACTCCATAGTGCTCTTTTATTGATTCCAGATATAATGGGCAGACCGAGGTAATTGAATCTATCCCAGTTTGATATTCCTTTGAACCCAAGAAGTGTAGTTATGCTAGCAAGTTCTTGTTGATCAATATTCCAACTAAAAACTTCACTCTTACTTTCATTCACTGTTGCTCCAGAGACTCTGCAATAATTTCTGAGGACGGTGTCAAAAGCTTGGGAAATTCTAGTGGAGGCTCCACCTAGAAGGAGAGAATCATCTGCAAAAAGTGCATGATTCATGGGCTCAGCTCCTATTGATTTTTTGAGGCTCGGAATGTTACCAGCGACTTTTTCTACATTGAGCTTTCGGCTTAAGGAGTCAGCCATTAGGATGTATAGATAGGGGGAGAGAGGGCATCCCTACCTTATGCCTCTCTTGGCTTGGAAAAATTTTGTTGGTCGACCGTTGACAAGGGGGGCAATCCACGGATTTTCAATGCAGGCTTTGATGAGATGCACAAAAGAGGGCGAAAAGCCAAAGGAAAGAAGAACTTTGCTGAGAAAATTACGGTTAACTCTATCAAACGCATTTGCCATGTCTAATTTTATCACCATTCCTTTCTCTTTCCGCTCTCTGCTGGAGTGAATTGTCTCCTGGACCTGGATTACGTTATCCAGGATATGCCTACCTTTCACAAAACCACTTTGGGAACTGGAGATCACCCTTTTTAACAATGGTTTTATTCTATTTGCTAACAGCTTAGCTAGAATTTTATAGGACGCATTGCACAACGAGATAGGTCTGAATCTAGAAAAAGTTTGAGGGTTGGTATCTTTGGGGATTAGAGCTAAGTAAGTGGAGTTGGTTCCTCCTCCTAACTTTGCTTTTGTCATAAATCCACTTATCATTTTCTGTAGATCTGCCTTTATTATATGCCAGCATGCTTTAAAGAAATGGATTGTGAATCCATCAGGCCCAAGTGCCTTCTTCGCCTCCATGGCCCATATTACATTTGTGATTTCCTCCTCCATTATGGGTCTACAGAGAATTGCATTTTCTTCAGGGCTGATGAGGGTGGGAATGTTTGAGAGAAAATCAGCAGTTTCCTCATCATTACTTTGAACATATGCACTGTATAGATTCTTGAAGTGAGCTTCAGCAGCTGCTTTGACTTGGTTGTACCCTTTGCAGACTTGACCTTCTGCTGTTTTGATTTCTGCTATATAATTCCTTGACAGTCTTGCTCTATACTGCCTGTGGAAGAAAGTTCTATTCCTATCCCCCGCCTTTAACCACATACTTCTAGATTTGATTCTCCAATATTCTTCTTCCTTTCGGAAAGATTGATATGCTGTTCATTGAACTTGTATTTCTGTTTCCAACAATTCTGTTGTGATTTCTTTACTTTCCATGTCATTTTGCAGGGTTTTCAATGATTGAACTGCCTCTTTTCTTTTTTCAGGAGGAGCATAGGCTGGTTTCTTAATCTAGTCTTTCAAGGCATGTTTTGTAGCTTTCAACTTTTGCCCCCATACATAACTGGTGGATCCCTTGATGGGTTTCGACCAAGCTTCTTTCACCGTGTCTAAGAAACCATCTCTCTCAATCCATAGTGGACTGAATCAAAAAGGTATGGGTCGAAGGTCTTCTTCCTCTTCCAGGAGGAGCTGAATTGGCTTGTGATCGGAAGTAAGTTTAGGTAAAATTTTTGTGATGATGATTTTTTTATTCATCATAATGGAGCTTTGCACCAGGAAGCGGTCTAGACGAGCAGAGATGTGATCCGATCCAGTCCGATTATTGGACCAGGTATATATGCCCCGAACTGGGTTAAAATCCAACAGATCCCAGCTCTGAGAGAGCTCCTCCACCATGGGCAGCATGGGGTCTCTGCTGCTAATTCCCCCCCTCTTCTCTTTTTCTTTAATTATGATATTTAGATCACCTGATATAATGATATTGATGGGGGAAGATAATTCTAAAAAGGCAGAGAGACTGTTCCAGCACTTTCTTTTTTTAGTATAAGAAACTGGCACATAAATATTGAAGAGAGAGATAGTTAACTTACTTGCTTTGTGTTTCAACTCCGTGAAGATCCAATGATGGGTTTCATGGAAGTTATTCAGCAGGAAAAGGTCTTCCGTCCAAAGAGTTGCCAACCCCCCGGATGTACCCCTTGCACTGAATGCTTTGCCTGTTCTTTTATTCCACTTTGATCTACTGATCTCTAGAAGGGCCTGCCCTTCTATTTTTGTCTCTTGGAGCATGAGAATGTTTGAGGGTTCAGCTTTCAAAAGGTCTTTAACAGCCTCGATTTTGGAGGGGTTCCCCAGTCCTCTACAGTTCCAAGAGACTAGCTTCATTATTTATTATTTTGATGGAAGTGGCCTCCCTTGGAGGGCCTTGGTCTGGTGTTTCGCCCGATAGACATTTCTATTGTGGGCTGACTTCCTTGTGTTTTAAGTCTTTCTGCCTCCTCCTCCCTCTTTTCCTTTCGGGATTTCCTTCCCGCTTTTTTTGATGGGCACTCGTAGGTTTCATCCTCCAATGAATCCGAGCTCTCCATTGGTTTTTTCCTTGCTATATCCGCATATGATAGGTTGGTGGGGCTGCCTTGATTGGTGTCACTCTGAGTTGCTTCCACTCCCTCTTTGTTTGTAGGTGGAGTTTCTTCCTGCTCCTCATTCTCCTGTGTTGAGTTAACTTGATGGGTCTGTTGAGCACATTCTGTCCCATTTGGATTTGCTTCCTCTTCTTGGTTTATTTTGGATCTGCTAGTTTCTCCATTCTTGTTGCCTTTTCCTGTACCTCTTTTTGAATTTGCATTTTTCTGAACTAGGATCCATTGATCCCCGTTTTGTTTGTCCACTTGTTCCTTCGCCTTCTTCTTGCAGTGCTTTGCAAAATGACTATGTCCATGGCAGTGTCTGCACTTAAACGGCAGCTGCTCGTAGTCCAACTCTTGTACATACGTCCACCCAGCTACTGTAAGTTTGATTGCTTCCGGTAGCCCTTCTTCCAGATCCACTTCGACGCAGATGCATGCACAGGAGTACTGGTCCTTCCTAGCAGCTTGATCTATGTATTTTCCCAAAGCATTCCCTATGATCTGGAGGGTTTTGTGATTCCAATAGTGGAGAGGAAAATGCGGAAGCCTAACCCAAACCGGGACAGCCGAGGGAACGTCCTGAGTGGGGTCAAAATTAGGAGACCATTTGTTTAGGTAAAGGCCCTGGGGGCCCATGAAGTAAGGTCCATTTCTGAAAATTAATCCTTTATCGTCAGGGTTTTCGAAGACAAAAAAAAAGAAGCCCTTACCTACGAAGTAAATTTTGACTCCTTCTTTAATGAGAGGCTTCCAGTTTCTTTGTGTCCACTCCTCGACCAATTTTGGCGAAGGCCAGAGGCCTGTGAACTGGCCTATGAGGCCTCTTTCTGCCAGATTCAGAGCAGCTTTGCAAGTATCTTCTTCGAGGAGAGCCACTGAAGGGATAGAGTCCATCTTCTTAACAAACCTCTGCAGAGATGCAGAAGGAGGGCGCTTTGGGCCAGAAGCAACTAATGTTTTGAAGGCCAGGACCTCCGGAGGCAGAGGAGGGGGATTAGACACCCCATCAGCATCCATGATTCGATCACCCACTGGTCAGGCCGAGCAGAGGGGTGCAGGAGTCTCAGTCACGCTGGAGTAGCCATCAGCATTCACAGCACGAAGAGGCAGAGCAGAGGGGGTGGAGAGACCACCCCCGGCCAGAGCAGCAGAAAATCAATAAGAGAACCAAGATCGATCCCTGAAACTATGCGCCTAGCAAAGGAAAAAAAACTCCACCGGAACCGGGCCTGAGTGCCGCTCCAGCAGCCCAGAACGTCGCGCCGAGCAACCAGTTTCAAACCTATCGGCTTCGATCAGGAAGTTGCAGAGCGCGCGATTTCTTTGTTTATTTCTTGATTTACAATAGGGACCTTCACGTTACACTCTCTTTTATGCACTCATCAATGAATGGTATATTCTTCTTACACCCATTAAAAATATGTCATAAAATATTCCTCTTAAACTCATTAAAGATATGTCATAAAATACTCCTCTTACACTCTCTTTAATGCATATGTTACACTCTCCTTAAATGAGGCATGCATACCTCTCCTTAATGGCATAAGTTACAATCCTCTAAATGGAATAAAATACATGCATATTACTTCTCCTTTATGACAAGAATTTGTTGCTCCTCCTATATATGAGTCTCATGTATTCTCACTTGAGGATGGAAGGTGATGCCAAGAGTGGAAGAGACTTGAGGAATATTGTGAGAGGGAGAGATATGGATAGTATCCAATTGCTTCCAAAACAAATCTGAATTCCTTACTAATCTACTAAGTATCTATTGAGGTTGAACATGAATGGTATTTAGAGGAAGTGAAAACTATCTTCCTTAGTTTGCCTTGCATCTCTCTCTACTGTTGTATTGTGGTACTGGTTGTGAGCTTTTGCAGTTTGGGGGTTCCAAGGGGAGAAGTTCTTCTTGGATATGGTTGGGAGGAAAAATGGGTGGTTCATGATGAGTTGGTAAAGATATTGGCGTTGGAGAAAACTCGTATTGGAGCTAGAGCATACATCCATCCTTTTGTAGTTGTAAAAATTCACTGTCAGGTATGTGGATCAAATTATATTATGTATTTTTGTAGTTTATTTCATAGTTTTTGCTTGTTTGGTTGTTTGCTAAAACTTACATGTATATGAGGGTTGCACATCAAATGTGAGGAAATTTCATAATGGTCGTTGAAGTATTTTCTTATACAGTGTTGAATCGATTGAATACAAGTACTAATGGATGAAGCATGTAGGCTGCCATGAATTAGATGGAAACATTTTAATTGGATTAAATTCTTTTTTTCCTCCTCTTTTTACAGCTCTAGATAATTTTTCATACTATGTATTTGATAGAAGTCATAAATGAGATTGTAGGATTTTTAGGTTGTTATTGTTTTGAAGAATCACATTTCTGGGTACCCCTGTTGTGATTCAACTCAACTTCAGGGGGTATCTGTAACAAAAGGCCATTTCACCCCAGCTTTGATTTCAAAAATTAAGTTTTCGGATAGCGATTGCCAAAACGACTCTGTTTTTCAAATTTGCTGCTGCATGTAGGAACCATATGTTGTTTGGTTTTGCTGTTTGGCTCTTTTTATATTGGATCTACTTGATAATTTATACTGATGAATCTAATATAGTCTAACCACTTGGAAATTGTGTTAAAAGTCTAAAATGGTTAAAAGATTGAAAATTTAAATAAATTTATGGAAACTTGTTGTATGACTGCCAATTGTTTGTCAAATTTCCACAATGGTTGTACCTTACAACTTGTGAGCTATATGAAAATTCCTAAATATTTATATTCATTTATTGGCATAGATTTAGCAATGAAGATGGTGGATAGTCTACTTATATATTGAGTTCAATTATTGACATTACTCACAAAAAAATGAAGTCATGTAATTTGGGATTCATGTTAGCTAATTGTTGTGAAAACACCTTAAAGAGATAATGGTTGTAAGTGTTTGACAAAATGCCTCAATGGTTTAACATTTCATGCTTGTAATTTGGTTGTCATAATTTTAAATGGTTTCATGTAATTACATTTATATTTATCCATAAAAAAAGGCTTAATTTAATTTAGGATTTGCAACCAATGTGTTTCTAGCATAATAACTCCATTGATTTAAAGGGTCCTACTGGAAAGTCAAAATTGGGGTAAGTAATTTGTTGCAATATTAGCTCACATACGAATTCCTAATCATTGGATACCAACCCTATATAATTTGAATGATCCTTTTAAGCAAATAACTCATAAGCATATTATTTAGAACAAAATCAAGTTAGTAATTCTCAAACACATTTAATTACAACTTAATTAACAATTAGCTTATCGTAAATTGTGGTTCATAAAGGTTGACATTTATTCATCCCACTAAATATTGTATATTTTAAAGGTGATTTTAGTCTTGAGAAGAAATTATTATGGTTCTATGTTTTGGATCTTGATAAACATTGAACCTTGTAGCTATTGTGATAAGTTAGTAGAATTTATGGTGTAGTGTAAAGGACATCAATAAAAATATATATATGACTTTGCATTAACTTTTATGTCCATAAAAAAATAACAATAAAAAAAAAATTATATTGTGTTTTGATTCAATATAATATCTCTCTATAATAATGATGGGTGATAAGGTGGTACCTTACATATGGTATCGAACCCAAGTTACAACACTAGGGCCTAATGGTCCAACATGCTTACTTTTAGGTTGACGATGCATGAATGTTTAATTTGCATGCATGTTGAGTGGTTGTATATCTTAATGTAGAAGCATATTGATTGCACAAAGGATATTATTATTATTATGTCATTTATTAACTCACTAAAGAAAAGGTATTCTTTCTTATATTCCTTTATACTTTTTTTAAGATAAGTTATTAGCAATATGTTAAAATGCTTAAAGAAATGTTGGGAAAGGATGTGCTTGGGAAAGTTGGGGTTAAACCCAAGCATGTGAATGAATTGATTGTCAATCGATGAGGGAGATAGCTGGAGTGCATACATGGTTTCATATATGTTTAATGCATCATTATCAATGTGATATGGGCTTAGTATCCATCTTTTCTAGTAGAAATTGTATCTACCTAAAACAATATTGGCTTAATCTGGACTATAGTATGATGACCTTGGTGTGTATGCTTTGGGAATGTTTAACTAGTGTAAGGTTTAGATTCAATTAACATGATGATTGAGCTCATCATGTTAATTTTGAATCTTTTCTTACCTACACTAATGGAAACTTAACAAAAGATACCTTGAAGGATGTCACTTTTAACTGTGACCGTAGATTGAAGAGTAATGTATGTGCATTAATTAGATGTGTTAAAATATGATTTGGGAATACATTCTTAATTAATAAGAATGAAATTCCTCTTATTTCTTTGACATGATTTTGTGTAGTTTGGGTTGAAATCCTGCATCAAATAACTTGAAATGACTCAAATACTAGCTTGAGGTATGACCTTCCTATAAACAAGAGGCTTAAATGAATGGTGCATGAAGGGTTGTGGAAGCTATTTTAAGGAACATTTGAAGGTTATGTTTTACTTAAGCTAATATATGGGTGTGGAATCCATACTAACATATATATATGAGCTAATGTATGGGTGTGAAATCCCTACTTGCATATATCTAGGAGAAAATGTATGGGTGTGGAATCTATATTAGCATATATCTATGAGCTAAGTAGTGAGTTAGGGTATGGATGGGGAATCCATACTAAAATATATCTATGAGATAAGTAATTATTCTGGTTAGAATATTCTGATGGATCTCATAGACATGATTAAGGAGGATTGATTATGAGTAATTAAATTTAAATGGATATAGATTCGTAACATGAATTTGATTGAGATTTAAATCCATTATTTTATTTTTATTACAAATGAATATACTAATATTGGTATAGTTAACACCATTAGGTGGTTAAGAATGTTTGGAATAACTGATTTAAAATAGAAAGTGTGAACTAGGTGTCTATCCTCTAGTATTGTAATTCTTTTGTATGTGTTGGATTTAGGTAGAATTAAATTCATTTTGTAATGCTTGAAATTTAGAAAAATATTATTGTGATAAGTTGATGAAATGTATTTTCTATTGGATTAAAACAATTTACATCTAGGAAAGCCATAATAGTCTCTTTAACGATTTTCTCAGTTGAATATTGGTTGAATTCTATTTAACCAAATTAATTAGAGAAATTATGAGGATTGAACTCATATACTTTTGTAAACTATTGTTAGTTAGGCAATCAAGTCTAAATTCGTATTGTTTATAAATTTTTAAGAGAATGACATGTCTAGAAGGTAAACATTTATGTGGTGATAACTTTGTTTTATTTGAACTTACAGAAAAAGGTATGTGCTTAATGAAAGGCTTGATTGAGTTCTTGTTTTACAAGAATATGTGCT
Source organism: Pinus albicaulis (assembly GCA_034641835.2). Taxonomy (NCBI): domain Eukaryota; kingdom Viridiplantae; phylum Streptophyta; class Pinopsida; order Pinales; family Pinaceae; genus Pinus; species Pinus albicaulis. Next base: position 872,846,230 of record CM076584.1, on the reverse strand, counting down.
TGTGATATTTTTTGGGGGAGAAATTGAAGGAGAGTGAGATCACATTTTTATGAATTGGAATTATTGAATGATTTAGAAGCCTAAGATGATTGTATTGTATGTGTAATGGAAGAGATTGTTGGATTTAGGAATTTTGTGTTGAGATGTATAGTTGTATGAGTATTTATTAGTCCTAGAAAATTTTGTAATAATTTGAGAGAGTGGTAGTTATCAAGGGTTTAACTTTAGGCTAGAAATTCCCTTGTGATAGTATAAATATTATTTAAATTCAACAAGATTCATCACAGATTGAGAAATGTATGGTTTTTATAGCTTGTTGTTCGGTACAGATTAATGGTAAGGAATAAGACATAAAACTAAGTGAATTGATTGATTACTGAACATAAATCATCATTTATTTCATATTTATAAAACAATTGACTTATCCAAGCAGATTCAATAATATAGATACTTTATTTTCATAATTGTGAGAGTTGTTATTGATACAAGACATTTTCAAAACGATATCATTAATTTTCTTTCAGAATGAAGATCTTCTAACAGAGTCATTCATAATTGATTCTCAAGTTATAGAAGTGAATAATAATTAAGATTAATGAAACTAAAGGAATGGTATATAATACATAAGTAGTTCAATGAAGACTGTATTAAACCTTAGCTTGTTGTTTTATTAAAAATAAAAATAAAAAGTAAAAAATGGTGTCTTGAACCTCAAATTGTGAATTTTCCTAAAGAGTAAACTTTTAGTAAAAAAAATAAAGGTGGATCCTAGAGATTTTGATTGCAAGGATGTCTTATGGAATGAAAAGGGGAAACTTGGATTGAGAAGACATAAATCAAGTGGGATGTAAGAGTGGGTTCTATATATGACATCATTTTTTGTTGCATAATTTCACTCACAATTGTATGTGGATTATTTTATGATTATTGTATGAAAATTTTATTGTGATATGGGATGGACCATAATTTTTGTTTATACAACCAATGTGTGATCTATTTATAGCTTGGCAAGTTCAAAATACTATAGAACGAAGAAGATGACACATGTAGGATTCATACAGACTACGAGAAAGAAAAACATGTATAATATCAAATTATTATAGATAACTTACGTAGATGTCATATCAATTACATAAAATAGTATTTTGATATGGTACTATAAACTGTATGGCTGGTTTTGATATAGAAATATTTGGTATTTCATATATCAAAACATGCATGATATAGGATGGATATATTTTCTACTTGATTAAGAATGGTATGTTTCATTTTTCATTGAGTTGCTTCCAATTTAGAAAATATTAAACTATGTAATGGCATGAAGGAAAATATATCGAATATATATACATAGGGTTTACAAGTTATTGATAGGAGAATAAAAAAGAACTAAGTATCTTATGACGGTAGGAAAAACTTCGAGCCAAGTTTAACCCAAGAGGGGGAGTATGTAGTGTCCCTTCTTGGTGAGATAACGTTGATGACACTTAGAGAAGGTGATTTTTATATAATGATATAAAATTATGGATGACATTGTTGGTCACTTTAATTGCTTATTAATTTAAACAATCAAGTGCTACATAAATTGTCAACCTAGGGAAGTCTATTTATTTCAAAGGAAATCACACACTGTATATGCTCAATCTCAAAAGAAATGAAAATTTTTAGTAAAAATTACACTAATCACACCTTGTTTCAAACAAACTAGAGTTCTACTTGAGTTACAGCAAAGGTAATATTTCTATTGTAGATAATCATCAAAATAATCCTGGATTGCATTTAAAAAGACAATAATCTAGGAAAGGAAATCAATCTGTATAAGAAAATATCAATTATGATATAATAGAGAACAGGACCCTATTCCACAAGTAGGAATCTTCAGCACCTGTTTCTGATTACCACGCTTTCACAAACTCATTCTATAAACAATATTACCAATTAAAATAATCCACAATTACCTAGGAATGAATTGTATGAAAACAATGCAACAATCAATGGAAACAAAGTTTCAACAATAGATAATAGAGTTCCAATACTGCATAAATGATTTCATAAAATAGAGTTTAACAAGGCGTAAATGAAAAGAATAGTTAACACACTACGGAAATAAATGGGTGAATGTTGTGAAGAAGGTGGGCCCCTTCCTTCTCACAATATTCCCCAGAAGAAGGAATTAAAACGAAATGCTCAGAAAAAGATTTTATTCATCTATCAAATGTCACATATTACAAAGGATTCACTTTCCTTCTTAGTAAGTCTCTTTCAAAATAAACCTTTTGTAGTTTGTAATGTTCTCTAATGCTAATGTCTCCTCTATTTAAAGAGGATACATGTATTACACTTTTGATTACATCATACAAATCCTATTCTTAACCTGATCTGATCTTCTATACTGGAATAGGATATTTTGTTCTTCCATAGCAAAGATGTTGTTACAATGTTTATGATGATGCTGGATTTGAGGTGCAGTTTTTACGGCCAGTGTAACAGCCCCTTTACTTATATTTTCTTGATGCTATAATGCTTTAAATACTGCTTCAGAATCACAAATCACGGGTTGTTTCAGCAACAGTATTTGCATACTATTTTGAGTGTTTTAGCAACGCAGTATTTAGATAGCCATGATGAATTAACTACAGTCTTTAAACTGTTTCAAAAACTATATATTCCGATTAATGGTTAAATATGAAAGTAATGTAAAATTACATGTAAAACAAGTTAAACATATAGTAAAGAGAAGAACGTTATATACCTTTGGAAGAATGGATGAAAGTGATAATATAGGCTTTAAATATGGACTGGAAAAGAGTGGAATGATAGCAAAATGTATGGTCAGAAAGATACATTATAGGGTCCTAACATCCCCCCTAACTGAAAAGGTTGCATGTCCTCAAGCAACTTTAGTCTGAATCAGAGTCCGGATACTGGCTTTTGGCATGCAAGTTACTTAAGCAGTAGCTATGGAAGGTACTGTCTGTTAAAGCTCTGAATCCTTGCTCATTTTTCAATATTTTCCAGGTTGTTGCTTCATCCTTCTTGGCCAACCTATGATGAGCATGATATTCCTCTGCTGGCATCCACAAAATAGGAAAATGGAAGTGGTACCCTATCCACTTTTCAGCACATTGCTGGACACATTTGATGTAATTGGGTACTCTAGAGAATGCAGTTTCAAGATTAGTAGGACTGAAAGAATTATACTCCTGCTTTTTCTTAGAATATTGTTGCCAAAACATGTTATTTTCTCTTAAAGCAGCAATTTCTTTGGCCTTAATAAAATGTTGACAGTCTTGGAGTATTGAAGCCTGTAATTGCCATATGTGTTCAGTCATCCTTGGTTTCTTCAAAAATTGATAATACTCTGCCACAAAAATGGAAGGGTTCTATGGTTCTAGCCGTATCCAAAGAAGATGGTTATCTTCGTTATGCCTGGCTGCAAGAAAAGTAGTCTTCCATGTAATCTGATTAGCAAGGAAAGAGGCAAAAGCCCTGATTTGAATGTTTCCAACAAGAGGGTTAAGATTAAACATTTTTTTTCAGGGATGGCTTCATTGTGAAGATACAATTCACACAGTAAGTGTTGATCACTATTAGAGGCTTCTGCAATTTTTTTCACAAACTGTTCAGATGTAAGCACCTCATGGGGCCTTCCATATTTGATTGCTTTCATCTGAAAGAAAGCAAGGCATTCTGTGAGGAATAAAGAGTAATCTAGAGATGGTTTCCTAGCATCCAATAATTTTTGTGCCAATTCAAACATCATGAGTAGTTTGCCTTTTAGCTTTTTATTCTTCTTCTTATACGCCCTATATTTCTGGAGTGTTTGCTCCAAGGCTTCCCAGTTTGAATATATATGGTTATGCCAAACTAATTGGTGTTGTTTCAAGATTTTATCTTGCAAAATGGCATACTCTTTCTTCCATTTGTTCATTATTTTCTGTTCATTCCATCGTTCAGTTTGTGTTTCAACATTGCAAGTGGTAGGCTGAGGTATAGTCGAAGTAGAAATAACAACAAGAACTTCAGATTTAACAGATACAGTAGGCTAGGGTACTTGTAAATTAGCTCTTTTTCTAAAAATTTTGAAGGCCCTACTGGTTCTTGTGTAACAGTAGGTGTTGGAGAGGTAAATCCCCTCTGCGGACAGAGGCGATCCCTACTAGCCCAGAACGGGTCTAGCAACAATCATCAAATGCTACAGCGCAAGTTCCTAATTGCAAATAAACAGACCAACGACGGAGGCCTACCTGGAGTCCAACACTGTGATTCGTAGAAGAGACATTTTTCCCGTTCCTCAGCTTCGGCAGATCACGATCCCCACGATCTCCGTGAATGGACACCTGCACATGCAAGAAAAAATACGAATACAAGCATAAAATCCAGAATACGCAACTATATATCAGTTGAAAAAGGATATAACTCATCATCATCATAAGTGAAAAATGGAGTGGAACCATAACCAGTAGTCATTCATTAATAAGCAATCGAAAGAGAGTACAACCAATGTTCTGACGCTGAGGTCTCCTTCAGAGGGGTCTCCAGTAGAACACGTCTCGCAAAGCCTGCCAAGGATGGGACAAGCCTCTCTTAGAGTCTCTTGACGATAGTCTCCTTGCTCGAGTTTGGCCTTAAGGGAAGAATGAGGGCTCTTGCAGCATTAAGGCTCTTGGGAATTTGAGAACTTGGAGATTCAAAACTTGGGCACTTCAAGACTAGCTTGCAATGGCAATGGGCAAGCTTTTATAGATGGAGGAAGGGGAGTTGGGATCCCTATAATTGTGGGATTGGCCCTATCTTCAAGGAAGCTTCCATGAGAGGTGGCAAACCACTTCCCTTTCATGGAACTCCTGGAGCCAAACCTCCCAACTCAAGATAGATAACAGTTTCTGAGTCTGTTGAAACGAAAATTCTGCCATTTTATTTAAAAAACACTCCTTAAATTGGCTGGCGCGACTGCGACTCTGGGACAGAGTGCCAGTTTGCGTTGCCTCTTTGTAGGATTTTCCCCATTGGTGCGAGTGATGAACTGGTTGCCCGTGCCAATGCAAAAAGGGATGTTTTTATGGTTTTTTTCAAGGAGATGTCTTCAGGGAAATTGAAGCTCATATTTAGAGGAATGCAATGATAGTGGTTTCAAGGCATGACATTGCTCACAGGTCACAGAATGGGCCCTTCAATGTGCGGGATGGGGAATGGTAGGGACGGTGACAAATTACTGTGTAACAAATGCCCCCTAAAACATGAGGCCCAAGAGAGAGAGAGGGGTGAAATGCTTTACGAGAATGTGTCCAACTGAAACTCCACCGTCGGAAAACCTGCGTGGAGAAATACAACTGATATCTCAAGTACATGATGTATATGTGGTATGGACGCAGCCATCCAAAACAGAGTATACAATAATCCAGATCCAAGGTATGGACGCAGCCATCTAGTGAGGATTGATAAATAGACTCAGGTATGGTCGCAACCATCCATTGAATAAGTCATGTAAATAATAATCCACAAAATCACAGCCAGGATTACAACAGACACAATCCAGGGTCTTGCGCTCCATCTCGACTTGAACAAAGTACAAGTTTGAGCATGCGAGTATGTGAGTTGAAGTCGAACATGCAAGAACATCGTCTGATTACTAGCTAATGATGAAAGTTGTTAACAGGGAACCACCAATAATGACGATGGCCCTCAAGGTACTACAGGTACAATCTACGGCATGTGAATCAATGAGCTGGTGTCGAACACCCATAGAATCACTCGATCGGAGGCCAATGATGAAAACCTCACATCGAATGCGACGAACCTGCCATTGAGGCATGCAGGCTCCAAGGTACCATAAGGGAGTCTCTAGATCAGCTTCCTGGATAATGAGCTGAAGTCGACAGGAAGTGACCTTGATCGAAGGTGGGCCATAATGTTTCCCACATCATCGACACGAGACAAAGGAACATGATGTTTTTTTTGTGAATCAGGATCATATGAGAATCAGAGGAAGGTTGATATTTGCAGAGGTCAACTTCTCTTGAACATATAACGGCACAAATAGTGGTTTTGGTAGTATTTGACATCAGCGGATTAGAAGTCATGGTGACGAGGCAATGAGCAGAGGAGAGGCCAAAAAGAATTATCCAAACCCACGGAGGCGAGTGAAAGAATGAGATGAGATATCCCCAACCTGACACAAATGAAGAAAAGTGCCATGTTCAAGAGTGACATACTGCCGACATGACAATGATGATGGTTCCATTTTTCCCCCACCATTTCTGGCGAGTATCCCAATTATTTTTTATAGCAAGCTTGAAGGGGATAACATATGCTTGTAATATAAGTCCGCCCTTCGGGCGAATCCATCCTAGTACATTTAACGAGCCTTAGGAAGGAAGAACTCGGAGAACGTCATTTCGACTGAATCCGATGTCATCAGGGTTTAATGAGACTGACAAAGGAAGAACTCGACGTCTTTTCATGTTTATAGAGTTTGAAAAGACAGCAGAAAAGTAAACTCCAAAGGTCCCTTTTCGTAAATAGTTCCTCAGATCTGAAAAGGTAGAAAACAATATCCGAGAAAACCTCCTAGTCGCGATAGGCTAGGGTATTCCTTTTTCGTAAATAATCCATCCCAGCCCGAAAAGGGGGTAAACGTATAGTGGGTAGATGTCGTTTCGCAGCCACTTTAATGAGATCGAAACGACAAGGGCCTCGGCAATCTTTTCATGTTTAGAGAGTTAGAAAAGAGCTGAAAGATGACTCTAGAGTGACTTTTTCGTGTTTTTACCGAGTCCGATAAAGTATAAAATACAACTCGTTTCGCCGTTTACATTGCATAAAAATCTGTTTCTGCACAGAAAGGCAAGTGTAAAACCCATTTTCGACAAAACATATGAAATATTAATGAAAAAAATGACTTTTTAAACCTAAATAGAGCTCAAAAAGTTATAAATAATTCTAAATGGTAAAAATAAAATTACTTTTACTTTTTACTTGAGTGAAGAGCAACATTGGTCCATTTACTGTGCAAAATTCTGGCAGCGATTACGACCGATCTGGGCTACCATTCAGAGTTCCATCAGTTCCAGGTAAAAGGTGCTTCCTCATACTTCATTTCAATCCATTTTTTAATAGTTTTCCATTATGAAATAGACTTCTGTGGTAACTTTTTGAATTTTTAGGGCTCCGCTCATTGGCGCGGGTATCGGGCATGGACCCGCGCCAATGGGCTTGTACATGCAAAAGGCTCGCGCCAACTGGAGCGACTGTTCCCAAAACATCAGCGCCAGTTGCGACACCCAATTTTACACCTAAAAATCCGACATTTTAATCAATTTGAATGAATTTTGAAGCTCAACAGAGATCTAATTAAAGGTTTGTGACCATGTTGATCTAAGAAACCGTGAAAAATGGTGATTGAGTAGAAAGAAAGAGAGCATGGGAAAGAGGACAAAATGACCATGGAAAATGAGGCCTGCATGAATGCCCTCAGAAACTATGGGCTCAAGAAATTCTTCCTAACACCTTGTTTACGGGCTCAACCTGAGCTACTTCAGTACCTAGTGAGCATTTGGGATGAACAAGAACAAGTATTCAAGCTACGAGACCAGGTGTTAGAACTGGACGTTTTTGATGTGTACTTTATAACCGGACTGTCGCGCAGAGGTCCGGTACCCATACTGATAGGGAGCAGACCGTCGGGTGAGAAAATGGAGGAAGTGATGGCACGAGTGTGCCCACGGGCACAAATGGGATCAGGGAGTAAAAAGGTGGATATCCACACTACCCCCGATCTGGCACTATGAGTAGTACTACATACCATCACGCGGGTTGTGGGATCGTAGGCACCGCACGAAGCGACAAAAGCCCAACTCTTACTGGCTTCAGAGTGCATGAGTCCCATACTGTTTGACTGGGCCACAGCAGTAACGATCAACATCAAGAGACAGCTAACGAGATGCAAACAAGCCAAGCTGAAGCAGTTTGGCTATGGGTACATCCTGGTATCATTCATTCTGGAACGATTACCAATATTCCAAGGCCAAGGGGCCGTTGTAGCGGATCCGATACCACGAGAGCCGAGAATGGCTCGTTGGGCAGCACTAATTCCCAGTGCAGGCGGAGGCCAACAAATGTCTTGGAGGCCAAAGTTTTTTGGGTGGTTGCGGCGCCAGTTGATTGTAATTGAGGACTAGCCTTATGCTGGGACAGACTTTACTGGAGACCTAGATCTCCCACTGCTAGAGGGAGAGGATTGGGATGAAGAGCTGGGTATGATCTGTTTTTATTTTTTATGTTTTATGATTTTTTGTTAATACATGTCTGGGTGTCCATTCACGGAGATTGTGGGGATCGTGATCTGCCAAAGCTGAGGAACGGGAACGCTGTCTCTTCTACGAATCATAGCGTTGGACTCTAGTTAGGCCTCTGTCGTTGGTCTGTTTATTCACAATTAGGAACTTGCGTTGTAGCATTTGATGACTGTTGCTAGACCTGTTCTGGGCTAGTAGGGATCGCCTCTGTCCGCAGAGGGGATTTACCTCTCCAAAAATTTGGCGAATCCGGTTGCGCAGGTTGACTTGACTGTAGAGGAGCCCCAAGTTATACCAAATGGGCCGGTTGGCCTGGAGGGGGAACACCGGGTTGTACCGGATGAGCCAGTTGGCCTGGTGGAGGAATAGGGCTAGGTGACTTCTGGTAACTGGTTTGACCTAGACCAGAACCAGAGGATGGTCCCGGCTAATATGCAACGTTAGAAACAACAGGATATTGCGATTGCATAGGTTGAGAAGTTTGGATTTTCCCCCCAGGACCATAGACCGGTCCCGGTTGGTACCCCGGCTGAGGCTGCACAGGTTGACCTGAAGGGCTATAATACTGTCCTTATGGACCGTATGACGGCCCTTACTGGCTCGTAGGGTAGCCTTGGATGGGCTGCCCCTGTGGGTCATAAGGATAGCCAGGTTGGCCTGAAGGTTGGACTTGGAAAGGCTGCCCTTGCGGGTTATAAGCCTAGTTATAAGGTAAACCTTGAGCATGGAGGTAAGCCTCAGGAGCGGGCAGACGTAAAATGTCCCTGTTCTCATCATACTAACCTGGAAAAGCATACACGAGCGTACCATCCTATGCATAGTGCGAAAAGTAAGAGCGGTTGGGATCTTGGGAGCATGGTCCAACCTCGGGGTTCGGCTATTGCAGGGACAACCGATACTCCTCCGGAGAGATTTTCTCCGGTATAGCAGTTGCTAAATAAACATCTTCCGGAGATGGCATAGCCCTGGCATAGGGTGTCATGACAACGGGTGCAGAAGCAGCCGCACAGACAGTGGGCCGGATGGGTACAGAAGTAACGGGTGTCTGAGGGGACACCCCCAGTGAAGGAGCAGTTGGCCTTGGAGAAGGAGCTGACACTCCCATAGAGGTTACGGCGGAAATGATCTGACCGAAAGACCTATACCCCAGTTGTAACGAGGGACTGGACGTTGACATGACCGCTGTTTCATAGTTGTCTCCCGGAAAAAATCTTCGTGGGAAGAGCTGATAGTCTTCACCAGACGTTGGGATTTCCTCAACAGAATCACTCATGGTTGAGCCTTCCGCTAGATCTCGTAATAGACAGCGAGGACTAGGAGGAAATACAGCAGCAATAAAAGGTGAACCCGATGTAAGAGAAAGGAAATCAACTCCTAATCTCAATTCAGACACAGGGTCCGAAAAGGGCCAATCGAACTCAACTGGTCCCCCAAAGGGTTGCTCAGAAAGAACCGGTCCCCCATCTGGAAACTCGGAAACAATGGGCTGCTGTGGTTCAGCAGAGGATTGTGACACCTCTGAAGAATCATTCGTGTAAGGACTACCAGTAGATGAAACCGAAGGTTCCGCCACTGTGGCAAATGACAAGAGAAAAAAGAACAAACACACACACGGGCTGAAAAAGAGTCAAGACACATGATCAAATGGTCAACAAACAAGAACTAACAGGGTGTGTAATCGTGGGTCATTAATTTTTACCACATTGAAAAATAAGAAATTTCACCGTTTCATGTTTTAAGAGTCGAGAAACGGTAAAAAAGGTGACTCTATCTCTTTCAAATTTGACACAAGCGTGAAAGGACAAGCGCTTGGTGATCCTTTCAAATTTAGGGAGTCAGATAGGATCAAAATGACTACTTAGGAATACTAGGCAAAAGGGTGTACCAAATAACCGTGAACTGCAATATACACCTTGGTTCCAAGAATGAAAGAGAAATCAACCAAGGACTTTCCGTACGTGCAGGAAATCTCCCTGAATGCTGTGGTCGGTGTATCACGGGTATAGGGCGGCAGACTCAGCTTCCTACGGATAAAGGATTGAAACCTATATGGGTCTCCCTTTATATACGCGACGGTACGGGGAGCACAAGTCCGTACTAGCGCTTTCTAAAGCCAAAAGGCAAATGATAGCTACTAGGTTTAAAGACGCCAGAACACGTCTCTAGCCTAGACCTCTAAATGTGTTTCGTTAGATTTCAATGCTGCCTTAGTGTAAATTGAGTAGATTTTAAAGTTGACTTCAATTACGTTTCAGTTTTCAGGCCCTAACGAATGTGTTGTCTCAAAAATCTCCTAAATGAAAAACTACATGCCACAGTACATCATTTTGTTTGATGAAAGCTAGCTACAGAAGAGTTGAGAGCTTTTACACAAACAAAATGATCAGAAGATAATCAATGATATCTTTAATGCAACTAATGAAACTAAAACTTTTCTTTCAGATTCACTAATTACTAGTAAAATGAAAAGATTTCAATTTGCACTAATCAATCAAAGCAAAAGAGATTTTTTTTTATTTTCAATGTTTGATAGCTAGATGCACTAAACAAACTGAAAACAAATGAAAAGAAATCCGAGAAATGATATTAAGAGAGTAAAACGAGCAAATTTCACTCAATGGCACAAGCAATCAGATCTCAAATTGACCAAAGTCTCTCAAAACCAACAAAAAATCCCAAAGGCTTGAATGGACTGTGTGATCTAGGCCCAAAGCAAGACCAAATGAAATTTGAATGAAGAGAAGAACAATCACCCAAAAATCGCAACAAAACGGTGAACAACCGCTAAGAGAATGTGGAGGAGCAATCAGAGAATTGACTCGACTAACAAAACACCAGAACTCCTAAGGAGGGCTCGACACACAAAGCCACTAGATGCCCTAGGGCTTAAAACGTGAAATCGATGGAGAAAAGCAAACAACCAAAGGATGAAGGCAAACTCCCAATCAAACAGGACTCCAACACACTCAGGTAGCCGAAAAACCAAAAAGAAACACACTGACCAGACCCAGAGAGCTCAAAACTGAGCAAACCCTAGTGCCACACAGGAGTGGCGCGACTGTGAGGTTGTAAATGGTGCCAGAAAGCAATTGGCGCGGGTAATAAACAAGCAACCTGCGCCAATTTGCACGACTGTCGAGCTAAAAAGTGCGCCAGCCAAGTTTCTCAGCCAAAAATAAAAAGAACTACTCCAGAAGCAGATCAATGAAATCCAAGCAAACCAAGAAGCAAAAATAGCAAAAGAACCCAACCCAGAAGGCTAACCAAGCAAGGAAAATCGTGAAACAATCAGAACGAGACAATCAAAATGAGACAATCAAAACTAGACGATCCCTAGCGGAGTCGCCAAACTGTTGGAGAGGTAAATCCCCTCTGCGGACAGAGGTGATCCGTACTAGCTCAGAACGGGTCTAGCAACAATCATCAAATGCTACAGCGCAAGTTCCTAATTGCGAATAAATAGACCAACGACGGAGGCCTACCTGGAGTCCAACGCTATGATTTGTAGAAGAGACAGCGTTCCCGTTCCTCAGCTTCGGCAGATCACAATCCCCACGATCTCTATGAATGGACACCTTCACATGCAAGAAACAATACGAATACAAGCATAAAATCCAGAATATGCAACTATATATCAATCAGAAAGGATATAACTCATAATTATCATAAGCGAAAAACAGAGTGGAACCATAATCAGTAGTCATTCATTAATAAACAATCGAAAGAGAGTACAACCAATGTTCTGACGCTGAGATCTCCTTCAGAGGGGTCTCTAGTAGTACACGTCTCACAAAGCTTGCCAAGGATGGGACAAGCCTCTCTTAGAGTCTCTCGACGATAGTCTCCTCGCTCGAGTTTTGCCTTAAGGGAAGAATGAGGGCTCTTGCAGTATTAAGGCTCTTGGGAATTTGAGAACTTGGAGATTCAAAACTTGGGCACTTCAAGACTAGCTTGCTATGGCAATGGGCAAGCTTTTATAGATGGAGGAAGGGGAGTTGGGATCCCTATAATTGTGGGATTGGCCCTATCTTCAAGGAAGCTTCTATGAGAGGTGGCAAACCACTTCCCTTTCATGGAACTTCCAGAGCCAAACCTCCCAACTCAAGATAGATAACAGTTTCTGAGTCTGTTGAAACGAAACTTCCACCATTTTATTTAAAAAACACTCCTTAAATTGGTGGCGCGACTGCGACTCTCGGACAGAGCGCCAGTTGGCGCGGCCTCTTTGTAGGATTTTCCCCATTGGCGCGAGTGATGAACTGGCTGTGCGCGCCAATGCAAAAAGGGATGTTTTATGGTTTTTTGCAAGGAGATGTCTTCAGGGTAATTGAATCTCATATTTAGAGGAATGCAATGATAGTGGTTTCAAGGCATGACATTTCTCACAGGTCACAGAATGGGCCCTCCAATGTGCGGGATGGGAAATGGTAGGGACGGTGAAAAATTACTATGTAACAGTAGGGTGTTCCTCTTTGACTGTAGAATATGTAGATGCTCCTAGCATTGGGACTTGAACTATTTTATATCCTACTTGCTAATAAATATTTCCACATTGGCTGCACATACATTCCTTATATTGATCATTTTCTATGTGGTTGTCTGCCATGGATGCTGCATGAGCTAGGGTATACAAATTAAGCTCCTTGTCATAGGATTCATTTGCTGTCGCTAATTCTTGCTTATAGTTTTCCATTTGTGATCTTAGAAACTCATTTTCTTGTAAAGGGAAGCCAAATTGACTGGACTTTCTGTATCAGTCACGGTCTCAGTAACTGGTTCTTTTGTTTCAGCTATAGCTGATTCTTATGTAAAAGCTAGAGTTGGTTCCTTTGTGGTAGCTACTAAATAAGTAGCATCCTGGGCATCTAATTCTTGTACATCAGCAGCTGGTTCTTGTGTGGCAGCTACTGACTGAGTAGCTAGTTCTTGTGTGGCAGCTACTTGTTCTGTAGAAAATGATATCGAAGTACCCTAGGCATCTGGTTCTTATGTTTCAGTGCCACTGGGTGAGACAGGTAAATAATCAAGGTTCTGGGAGGGTGGTGGTGTATGGGGTTTTAACAAAATGGTTTTAGGGTCAGTGGTAGTAGCAATGGTTGTTGCTTCAGTTGATGTCCTCATTCGTCTCCTAGGTAGAAAGGCAGAAAAAGCAGTACTTTGATTTTTCCTTTTATGAGTGGGTTTTTCCTGAGGAGAAGGGCTATCACAGGAGGTGGCTACTTTAGTTACATCCCTTTTTTGTCTTTTTGGTAGAAATTCAGTCATGATTCACCTTTTTCTTTTTCGAATAGAGGAGGGGGGGTTATCAACTTGAGAATCATCACTGGGAATATGGACAGTAGGATCAGATGATTCTGCTATGTTGTGGGATGGACTTGAAGGAGGGTTAATTGGATTAGTTGGTTCTGTGGATGGAATTGGTGGAGGGTCTGGGATGTTCTCTGATTGCTGCTCGTGGGGATTTTCAAGATTTTCTTGAAGATTTTCAGGAACTTATTGAGGAATTTCAGTAGCTTGCTGAGGAATTTTAGTAGCCTGCTGAGGGTCTATGGGTGGATTTTTTAGGGGAGGGTTTTTTTGAGAAAAACCCCTCTGAATCAATAGCTGAACAAGACAGTGATGGGTGAGGGAAAGGAGTGGGAATTTTACCTGTCTACAATAATGTGACATATTTCTAAGACACCCAAGTAAATAATAAGGAATATTTAGTAGTCGACTAAGTCGTAAATGATTTAACAAGACAAAATCATGCTGATAGACTACCTGGTAGCGACCTTCACAAGTAAGGTAATGTTTTATGAATTCAACAACTTTCGGTTAAGGAGGCGGCAATGAGTTAATTCAGACACCCCTGGCTTTAGGCTCAACTTGTTCTCTTGGCAAAAGAAAATCCCGTTGTGCATTTAGAATGATATCCTTTCGGCTAAACCATTGTGTGCCAGTGACCGAAAGACCTGAAACCTATGCTATTTCACCCTCTGAAACAGGAATTCGAACTCCCTAGAAAATAGAATGATCTTCTTGAAGATTTCGTGCAAATTCAAGGACATGTTTTGGATCAAATTCCTGAAGCCTCTGAAAATATCCTACCCAGCCTGCCTGCTGAAAAATATGATACACTTCTGGGTATAATTCGAGCAGAGCTATCATGTCGGGCTCGTGTCAAATAGCGGGTCCTCCCATAGTTAACCAGCTTTTGTAAAATGCACAGTCAAAGAGCCAAGCTACCGCACTTCGAACGGAGTGAGTTTTGTGAATGAAAACATGCAATAACGGTGAAGAGGCGAGGTAATGGGTAAGAAAAATGATGGTAATTGGCATGTTGTGAAATGATGGCATATAATTTCGATATTCCCCCCCCCCCCCCCCCAACTACAGCTGAAATAATGACTTTAAATGTATTGAGATTTGTGAAATCTTCTCTTTTAACCATAGTTTAATTGTACTTATAAAATTTACATACCTCATGTTTACCTTTAATTTTTACTTCAAAAAATATAGTGCTTGTTTATAGTAGCTCGGAAATAGTCATGGAAGAATTTTATAAGCTTTTTGAAACATGAGAAAGATTATATTAGAGGTTTGTTTCATCATAGGAGAAGGCAGTGGAAGGACATGATTATCATAAGGAATAAGAGAAGTGAGAATGAAAGAACTGAAGGAGATGGTTTCATGACAGAAAATGTTGCATAGTCATATCTTTGGAAAAAGAAATGGTGTTTCAGCAATGGGAAAAATGGGTGAGATGCTGCTGAAGAGTGGTGTTTTAGCAATGGGAAAATAGGGAAAGTGTTTCTGAGGACTGGTGTTTTAGTAGTGGGAAAATGGGGAAAATTTTTGCTGAAGAATGATGTTTCAGTAATGTGAAAAATGGGGAAAGTATTTGCTTAAGAATAGTGTTTCAGCAATGTGAAAAATAAGGAAAATGACATGAAAAGGGAAAAATGAATGAAGGGAATGAATAAATAAATGTTATTGGAATATGGGGAAATGAACTATGAATGGTTTGAAGTGAGAGGATCAATGCTTCTCAAAATGAAGCTCAGATCTGCTTGTGGTGAAGTTTTCCTTTCTTGGTAAGCCTTTCCTGAATCAAGAATCTACAAAATAATCAATTGTAACATTCCAGCCCTTGATAGGGATTATTAGTTTAAGAAATGTAATCTAATGCTAAAAATACAATTCAGAAAAATCAAATACAATGAGGAGAAGAAGGCTCCCCTAAAAAGAGATAATGTGCATCTGCCATGCAAGTGGCTTTGAAATCTTCTTTGGAAATAGGGTGCTAGTACAGACAAAGCCGTTGACCATTTACTAATAGCAGTTTTTTAGAGTCATCAATTGTTAGGAGCCTTATTTTTCCATTGGGAAAAACAATATCTATTTCATAAGGTCCCAGCCATCTTGTACGTAGTTCCCCTTGAAAAGTTTGAAACCGAGAATCATACAATAAAGCCCAATTACCTTTTTGGAACTGCTTATTCTTGATGACTTTATCATGCCATTTTGTTCTTTGTTGTTGTATCATAGTTTTCTAATGAATGGCATCTAATATTTTTTCATCCAATTCATGAAGCTACTGCAACCTAGTTGTCTGTGC
The DNA here is from genome assembly GCA_034641835.2 of Pinus albicaulis. Taxonomy (NCBI): domain Eukaryota; kingdom Viridiplantae; phylum Streptophyta; class Pinopsida; order Pinales; family Pinaceae; genus Pinus; species Pinus albicaulis. The sequence continues at coordinate 872,830,336 of CM076584.1, read as the reverse complement.
ATCAGTCAAATCAAGGTTAATAGCTAAAGCAGTTCTTAAGGTTTTAATTTCAAATTCCACAAGAAAAAAAACACTTTTACCATAAACCAATTCATAGGGAGAAAATCTTGTATTATTTCTACAGGTAGTTCTATAAGCCTATAGTGCTTTAGGGAACCTTTGAGACAAATCCTTTTGGTTTTCCTTCACTGTTTTTGTTAGAATGGCTTCTATTACTTTGTTTGTCCTCTCCACTTGCCCATTGGCTTAGGGGTGGTATGGTGTAGTCATTCTATGATGAATGTGATATTTCTGAAGGGTGGCTTTGAAACCATGAGAATTGAAAGGAGGTCCTCCATCTGTAACTAGCTCTCTAGGGATTCCAAATCTAACAAATATTTCTTCAAATAGGAAAGCTAGAACAACTTCTTCATTAGCTCTATGGAGTGCTTTGGCCTCCACCCATTTAGTCTTATAATCTATGCAGACTAATATATAAACTCTTTGGTTGGATGGAGGATTAATGGGTCCTATAAAGTCTAAGGCCCATCTTTCAAATGGTTCAAGTATTACCTGGGGGGTTAATGGCATTTCATCTCTATGATTAGGTTGACCCATTCTCTGACATCTATCACAAGCCTGGACATATTTCTTCGCATCTTTAAAGAGTGAGGGACAATAATAACCCATCCTAAGAATTTTATGTGTCATTCTCTTATCAGAAAAATGCCCTCCACAAGGGCCATCATGATAAGCTTTTAGTATATCATACACCTCATCTTCTCTAATGCATCTTCGGATCTCAAGATCAAGTCCTGTATAGAAAAGACACCTACTTATCCAGCTATACCAAGAACTTTGTTGAATGATTTTTCTTTTCTCTCGATGTGATAGGTGTGATGGTAACTTCCCTGCAACTAGATAATTGGCAATGTCTGCATACCATGGTGAGTGAGTAGATACTGCAAATAAATATTCATCAGCAAAAGGAATAATCTATAGTATTATTATTATCAGATTTTAACCAAGAAAGGAAATCAACAACTACATTTTCTTTTCCTGGTCAATATACAATTGTAATATCAAATTCTTGTAATAACAATAACCACTTGGTGACTCGAGCATTTGTGACAGATTTTTTCATTAAATACTTAATAGCTGAGTGGTCAGTATGGACAAAAGTAGAGTAACCAGTAATGTAATGTCGAAATTTATTAATAGCATAAATTACTGCTAAAAATTCATTTTCGATAACTGTGTAATTAAGCTCAGCAGGAGTCATATTCTTACTAATGAAGTAGATAGCATAAGGAAGATGGTTTTCCTCTTGTCCCAAGATAGCTCCAATTGCATTATCTGAAGCATCAGAAGATATATGAAAGGGAAGTGCCCAATCAGGTCCCCTTAAAATAGGAGTTGTAGATAACTGATGCTTGAGTTCTACAAAGGCTTCCTTAATTCCTTGAGATGAAATAAAATGTCCAAGCACTACTCCTTCACTCATCATCATATGAAATTCTTCGTGCTTAAGGAGAGGTGAGCTTGTATACATCGGTTAAGTACTTTCTCAAGATTCTGAAATGCATCTTTGAAAGACACACCATAAGGGGTAAAGTCATCCATAAATATTTCTATAGAGTCATGAAGCATATCAGAAAAAATTCTATAACTTCTCTTTGAAAGGTGTTGGTGCATTACATAGTCCAATTGGAAGAAATCTATAGGCAAAAGTTCCCCAAGGGCTAGTAAAAGTGGTCTTATCTTGGTCTTGGGGTGTAATTCTGATTTGATTATACCCATTAAACCCATCTAAAAAGGAGAAGAAATTCTTCCCTGACAAACTATCCAACACCTGATCAATGAATGGTAAAGGAAAGTGATCCATTTGAGTGGCTTTATTTAAGGCTCTATAATCTACACACACTCTCCATTTCCTGTTTTTCTTAGGAACTATTATCAATGGGGAAACCCATTCACTGCCAAATATAGGATATATAAACCCTTCATTAAGCAATTTTTGAAGTTCCTCTTTGATAATTTTCCTTAAATTAGGGTTCATTCGTCGTTGGGGTTGACAAACTGGTCGAAAACCTTCCTTGATATAGATGCGGTGAGTACACAATTCAGGAGAGATTCCCTTCATATCTATATAGTCCCATGCAAATGCTTCCTTATTTTCAAGAAGTAAATTCATTAATTGCTATGTTTAAGCAACTGTCAAGTTGGGGTTTATGTTCAATGTTTTGCTAGGTTCAATTTCTATTGTTATACTTTTAGAAGAGATGGTGGTTGATGTTTGAGGCAGATCTTCAGATTTAAGCTTTTCCTGGGTATCTAATTTCAAAAGTGCAGCTACTTGATTATGTGTTTCAGGAGTCATAGAGGAGGGTTCACAAATAAATTTATTAATTTCCTCATCCTCAGTGATATCTTTAAAGTTTAAAGCTTGTCCGATAGTCAAAATAGGTTAAATAGCATGATCATCATAGTCCATCCATACAAAATTATCATTATTAATCATGGGTGTAGTATGAGGGTAGAGAGTAAGCTGCTTAGTTTCATATCCATTGGAAATTTTCATTGAACCAGATCTGCAGCTGATAAAGGCATCGACTGTGGCTAACCAGGGCCTTCCTAGAATTAGAGGGTGACCCCCCAACTTTTTTTTAGTATGTAACACCACAAAGTCAGCTGGGTAATTCCAGGATTCAAATGAGATAACTATGTATTCAATAACTCCTTCCAGTTTGATTGTAGAATGATCAGGTAACTCTAGAATGGTTGGTGTATCTCTGATTACATTTTTCAGATGTAATAGTTGTGAAGTTTCAAGAGTCATAATATTTATAGCAGCACCTAAATCTACCAAAACTTGAGGGATTATTTTTTTCCCGATTTGCACTGTGACAATAGGATGGATGGGATCACCATATTTAACTAGAGGAGCTTTATTGGACATTAATGCAAATAGATCACCCATAACATGAACTGTAAGGGGATATTTAGTTTTCCTAACAGGTTTCTTAACACAAATATCTCTCATAGTTCTGGCATAAATTGGCACATCTCTTAGTGCTTGTAAAAGTGGAATTTTAACATACAGATTCTGTAATTCCCCTAGAAGATTAAAATTAGGTGGCTCAGTTGTTAACTAAATGCTCAAGGAATGGTGGTTTTACTATTTCAGCACCCTTATTAGAGGGTGGTTGTACCTCTTTATGTGAATCATGTTTTTCAGTCTCTCTTTATCAGAATCAGAAGAGGTAACATCATCGATAATGGGTTCAACTATTTTCCCAGATTGTAAATGAATGTCATTACATTGTGCTGGGAAAACATGAAGTATAGGCTGGTTCTGAATATCAATAACTTGCACAACTTTATTATTGGGGTTAGGATTTGGTTGTATAGGTAGCCGGGGTATTATCATTTTATTATTCGGTGGAGCACCTGATGGTAGAGGAAGTGGTTGCTGAAATTGAGGAAATTGATTTGGAAACGAGAGTTGTTGACCCCTCCAATTCGGATTCCATTGGTTAAAGTAATATTGTTGTTGTGGAGGCCAAGGAGTCCACATTGTAGGATCTACAAAGGGGGGGTTTGTCTATTGCATGGGTGGGTAATTCATTTTATTGAAGGGCGAGTATTGCATTTGGTTAAAGGGAGGGTAATTTTCTTGACTAAAAGAAGGATAATTGTTCCAAATATTAGAAGATGTAAATGGCATATTAGAGTTCATACCTTGTCCTCATGGTTTCCATTTCCTTCTCTGTGTCAGCAGATAGACTGCTTCAGCGTCTTCCTTTGTTGGTTTCAATGCTACTTTTATTCCTGGTAAGGAAGGGCATTGTTGTGTTTCATGATCCTTCTCACAAAGGGTGCAAATTGGCACCTTGTCCAATGGTCATTCCATTAGTGGGTGTTTATCTCTGCATTTGGAGTTGCTCCTCTAGGAAGATCCCCAATAGGAAATCCCAAGGTAGAGAGATAATTCTCATCTTTTCCCTCTCCTTGAGGATCTACTTGTCCTCCACCGAAGAATCCTTCATTGTTCCCCTCCATTGCTTGATCTCCTACTGCACTTGCTTGATCCTCAATATTTTCTACTAGCTCCTCAATGTTTTCTGCTGGTTTTTCAACATTTTATGTTGGCTCTTCAATGCTTTCTACTGGATCTTCAACGTTTTCTGCTGGTTCTTCAATGCTTTCTGTTGGCTCCTCAACATTTTCAAGGCCCACAATTTCTTTTGTTTCGTAGTTTGATTGAGCGGAATGTTGAGGCTTTGGCCTTCGAGAGCTTAGCCTTTAGAAGATTCAGCTTTTGATATGATCTCGTCAATAAAGTTCTTTCTTCCTCCCCTTCCTTTGCCCTTGCCACCTGTAGGGTCAGTTTTCTTATGGGCTCCGCGTCCTCTCATGCAATCTACACATCTGAAAGAAAAACATCAATTTTTTTGAAACTTATAATTGCCTTACCCAGTAACGGTGCCAAAATTTCGGTCACTTTAATTGCTTATTAATTTAAACAATCAAGTGCTACATAAATTGTCAACCCAAGGAATTCTGTTTATTTCAAAGGAAATCACACACTGTATATGCTCAATCTCAAAAGCAATGAAAAGTTGTAAAAATTACACTAATCACACATTGTTTCAAACAAACTAAATTTCTACTTGAGTTACAGCAAAGGCAGTATTTATATTGCAGATAATCACCAAAATAATCCTAGATTACATTTAAAAAGACAACAATCTAGGAAAGGAAACCAATCTACAAAAGAAAAGACCAATTATGCTATAATAGAGAACAGGACCCTATTCCCCAAGTAGGAATCTTCAACACTTGTTTCTGATTACCACGCTTTCACAAACTCATTTTGTAAACAAGATTGCCAATTAAAATAATCCACAATTACCTAGGAATGAATTGTATGAAAACAATGCAACAATCAATCGAAACAGAGTTTCAACAATAGATAACAGATTTCCAATACTACATAAATGATTTTAGCAAACATAGTTTAACAAGGCGTAAATGAAAAGAACAGTTAAAACACTATGGAAATAAATGAGTGAATCTTGTGAAGAAGGTGGGCCCCTTCCTTCCCACAAGATTCCCCAGAAGAAAGAATTAAAACGAAATGCTCAGAACAAGCTTTTATTCATCTATCAAATGTAACATATTAAAAAGGATTCACGTTCCTTCTTAGTAAGTATCTTTCAAAATAAACCTTCCGTAGTCTGTAATTTTCTCTAATGCTAATGTATCCTCTATTTAAAGAGGAGACATCTATTACACTTTTCATTAAATCATACAAATCCTATTCTTAACCTGATCTGATCTTCTATGCTGGAATAGGATATTCTGTTCTTCCATAGAAAAGATGTTGTTACAATGGTTATGATGATGCTGGCTTTGAAGTTATGTTGTTACGGCCAGTGTAATAGCTCTTTTACTTATCTTTTTTTGTTGTTTTTGTGCTTTAAATACTGCTACAGAATTGCAAATCATGAGCTATTTCAGCAACGAGATTTGCTTACTATTTTGACTGTTTCAGCAACGCGGTCTTCAGATAGCCATGATGAATTAATTGCAGTCTTTAAACTGTTTCAGCAACTATATATTCTGATTAATGGTTAAATATGAAAGTAATGTAAAATTGCATTTAAAACAAGTTAAAAATATAGTAAAGAGAAGAACATTATATACCTTTGGAAGAATTGATGAAAGTGATAATATAGGCTTTAAATATGGACTGGAAAAGAGTGGAATGATAGAAAAATGTATGGTCAAAAAGATACATTATAGGGTCCTAAAAAACATATTTATCTACATGATTATATGCTATAGACTTGGTTTGGGTCACTTGGTTGTTGTGTGGTTATGATAATATCTATGGTTTTGTGTATAAGAACTGATTTTGGTTAAGAGCGTATTAGCAATGTTTTCTCTTTTGGTATCCTATTTTTGACATAGGTGTATGACATGGATGGTGATCCAGGATTGGGACACATAGATCCATGGATGCTCATGGTTATGTGGAACATATGGTTAAATTATGATTTATGGATGATACATAACTTGTATGATTATGTATATGTCTAACCTTGTACTGAGATGGATGTGGTAGGGGGCTTGGTAATTTTCCAACAACGATGTTCAATTATGAATGACTCTGGAAGTCATTTATTCAAAACCTAAATGACTCTGTAAGTCATGCACCATTCTTGGTAAAATGTGATTAAGTTAGTTTTATTATGAAATTCATATGATTCCTCTGATGCATGAGATTGTGATGTGTGTTAGGTCTTCAAATAAGGCCTTACTAATGAGCCATCAAATGGGTAAAAGGCCACAATAAATACAATAAGGAGAACAGTAGATGAGAAAGCATGGAATGGGGGCGTGGAGTCCTAAATCCAAGAAATTTAAAGACGTGGAGTCTTGTATATGTAGGGCGTGGAGTCCTATGTATTATTCCCAAATTTTCACCAGATATTTGGAATCTTAGAGTTCTTAATTTTCTTAATGAATTAAGTAAATAAAAGGGTGGAGGGACCCATAATCCTCAATATGAATAAATATCCACTTTTTGTGGTTCAATGTGGACTAATTAAGCCTAGATATATATGATGAGGTATTTGAGCAACTACTAATGTGAATGGGATTGGAGATGATGTATCATTAATTGAGATAGATCATGGAGGTTGATTCAGACAACTAAGATCTTGAAGATGTCAAACAGAAGATAATGGGACATTCATGATAAAGTGATGCAGGCTGTTGTGCAATCAAAGCACACATGATGGAGAGGGTGTACATTGCACCTAGACATGATGGTCGATTTGGTCAAAAAACACAATCAAACTTGGAGGATCCTGTCCACATGCACAACATAGTCTAGATGAGGGCCAAGGCTTGGGAAGGCTCAAAAGTTATATAAAGAAGATGAAGGAAAGGATGAAGGAATGCTGATTATTATTGATGTAAATATATTTTCAGATTTGGAATTGTCATGTGACATTCCATTGCTTTCTCAGCTTGTTTAGCAGAGATTGCAAGTGTTGTTTAGCACAGGTTGTTCCTGGTCAGGAATCCCACCTCTTTCTTAGAAAAGTTCTAGAAAGAGTATTTTACTTCATTCTACATCATGCAATGGTGCCACATCTATTTTCCTACTTTCTGTAGAACATCCATATTTAGAAATTGCATATTTTTGAAGATCAGTTTGGAAGGTGGAAGTTGTCTTCAGTACTTCAGCTGGAGACCTAGTGAGGGTTTATTCCTATCACCTTGGGCTTATATATTAGCCTCCCAGAGCTTCATTCCAGATCTAGCATCAAGCCAAAATTTATTAACCTCCTAGCAACAGTATTTCCTTCAGGAATTATGCTGTCCAATTTGCAGATCGAAAAGGAGGAAGGAAGTTACTAGCATTTCAGCTAGTAATCCTGTGAGGGATCATTCCCTCACATTTCCATCAGTCTTACCATTAGCCTGGAGTTTATTGCAACATTTTTCAGCACGAAGAAGGCCTCTATTTCCCTCACAGTGTAGTTTCTATAGATATTTGTGTTGTAGTAGTTGTAATCATTATTGGAGGATTGAGAAACTAGATCTAGAGCTTCTAGCTTGTAGATATGAAGAAGGGATCAACCCTTCAAGCTTAGATCTGATCTTGCAACATATTTTAGCCATCTATTTGACAGATCTAGCTTCAGATCTATATTTCCCACTAGATCAAGGATCAAATCCTAGGGAGGTGATTTTCTAAAGTTGTAGATCTGGAAAATCCTTTCTCGGTTATCTTGGGAATCCATCACATTGGCTAGATATTGAATATTGGCATCATCTGAGCTTTAGATTTGAGTAGATATGCATTTTCATTTTCAGCCTGCAATCATATGTTCATATCCTGCTGAAGGGACATCGTAGTATTTGCTTCAATGCCTCTCCAGTTACGTTGTACCTATTGTAGCATGTTTCCTGGGAGATTCTAGACCATCTTTTTGGCTAGATCTACTCATATTCTTGTACATTGTGTAACTAAATCATCTCCATATAATAAAATGGCTCAACTTCTCTATAAATTTTGATCTTGTCTTAAGATCTATTGTTTACCTTGCTGCAGTTCTTATATTGTGTTTAATTATTACTACATTCTCCCTTTTGGGATATTACGGTGGTATCAGAGCATGATATTTGGCTCAACTTATGGAAATTTAATCTTTTACATCAAAAGAAGAAGCAGATAGATGAGATCTATCATAGAGGATGATAATTCTGCCACTCGTTTATTTATATCCATGCAATATCTCTCCAAGGAGGTCAACCCAATGAAGAAGGAAGAACATAAAGAAGATCCAAGAAGAAGATGTGATGAGGAAGGTCCAAGCACTTCCTATAAACAAAGAAGAAAACTGAAGAATCCTAGATATCCTCATAGATCAGCTATGCCCACTTTCTTTGGAGAAGGTGAAAGGTGTAGAAATGAAAAAAGGAATGAACCTGAGACTCATGAGACTCTCATTATATATCTTGAAGAGTAAAAATCATAGTCTAGAGATTTCAAGGAGAAGCTAACTCTCCAACAATTCTTCAAAATCAAAGAAGAAAGAGGATCCTATAGCAGCAACAGAAGAAAGAGGCATAATAGATTCTATTTGCCTACATTCGATGGATCTTCCTCAAACACTGTTAGAGCTTGGAGGAGAGAGTTAGATGCATTTTTCAGGCTACATCCTGTAGTTGAAGAAGAGGTTGTTCAGATTGCAGCACTTCATCTTTTAGATGAAGCCAATGATTGGTGGTTTGGTCACATGGAGCATGCAAAGGTGACTAAATATTCATATTTCTTTCACAAGTTGATGAAGGAATTTGATGTGAGAAAACCAGATATTTGTCATAAAGTGACATTCCCCAAGGAAGCAAAGGAAGATGTCAATCTTGTCACTCTGGACAAGGAGTCACTACATTCACCACTAGCTGCAGAAGTACTTGCACCCGGAGAAGAGACACTTGCAACTTTGCAAGATAGTCTTGAGCTCTTGACACATAGAGTCCCATGCATGATTCAGGAGATGCGTGAGGAAGAGGAGGAGGATTCCAGCACTGGTACATGGGTAGAAGAGCAACCATATTTCTTACCAGCAGTTGGAGACACCATTGTCCCAGTTGGAGGAACTATTGTGTTTTGTCAAGAGATTCCCACATATCAATTGATTCAAGGTATGCATACACATTCATCAGCTATTGTTTTAGTAGATCTTATTGAAACTTATGGGGACATGCCATCAGGGCCAATGCATGACCGAGGGATAGATCCAAATGCTGATTTGAAGTAGCAAACTATCACAACGTAGAGGACCCTTGATCTAATCAAGGAGGAGATGAAAATCTATCCCAGTTTGTCATGGATGGACTACATTCAATCTCTTAAGTTGAAATGTAGAGTTTCAAAAGAAGGGATGAGCATGATATTATGTAAAATGACTGGCTATGAGATCAGTATTGTATCTTTCTTTGAGACAGTAGATGTATCACCTTGCAGATCTATGGCGCTGTTAACTAGTAGCAGTGATAATGATGAGGCCCATTATTATTAAAGCATTCTGAAGGTAGCTTCACTCATGAAGAAATGGAGGACAAGATGATGAATGGTAGACATCTAGATATGAGAAACCTTTTCTCCTTTCTTAATGACACTCTCTCAATGAGCATCTCACAACTCAAAGAGAGACGTCTACCTACAACAGATTCAGAACCTCATTGGTTTTGGAAGGCCATGGATGAGAAGGTCTCATTAAGAGATCTCTTTGGAGGTTCACTTCAACATTTAATGAAGTGCAAATTTCTTCATCAGTTTGGGGAAGATGGTATTCTACAAAGGGAGGATACCCAGACTATGCAGCACATCACTCATCTTCCATATTGGGGTGAGTGGATGAGGATGATAAGCAAGGGGTTGCATGACCACTTGCAGATTTATGATATGGGCCAGCAAGCTTGGTTACATTGGTTTCCCTTGGGATATTCCTCTCACTACCCAAAGGCTTCTAATTCTTTGATCCATGCCTTGAGGAACACTTATGAAATAAAGCAGGAGGCATGGCTGCACTGGCTTCTCTTGGGTGAGTATGGTTACCACCCAATAGCTAATTTTTTTTTATTCATGCCTTATGTATCAATGATAGAATGCAAAAAAAGAAGGCATGTTAATTTTGGTCTCACTTCAGAGAGATTGGCCACCACATGACATATCCTATGTCTATGTGTTTTGTTTTGGGTAAAGCTTGGAATGATGCTCTCATGATGTGCATTGACGATGTTTCTTTGTATTGGGATAATGTGACATTCCATATGTCCATTAGTATGTTTTTTATTCATGATGCACATGAGGAGGAGAGAGAGCAACAATATCTCTTGTCGCTTTGGTTGTTTTTGGGGGAGTTTGGCTTGTCCATCTTACATGGAGGAGATTGAAGATGGCAGCAAAGGGCCTTACTATCGTGGTTGCTATTAGGAGAATATGGTTTGAAATCTTTGTCTACCCATATAACTCCTTCTCTTCTTCTTTTTCATAATGTTGGAATGATGCTTGGATCCAATAAGGCCAATAGGGCTAAGGAAGAGAGCATATCAATGTGCAATCAAATTCATAAAACATGGGATGAAGAGATGTATTTTGAGATGGAGCTTTTCCTTTGTGGAAAGAGCTACTTTATTTTATGTATCTCACGTATTAATGATGAAGTTGAAACTCATATGGTTGTCACTTGGTACTTCATTATGGAAGGAGGACATCTAACCATACAATTAGAGGTCATTCTATATGTTCTTGAGAGACAACTTTGGAACCAAACATACATAACACATTGCAGAAAATGGAGGAAGCATTCCTTATGTGGATGCCATTTGGAGGGGAATAGATGGCTTTTCATATACCTTTGAGTTGCTTGAGGACAAGCAACATTTTGTCGGGGAGGAGTGTAATATTCCCAAATTTTCACCTAATATTTGGAATATTAGAGTTCTTAATTTTCTTAAAGAATTGAGTAAACAAAAGGGTGGAGGGACCCATAATCCCCAGTATGAATAAATATCCAGTTTTTGTGTGTGAATTTGGACTAATTAAGCCTAGATATACATGATGAGTTAGTTGAGAAACTACTAATGTGAATGGCATTGGAGATGATGTGTCAATAATGGAGATATATCATGGAGGTTGATACAGTTAACTAAGATCTTGAAGATGTCAAACAGAAGATCATGGGACATTCATGATAAAGTGATGGAGCATGTTGTGCAATCAAAGACACACATGATGGAGAGGGTATACATTGCACCTAGACATGATGGTTGATTTTGTCAAACAGCGTAGTCAAACTTGGAGGATATTTTCCACATGCACAACGTAGTCTTGATGAGGGCCAAGGCTTGGGAAGGCTCAAAAATTATATAAATAAGTTGAAGGAAAGGATGAAGGGATTTTTATTATTCTTGATGTAAAGATATTTTCAGATCTGGAATTGTCATGTGACATTCCATTGCTTTCTTGGGTTGTTTAGCAGAGATTGCAAGTGTTTTTTAGCATAGGGTGTTCCTGGTCAAGAATCCCACCTCTTTATTAGAGAAGCTCTAGAAATAGTATTGTACTTCATTATACATCAGGCATTGGTGCCACATCTCCTTTCCTACTTTCTGCAAAACATCTGTATTCAGAAATTGCAGATTTTTGAAGATCAGTTTGGAAGGTGGAAGTTGTCTTCAGTACTTCAGCTGGAGAAATGGTGAGGGTTTATTCCTATCACCTTGGGCTTATAGATCAGCTTCCCAGAGCTTCATTCCAGATCTGGCACCAGGCCAAAATTTATTTACCTCCTAGCAGTAGTATTTCCTTCAGGAATTACGCTGTCCAATTTGCAGATCCAAAAGGAGGAAGGAAGTTACTAGCATTTCAGCTAGTAATCCTGTGAGGGATCATTCCCTTACATCTCCATCAGTCTTAGCATCGGCCTGGAGTTTATTGCAACATTTTTTAGTAGGAAGAAGGCATCTCTTTCCCTCACAGTGCAGTTTCTATAGGTAGTTGTGTTGCAACAGCTGTAATCATTATTGGAGGATTGAGAAGCTATATCTAGAGCTTATAGCTTGTAGATATGAGGAAGGGATCAACCCTTTAATCTTAGATCTGATCTTGCAACATATTTCAGCCATCTATTTGACAGATATAGCTTCAGATATTTATTTCCCAGCAGATCAAGGATGAAATCCTAGGGAGGTTATTTTCCAAAGTTGTAGATCTGGAAAATCCTTTCTGGGTTATCTTGGGAATCCATCACATTGGCCAGATCTTGAATCTTGGCATCATCTGAGCTTCAGATTTGAGTATATATTCATTTTCATTTTCAGCCTACAATCATTAGTTCATATTCTGCTGAAGGGACAATGTAATATTTTCTTCAGTGCCTCTCCAGTTATGTTGTACCTATTGTAGCATGTTTCCTGGGAGATTCTAGACCATATTTTTGGCTAGATCTACTCATATTCTTGTACGTTGTGTAACTGAATCATCTCCATATAATAAAATGGCTCAGCTTCTCTGTAAATTCTGATGTTGTCTTAAGATCTATTGTTTACCTTGCTACAGTTCTTGGATTATGTTTAAGTATTACTACATTCTCCCTTTTAAGATATGACATCCAAAATGTTTAAAAAGATCAAGTTATGGAATCTTAGATCTTTGGAGTAGATCAAGGTGCAAAGTCCTCAATATACTAAAGCACGAAGATGCATGAAATAGGGGTGCGGAATCCCTATTCTCCGAAAGAAAAATACCACTCATGGATAAATTTCCTTAAATAGAATCTCAATCTGCCAATTTTGGAATGAATTTCTAAAAATAGAAAGTCATGTCTAGCATCTCAAGCATGACTTTCCAAAAATAGTAAATCTCATTGCATAAATTGGTAATCAAGCATAGTTGAAGGAAATTAAATTAACTTATCATTAATCAATCCTAATAGTTCAATATTGACTTAATCCTCAATATTATTAGTATTATCATTATATTTTATGAGACTATGATATTTTATTAAAAGGGAATTACAAATTAACTTCATCTTTTCAATCAACTCACACCTCTCTCCTTCATGACTCTCATGGCTCTATGTAACTCTCTCTATTTTAAATATTACATTACACTCCCTTTTATGCACTCATCAAAGAATGTCATATTCCTCTTACACTCTCTTTAATGCATATGTTACACTCTCCTTAAGAAAGGCATGCATACCTCTCCTTAATGGAATAAGTTACAATCCTCCAAATGGAATACAATACATGCATATTACTCCTCCTTTATGACAAGAATTTGTTTCTCCTCCTATATATGAGTCTCATGTATTCTCACTTGAGGATGGAGGGTGATGCCAAGAGAGGAAGAGACTTGAGGAATATTGTGAGAGGGAGAGATATTGAGAGTATCCAATTTCTTCCAAAACAAATTTGAATTCCTTACTAATCTACTAAGTATCTATTGAGGTTGAACATGAGTGGTATTTAGAGGAAGTGAAAACTATCTTCCTTAGTTTGTCTTGCATCTCTCTCTACTGTTGTATTATGGTACTGGTTGTGAGCTTTTGCAGTTCGGGTGTTCCAGGGGGAGAAGTTCTTCCTGGATATGGTTGGGAGGAAAACCGGGTGCTTCATGGTGAGTTGGTAAGGATATTGGCATTGGAGCAAACTCTTATTGGAGCTGAAGCATACATCCATCCTTTTGGAGTTGTACAAATTCACTGTTAGGTATGTGGATCAAATGATATTATGTATTTTTGTATTTTGTTTCATAGTTTTTGCTTGGTTGGTTGTTTGCTAAAACCTACATGTATATGAAGTGTTGCACATCAAATGTGAGGAAATTTCGTAATGGTTGTTGAAGTGTTTTCTTGTATAGTGTTGAATCGATTGAATACAAGTACTAATGGATGAAACATGTAGGCTACCATGAATTAGATGGAAACATTTAATGTCTTAAATTCTGTTTTTCCTCCTCTTTTTATATCTCTAGATAATTTTTCATACTATGCCTTTGACAGAATCCATAAATGAGATTGTAGGATTTTTAGGTTGTTGTTGTTTTGAAGAATCACATTTCTAGGCACCCCTGTTGTGATTCAGCTCAACTTCAGGGGGTATCTGTTCTGAAATACCATTTCACCCCAAATTTGATTTCAAAAATCAAGTTTTTGTATAGCGATTGCCAAATCGGCTCTGTTTTGAAAATTTGCTGCTGCATGTAGGAACCTTCTATTGTTTGGTTTTGATGTTTGGTTCTTTTTATATTGGAATTTTCCTAATAATTTATAGTGATGAATATAATATAGGCTAACCACTTGGAAAGTGTATTAAAAGTCTAAAATGGTTAAAACATTGAAAATTTAAATAACTTTATGGCAACTTGTTGTATGACTGCCAATTGTTTGTCAAGATTCCCCAATGGTTGTACCTTACAACTTGTGAGCTATGTGCAAATTCCTAAATATTTATATTCATTTATTGGCATAGATTCAACAATGAATATGGTTGATAATATACTTATATATTTAGTTAGATTATTGATATTACTCACAAAAAAATGAAGTCATGTAATTTGGGATTCATGTTAGCTAATTATTGTGAAAACACATTAAAGAGATAATGGTTGTAATTGTTTGACAAAATGCCTCAATGGCTATACATTTCATGCTTGTAAGTTGGTTTTCATAATTTTCAATGGTTGCATTTAATTACGTTTATGAGATATCCATAAAAAAGGCTTAAGTTAGTTTAGGATTTGCAACCAATGTGTTTCTAGCATAATAACTCCATTGAGTTAAAGGGTCCTGCTGGAAAGTAAAATTGGGGTTATTAATTTGTTAGAATATTAGCTCACATACGAATTCCTAATTATTGGATACCAACCCTATATAATTTGAATGATCCTTTTAAGAAAATAACTCATAAGCATATTATTTAGAACAAAATCAAGTTAGTCACTCTCGAACACATTTAATTACAATTGAATTAACAATTAGCTTATTGTAAATTGTGGTTCATAAAGGTTGACATTTATTCATCCCACTAAATATTGTATATTTTAAAGGTGATTATAGTCTTGAAAAGCAAGTATTATGGTTCTATGTTTTGGATCTTGACAAACATTTAACCTTGTAGCTATTGCGATAAGTCAGTAGAATTTAGGGTGTAGTGTAAAGGACATCAATAAAAATATATGTATCTGACTTTGCATTAAATTTTATGTCGATAAGAAAATAATAATAATAATAATAATAATTTATTGCGTTTTGATTCAATATAATATCTCTCTATAATAATGATGGATGATAAGGTGGGACCTTACAGAATGCATATAGATGTAATTATAAATCCGAATTAGAGGTTGTATTTTGTTGTTTTTTTCAAAATATAAGGCTCATGCAACTGAGTTCGTGGAGACCTTAGAAATTTTGTCGCTGAGTGTGCAGACCCCTCTAGCTGTGTGCGCAGGGAAGAAATTATTGTAGTGAGATGATCTGACATTAGGGGAATTTTGAGGTCTAAAATGGGCCTCCTAAGGAAAATGTACAATCAAAATTCGCTTTATGAAAACCAATCACATTTTAGGGGATGACATCATCCCCAATGGTTGAGGTGGTATTGCTTGAGTTAAAGGTACCTACCTGTCACATTATTAATGGTGGATAAAAATTCATGGTTAACCATGTTAGTGTTCTAAGTACTTTTAAAGTCAAAGTAAAGTACTCATAATAAATGTCATTTCACACTTTTTGAATAAAAATATATTATTGTCATTTCATATTTCTTGAAAGAAACAATGCATATCCCTATACATTTATTATATTATATTATATTATTTTTATATAGTATATTAATTACATGTTATTATACAATTTAAATAATACAAATTTTAATTACTAGCATATAATATAATTTATAATTTATAAATTTATATTTATATTTTACTTTAAGTTATTTAAGTACAAAGGACAAATGCATTAGCTCTTCAATGATAATGACTTTTTCTTGAAAATATCATTCTTATTTATAGTCACATCAATACAATTTTTTTATTAATTTTATTTTGGTACAAATTTTGAATTTAGTTTAACTATGGTTACATGGATTGTGGTGAAAAAAGAGAATTGCAAATTCATAAATATTATTTTATTGGTTTATCTATTATTTTATTATTTCCTTATGAGGCCCATTTTAGACCTTAAAATTCCCCTAATGACTAATAATAAAAGAATTTGAAGACAAATCTCTATTCTTTACTTATACATTTTCTTTATCTATGTTTTGAGCTTATATGTGCTATATCAGGGTTTTTATCTGTATTTGTGTCTCGAAGTCATGAATATGGCTTAATATGATGATTAAGGCATAATAAAGTATAAACGCACAGTGCAAAATCTATTTAGTTAGACTTGTTGAACATCATATATATATTATGCATATTGGTTCAGTGAAGCTCAAAACAAGTCTTAAATTAAGATAAGCCAGAGGGCCACACTATATAGTCCCTCTCGATGCATAAACCTAGTTCTAGCATCCCTTAATATTGCATTAGGTGAGACTTCCATTTGCGCAGCAGATCATTGCTAAAAGGGCCGATAATAGAGGGTTTTGTTCATTCGCACAACCATCTCTAAACCTGGGTCTAGACCTCCTCAAGCAAACAATATACCATGCATGCCCAAACTAGCAAGGAAACCCTACATGCAACTCGATACTTGCAAAGAAACCCCCCTATACCTACTAATCATGTTTTCCCCTTGTGCTTTCCTACTTTTCTTTGCCTTCTTACTCAAATCTAATGTGCTCCAAGAATTCCCCAATATTTCTCTAAGTGTGCAAGAGTATGTGAGAGATGATAGAGAGAGATATCCAAGCTAAACCTAACAAAATATAAGACTAAAAAAAATCCATGAATTGATCCTTAGAAGCATTTTTATCTTTGACGCCTCTAATTTCTTCATTTTCCTTCATTTCTCCTATAATTTTTCTCGCATGAAAATTTTTGACCTTTCACCTTCGTTTTCTCCTATTTTCCATTATTTTCATAAATAAAATTCTAATTAATGCCACTTTTCCTTTGCCAATTTCCACATCCATAAATAAAATGAAGTTATACCCACTAGGATGTTTCTCCCACCATTCAGATTGGAATATGTGTCCCATGACCTTGGTCTTATATTTGTTTTACATGGAAATTCAACCAAGGTTGTTACATATTCCTGCCAATTTTAATTTATAACTTCATTGTTTCATTGTTCAACCAAAATAGTTCAACCTTTCCCCTCTTTTCCACCAATGATTAGTAGAAAATTTCTCTACATCACTATGAGTAGCTTCCTATTGAATTATAATTTTTTTTGAAGGATCCATCCATAATAAATTTTGAGTCTGAGGATATTTTTTGGTTGCTACAGGAAAACACACACTCCTATAGGAGTCTCTAGAATACTTACAGGCCCAAGTATACACCATGAATAAGAGAATCCATGAGGAAGTTAGGTATAAGGATGTATAGGATCCCTTGTATGATGCTATAGGAACTTCAACCACATATAGTAGTATCACTTCAGCCTCCTAAAGAAACACCTCAACCATTTAAACCAGATATATGTGGAGAAATAAAAAAAGAATGAAAAGATTCCAAAAGGCCTCCAATAGTAATGGTAGCAACATTAGAACCTCCAACAAATCATCACAGACAACAAAAACATTCAAAACTTTAGGATCATCAAAGGAAGCTTCAACAATTACATCAACAACCTCAAAACATATACAAGAAAATATAAATTACATAAACAACCTCTATAACATCATTGAAAGTGTATGAAGGACTTTTTTTTTTATAGATATATTTATTTTAGAGAAATGTTATCCATATCTAGTATTAAAATCAAGTTTTCTCCAAAATATACCCACACCTACAAGAGAAAGTGGATAAGACTTAAGAAAGTGGGTTGTTATAATGAAGTAGAAAATAGGTGGGGGGGAACTCACTTAAATCAAAGCACTCAAATTTTATTTTTCATGCAATATTTTTCACGCAAATAATAATAATAATAAAATGGTGGACCCAACATCCATCGGTATGTGAGCTAGATTTTATAGTAACCTACAAGTTCTACTGCAAATGACAGACATACTGCTATGTGAACCTACATGCATTGCTACAGGAAACATACAAATGATTATAGGAAGCTAATTTATTTCCTAGAAAAACCACAAAAGCTTCAAATGCATTAAAAGGAGATGGGATATTCAGAAGAAACATAAGTCAACATTATCCTGACTCACGTTTTGCGCAAGAAAAAGTGTTCAAATTATCTTAGTTATCCAGAATATTTTTCTTTGTTAGAAAGTATAAATTAAACAAGTAAATTAGCTAGATAATATTATCTTTTCAAGGGACACAAAATGAAAAAAATTATGAGGAATTTCATGGAGTAATCAATGATAAGTATTTCCCCATCCTTGAAAATAAAAATACTATGCATCTTTCCTCTACTACAAAATTCCTTGTTACATAGGAAATATTAAACTCCTGTAGTAGCATAGACCCAAACAGAGTTAGAAGAGGTAGAGACAAAGGAGAAAAAAATGAAGAAATATAGGAAGAAACAAAGGCATAAATAGAGGATGAAACAAAATAAAAGAAATAGGTAGAGGCAATGGTAAAAACAAAGTTATCGAAGAAAAAAACATAGATAGATTTATTTGAGCTTCATTTAGTAGAATTAGAGATTCATACCTCCTCTAGTGTTGGGACTATAATAACATCAAAGCCATGAAGAAGAAACAAGAGAATGGAAATATCTAGTAGGGCTAGCCACGTCAAGCACAAAATTGGATGTCAAAAAATCCATCAGGGAAATAAATGAATAAAAGAAGAGAAAATAATATGAATAGGTTTTTGTTGTCAATGCGACAAACACCCTCCAAAAAATTTCTTAAACTTGAATTTTGGAGCCTACTGAGGATATTTTGATCCATCGTTCAATGGTCACTTCATGGTTGTCTATTGTTTTTCAAAGTGTTCTATCTTCTTCTAAGTGTCAAAGTCACTTTCTCACACATGCTCTGTCTTCGACGAATTCACAAACACGCATTTTATATGCAAGCTTAGATATACATTTTGCAACTATTGAAGGTAAGGCTTGTGAAATCCATAAGCACAGTGTACTTTGAAACACATGTTGATAGTTAGTGTGCACTCTCCATTGAAAGTATTCCTCACTTCAATTGCAATTGTACTTCTATTTCGGTGAGTTTTCTCAACTATCACTTTAGCGCACCTTTGTTTTCATAAGTGTCACTTTTATGTTTGCAACTATAATTTTTGTTTTCATTCACTTTACTAACTGTCATTTTCATGTTATCTTTTCTTTGGAATGTGTCACTTTCGTTTTCTTTAATGATTTTTAAGTGGTATTTTCACTTGTCTCTTACTTTTGCAAGTGTCATCTTGTGGTTAGGGAAGTGTCACATCTAGTCAAAGGAAGTCATTTTTACATTCTTGAAGGATAGTTCTGATGCATTTTCCTACACAAATTTTTTCTATCCATCATATAAACATGAATTAGACACATTTCCCAAGTATTCAGCACCGTTTCACTAGTGTCATCACTTCTATCTAAAAGTGTATCTTAAGTGTTTCACTTGGAGGAAAGTATTGTATTGTTGTCATTTCAATAGGAATGTGATGATTGCGGGTGGTAAATTCTTCCATGTTGAGTGGGTGATCATCTATGTAACAACTATGGGTTAAATTTCATGCAATAAAGGATAATAAAGGGAAAATAAGACCAAGGTCATGGGACACATATTCTAAGATGAATTTTGGGAAAAGACTATGGTGGGCATCACTTTTGGTTTACTTATGGCTATGGAAATTGGAAAATGCTTTGGTAAAGGCAAAGAATAAATAATTGGAATATATTTATGATAAATAAAGGAAAATATGAGAAAAAAAAGGTGAAGGGACACATATTTTTATGTTAAGGAAATTAGAGGAAAATAAAGGAAAATGAAGAAAATAGAGACATCCATAATATGTAATATTCCTAAATTAGCATGCAGCTAATAGGAATATTAATTTTTCTTTCAATATCTAGTTAGATGAATAAATGGGCAAGGAGGCTCATAAGTTGTTTAAGTAGGCATAGAATCCCTCATAATGTGAAAAGGGATCATGTTAATAACTAGATCAAACATCCTCATGTGTGAACAGGGTGTAAAATGTGTGGACAAAGTCATGTTTGACCAAGTCAACAACATTAGTATATGAGGAGTCGATCCTAAATAAAGACAGCTCAATGTGAATGAAGATCAATCTAGCTAGTCAAAATGAAGACACCTGAAGTGTGAAAAGAAACAATTCATGAAGATCTAGTCAAAGTTGACTAAATCAAACAATGTTGTAAGAAGATGAATGGGACTAATGGAGACAATGTAATTTTGTGGAGGAGCCTCTGCATGGAAGAAACCTCATAATTGGGTGGGACCCTTGGTGAGGGAGCTCATCAATTATATAATGAAGGGAATGGAGACCATATGGGGCATGATTGAAGATTATATTGTGTATGTGGTCTGTTTAGACTTCTCTGCATCCTTTGGTTGTTTAGCTAAGTTTGATGCACTGTTTAGTGCAAGGGTTTTCTCATGTGGGAATTCCCCACTGTTGCTTGGAGATCTTGTTTAAGAAATCTGAGGAGAGAATTTTATGCTATATTTTCCACTACCTAGTGTTAGGCCAAGCAGTCACCTTCAAAAATGGTGTAGTCCCTTTCAGAAAATACATTATTTCTTAAGGTATTGTAGTGGAGGGGTTTAATCCCTTGTTTTGAGAGCTAGTTTCCCAGGGGAAGGATCAGCCTTTTCCCAGAAAAGCTAGAAAAAGGAGCTACAACCATTTATTTGCATGATCATGTAGTTCTTTAGCCATACAATGTGATTCATCCATAGATCTATAGCAAATATTTTATATATATCATTTTTGTCAAGAAACCCTTGCCGAGTCATCTTGGATCTAAAAGAGACTAGATTTTTTTTTTTGTGCTCTATTGATTAATTAATCATTATATATGAATTTTCTCTCCATTTTATGAGTATATCCCTCAATAAACTACACTTTATCAATATGCAGTATTTCTGTGCTCTAGTAGTCTTGGGGCTTCAGTGATTTTGGGCTGTTTCGAGCATGGGAGGCATGTTTAACTAGGCTATAATGATTTTTTCTGATTTCCTTTTAGATATGGTTGCGATAATGTCAGATCTAATGGATCCATGGGCTGCATTTTTCTGTTAATGCTTAAATTTCTAAAAAATGCGTTTTTCATGCATGTATTGTTGAGTTTTCCCATTTGGGAATATTACAGTGGTATTAAAGCCAAAATCTTGGCTCAGCCTATGTTCTTCAACCATTATGGAGTCTTCTCATGGGAAGGAGAATATCTGCAAGCGAGATAAAATCAAACCCTTATTTTCTAGAGGAAAGAGGTTCTCAAAACTTCTCTTTCAAACTCTGCAGGGTATAAGCAAAGACATCAAAGAAAAGAGGAGGGAAAAACATGGAGATCCCTCAACAAGATCTACAAGATCTATACATAAGGAAAGATCTAATTCATCATATTATGGGTGTGAGTATTCAGCTACACCATCAGATTTAAAACGATCTACCAGGAATATGTTCATGAAAAATAAGATGGAGAAAGGAGATGCGCCAAAGAAGGAGACTCTTGATGCTTATTTGGAAGAATATGAAGATCAATCTAAGGGGTTCAATGATCACTTGAACTTACAAGGGTTTTTCAAGATCAAGGAGGAAAGAAGCACAAGGAGCAAGAAGCATGGTATGGGTAGATTATTTCTATCTATTTTTTATGGATCACCTAAATGTCTAGCTAGGGCTTGGGTGAAGGAGCTAGACACCTATGTGCAACAACATAAAGTTTCTAAAGATGAAGCCATCAGAGTAGCAGCACTGCATCTTGAGGGTAAGGCTTATTCTTGGTTTTTGTTTGAATATTTTTCCTTAAAAAATGAAAATACATCTACTTATGCAAAGTTCATTAAAATAATAGTGGAAATGTTTGATGAGAAATCTTATGAAACACCTTCTATGGAGACTATCAAACCATATCAAAAAAAACATTTTCATGAGTTGGGAGGATCTATAAATCAAACTCCATTTCAGAAATCCATTGAAGGGCATTAACACTTGTATACATTTCCAAGGGAAAATTCCCCATTGAATGAAGAGCTTTCTTCTCAAGAGGAAGACAGCGAGATTCCTCCTTCAAAAGAAGACCAAGATCTAAGGTCTCTTATTTATGATGAGGTGTTTTCAACCATTGAAGAGGAGGAAGAGAAGGTTGGAGATAAAATCATAGTTATGACAATAGCACATCTAGTACCTCACGAAGAGGAAGATGGAGCATTTTCTCCAAGGAGAGAAACTCTTGCACTCTTGCAAGGAGTTCCAAAGAATCTCACATATGGAGATCATGCCACAATCCATGTGTAGCATGTGCATCATTATCAAATGGTGAAATATTGAATATAGAAGAAGATAAAGGGGAGAGAAAACATCACATTATGAGGAGAATACACCCCTGTTTATTTCAGAAGGATGATTCACAAAGGAGGCAGGAGGATTTGTGTAATGAAGGCAAGGACAAATCTGTCATCACACATATACATCCTGCTCTATGCCTTGATGTCTCTTTGCATGGAGGCATTCCACCAGGGAGACCCCCTGATTGCAAGAAGACTAAATTTTTCTCTCAACCATGTGCAGTAGTGACATATTTGGCTAAGGAAGGTTCCTTGAGGGGAGCTACCACAACGCTAAAAACTATTGATGGATCCCAAGGAGAGCTGAGAAATTCTCTAAAATTGACTTTTCTATCTTCCACTCATCTATTTGTGGTGGAAAAGGAAAATTCAGAAATCTGTGTTGACATGAGTATGGTATCAAAAGGCCACTCCATAGCCTTGGAGCAGTAAAATATACTTCTATACATAATGAAGATTTCTGAATATGACAGGAGGGTATTACCACTCTTGCATGCATGGGAAAAACTATAGAAGTTTTGGAATAAAGGACCCTTTCAAAAGGAGGTTGACTTCCATGAACTTCAATCTTGTATTGAGCAAGATTAGCTACAAGAGAGGAAGAAAAATAAAGTTAATAGTACTCCAACATGTGACTTCGGCATCAAGCATGTCAAAGAGGACAGCCATGTTATGATAGGGGCTGCATTTCAGATTTCTATAACGTTGTCATTGTTGGGGAGCCTAGATCCTTATTGGGAGTCCCAACTCTTGATGGAATATTCCAAGGACCTCTTCACATGTAAGGATCTTTATGGGCAAGTGATGGATAGGAGGTATAAAGTGGTTGATTGAGTCATTTATTCTCATGATCAAATTTACTTGACAAGAGACTCCAAGCTCAAGGATAAACTACTTAATGCAGCCTATGATATCTTTCCTTCTAAACCCACTGGATTTATTAAAGCATACCATACCATATTGGAGGGATTCATGTGGGAAGATTTTAAAGAGGATATGCACTCTCATATGAGGAAGTGCATAAAACATTTTCTAGTTAATGAGGAGCATAGCTCTTGGAAAGAGTTATCATTACCACCTCCTTATTCCTTGGGTGTGAGAGGGAGGTTATCCATGATTTACCTCACTAATTTGAATCAAGTGTATGGTGAGACTTGTATTTTTGAACGTCTTGATATATCTAATATATGCATGCATTTCCTTAACACTCGTGTACAGAGCTTTGCTCCAAGAGGGGGCACTTTTTCTTATGGGCTTCATAGGCCACTTTGGGCCATGAACAATGGTGATGTTGGTCATTCCTTGGAATATATTGGAGAGATGATGTACTCTTCATGGTGTGATTCATTAACACCAACCATCATATACCTTCTCCAAGAATGCAATAAGGATGGTGCAGCAAACAAGTGTTGGGAAAAACACTTGTCATATCATATTCTATGGCAGTTAGGAGTAAAACTACGCTGGTTGCACTCGAGGTATCATTGTCCTTCTCCATTATTGCATATGGCAACTATCATGACTCTAATTATGATTCCATATGCTAAGGATGTTCTTATCTTTGTTGGGAACATTTATGGGAGGAAGACACATTCGTTGGATGTGTCCTTGGGGAAAGAAATTACCCACATTTTTCGCACTACATGTTCCAAGGGGAGCATGGGAAACTATATGGCCACTATAGTAGATCACTTGTTTCTTTATTAGGTGGAACATATGATTGAATGGAGCACTTGTGACATTCCTCTCATGAGAAATTGGGAGGAGCTTCTCTATGAATTACCAAGCTGGGAGGTGATTAATTTCATTTGGATGATAGCATGGAGGTGGGAGTCCTTCATTGATGATGAAATTCCCCATGATTGTCATCACTTCTATCTTGAGGATGCCATTGATAAGCAAGAAGGTTTCCATATAGACCTTCATTTCTTTCATGATGAGAGCCATTTGGTTTATCCAGCAAAGGCCAACTTGCACACTTGGGAGGAACCATTGTAGACAAAATTATTGCAGAAAATCCGAAGCAATGGTGGAGACTATTGGATAAGGAGGCCACAAGAGGAGGAGGGGAGAATTTGAAACACCCTTTCAGTTGCTTGATGACAAGCAACATTTTGGAGGGGAAGACTATAATATTCCTAAATTAGCATGCAACTAATAGTAATATTAATTTTTCTTTCAATATCTAGTTAGATGAATAAATGGGTAAGGAGGCTCATAAGTTGTTTAAGTAGGCATAAAATCCCTCATAATGTGAAAAGGGATCATGTTAATAACCAGATAAAACATCCTCATGTGTGAACAGGGTATAGTATGTGTGGAAAAACTCAAGTTTGACCAAGTAAACAACATTAATATATGAGGAGTGGGTCCTAAATAAAGACAACTCAATGTGAATGAAGATCAATCTAGCTAGTCAAAATGAAGACACCTTGAGTGTTAAAAGAAACAATGCATGAAGATCCAATCAAGGTTGACTACATCAAACAGTGTTGTAAAAGGATGAATGGGACTAATGGAGACAGTGTAATTTTGGTGGAGGAGCCTTTGCATGGAAGCAACCTCATAATTGGGTGGGACCCTTGGTGACGGAGCCCATCAAATATATAATGAAGGGAATGGAAACCATATTGGGAATGATTCAAGATTATATTTTGTATGTGGTCTGCTTAGAATTCTCTGCATCCTTTGGCTATTTAGGTAATTTTTTTGCACTTTTTAGTGCAAGGGTTTTCTCAAGCGGGAATTCCCCACTCTTGCTTGGAGATCTTGTTTAAGAAATATGAGGAGAGAATTTTGTGCTTTATTTTCCACTACATGTTGTTAGGACAAGAAGTCACCTTCAGCAACAGCATATTCCCTTTCAGAAACTACGTTATTTATTAAGGTATTGCAGTGGAGGGGTTTAATCCCTTGTTTTGAGAGGTAGTTTCCCAAGGGAAGGATCATCCTTTTCCCAGAAAAGATAGAAAAAGGAGCTACAACAATTTCTTTGCATGATAAGCCATTTTTATGTAGTGTTTCAGCCATACTGCATGATTCAGCCATAGATCTGTAGCAAATATTTCATGTATATCATTTTTGTAAAGAAACCCTTGCCGAGTCATCTTGGATCTATGTAAAAGAGACTAGATCTCTGTCTTTGTGCTCTATTGATTAATAGATCATCAAATATATTTTTTCTCTCCATTTTATGAGTATAACCCTCAATAAATTGTGATGTCTCTTTATGCAGTATTTCTGTGTTGTAGTAGCCTTGGGGTTTTCAGTGATTTTGGGTTGTTTTGAGCATGGGAGGTATGTTTAACTAGGCTATAGTGATTTGTTTCTGATTTCCTTTTAGATGTGGTTGCTATAATGTCAGATATAATGGATCCATGGGCTGAATTTTTCTGTTAATGCTTATATTTCTAAAAAATGTGTTTTTCATGCATGTATTGCTGAGTTTTCCCATTTGGGAATATTACATAATAAAAATGAATGAGAGAATCAGTTCACAGCTTTTGTTGCTTTTATATTTCTGTTAATTTTTTCTTGAGAATAATGTTAAGGAGGGAGAGAGAGCTCCAAGAGGATAAATCAAGAAAGAAAGCAAGTAAAGGAAGGAAAAGGAAAAAAAAGGAAAGCAAGGTGAAGGTCAGATCAGAAATTTCAATAGGAATAGTTTACAAGTAACATGTCACATGTCTGATTTTCTAGCTGAGGTGTGAATGCATGGTTGATGCATGTGTTTAATTGGTTCATTTTCTGTCAATGGCATGGGTTTTTCCTAGTTTTACAATGGTTTCAAACTTTCCATTCCATTTCTTGGATAACCATCATGTGATGGGATTTATTTCTTGGTTGAGCTTTGGACTGCAGGAAGTTTTAGGAACTAAGTGAGGTGGTATCAGAAAAATTACCAAGGTTTGGGGTTGTATATGGTTTTCTCCTAGAAGCGCTCGACAGGTGGGTGGTTATAGGAAAATTCCTCAAGGTATGGTGAAGAAATTATTGTTGAGCTCCAAAGATGTTCTTTCTTCCACCACATTCCACTCCATTTCCTTTGTCCATTATTAATCACAGGCTCAAATGATCAATAGTATTAGTTAAAATTGCTTTAATAATGAAGATCATGACTAACTTGCTATGTTTTTATGATTTTTTCATTGTAGTACTTTTTGAACTAGATCTAGCTGCAGAATGCAGATATTCTGTAGCTAGTGGCCGATTCTGCAGCTGTCTTCATGTGTACGCAGGTTCCAGGTGTCATCTTGGAGAAAAACACATATGGGTGTATTCCACATCATGCCCTCATCATTTTTTTCTCTCCACGAAGTTTGAACAGAATTCTATAGGTGGTTAAGCACGTGGGAACTCAAACTAGGAGATAGACTCCTAATAGGACAAGGACAGTCCAGATGTCCTTAATCATGTTACGAGACCACCATCAGAGTCCTAGTTTGATTTTAATTTTGAAAGACAATTATCCCTAGGTTATCTCAAGACAGTTATGTAATTTGTTTTATAAATATGGCTCGGGAAACCGAGGGACAAGGTTAGATTTTGTGTTTTACTGCTAGATTTCAGAAGTACGAAAACACTCTGTTTTGAAGAAATTTCTCTTTTAATGCAAGAAGTATCATTTCCTTGGAAGCGTTGAGTCAACCTTGAAGTAGATTTCATGCTACTCCGGTGGTAGAGGGCCCTTGCCTCCTGAGAAGCCTTGTTTATATAGTTTAGATAAGTATTTTAGTCTCATTTTCATTTCTAGCTTAGGCAAGTTTTTGAAGTTTATGTTCATATTTGTTTACATTAATTATCATAGCTAGACTTACTCTTATAAACTCTTCCAAAATATCATTACGATGAATAAGGCATATCTGTGGTATTGTAGGTTTTAGTTGCATTTCCTTTCATTAATTATCACAGTTAGACTTACTCTAATAAAATCTTCCAAAATATCATCATGATGAATAAGGCATAGCTGTGGTATTGTAGGTTTTAGTTGCTTGTTTACACTAAGTGTCACAACCGGTCTTACTCTTACAAACTCTTCCAAAATATCATTAAAAACGAATAAGAAACAGCTGTGTTGTCTTAGATTCTATTTGTATTTGATTTCAGTCTTATGTTTATGTTAAATTGCATTGAATAATACAACCATACTTGTTTTACAAACTCTTCCAAAATATCATTCATATTGAACGAGATGGGCTATAGAATTCCATAGACTAGTTGCATGTTAATTTAGTTACAGCACTCCGAAGGTAGAATGCATTTATTTCAGATCTGTCACTACATTTCAAGTTTGATAATGGCATTTTAATTTAACACTGTTCACTGTACTTCAAGTAGACTAGTAGCACTCTAGTTTAGTCTTAGCTCACTGTATTAGCACTCCAGTTTAGTTGTTATCCATTACATTTTTAAATTTTATTAGTTGTTAAATTTAAATACCACAGTCTTCATTATTTACAAAACTTCTTTGTTCCAACCTCATATTAATACATAATCATTTGGACAGAAGCTAGTATCATTCTAAGACCTGGAGTATTTTGCAACCTTTTTACCATTTCACAAATAAGCCTTTTCTCAAAGACTATTTTAAAAATAAATCTATAACTTTTGAGTGAGGCTTAGTGGTGCTAGATTGAGTTGCAGAACAGAATTAGAAGCTAGTTTAGAGTAGAAATCTTATTATGCTACAAATGTTCTTTTCCAAATATGTTCCAATAAACCTTTAACCATGGATGAGATGTTGTAACATTGTAAGTTGATTGTTTGATTGTTTAGTTAGGAGAACTTCATTTACACTTAACTTGTCCATTTCTCAAGCTCTTCCAACACATCTTTAATGAATGAATTGAATAAGTTCAAGCTCATGTTGTGATTTATTCCCTTGCAATGAAGTCATTATCAAGCTTTGCATTTGTTGTTTGCCATCCATAGTTTAGGCTTTGTTCTATTTTAACACAATCAATAGCTTCTTTTCACCAGCACTTAGTTCTTTCCATTTTCAACATAAAACCATAAAACCAAAAACATCATAAAACACTAAACACAACGTAGTGAGAAACAAATACCTAGGCACATATAGTGCACCACACTTCAGCAGTTTACTAGCCCTAGTTGAGAATTAATGAACTCAATTTAGGAACACTAGGTTGAGCACAAAAAATCATAAGGCATCTAAGCTTGGTTTGGTTTTGTGATCTCAGGACCGGTTAAGCTGAGATCATGATAGTTTGAGAATGGAGGTGGTTTAGCATCTAGATTCCTCAGTTGATACTGTCTTGGTTTAACTGATGAGAGCCCACTTTCATGCTTGGAATATGGCACGATGGTTATTGGATGAAAGAAATATTTGGTTCAACTCAATATATGGTCAGGTGTTATGTTGAAGTCCCTAACTTGTTTGGATTTTGCATATGTTAATAAGAGATATTTTCCTATTCTAATTTATGGGAAGTTGTACTTTTTATTATGCTGATTTAATGGTTTTTTTTCATGGTTAATAATATGATTATATGTTGGTTATAATAATGGCTATATGATGTGCTCTAGCTATGGATATTTTTCATGACTTGATAAGTAATTGAATGGTTGATGAATGCACGGGATAAAAATTGTTGTTGTATATACTTGACAATATATTAGACCTTAATGGTGGTTCTTAGATGAAGTTCAAATATTTACGATTAAATAGGCATTCATGACATGTAACTCACATGGTTATCATATGCTTGAAAATATTTTTGGTGTGTTCTAGGAAGTAAAGGTCAATTTATGGTTTAAAGTTTGAATTTTTAGCATTTTTTTTATAATTAATATGATTATGGAAAGTTACAAGAAGTTATGGGAAGTGGTCTAGAGGATATCCTAGAAAATTGGCCCATATCTTGGGAGTGATGTCATATAACAAGGGATTTATTCCATAACCACATGGAATCAGGCCTATGTGTGCAGTTGAAGGCCTATAACCACACTCCTGCCTCATTTTACATGCAGTTGGGGTGCTAGGTCACTAGAAATTGTTCCAACTCAGGGATTTACCACTTTGGTTGGTTTTCATCCTTATGAGTGGTATGTGGTCTCTGAGGGATATCAGTAAAGTTGTAAATTTCTTGGCCCCACTTCCATAACTGGAACATGGAGGCCAAGTCATGTCATAGTAGCACTCACCTCACATTTATCCTGGGGAGCTTGTAAAAGAGGGTAAATGTGGGAGGGGAAGTTACATATTGGTATTAGATATTTCAGGTTCAAACACTTGGACTAGATGGGTAGTATTTATTGTTATGCATGCATGAAAGTCATATGCATGCATGGTAGTGTCTATGGTTGTCATGTATATAATCGGTGTTTCAGATTGAGTTATCATGCATGATGTCAATAGGTTTATATGTTGGTGTCATTATATATATATATATATATATATATATGCATATCCTGCTAATTTAGACTAAATTGTCTAGATGAGATATTCTACCATGAAATTCACTAAGGTGTGATTTCACTTATGTTTATATTTGGTTATCTAACATGGAATGTTTGCATGAAGAAGAAGATTAAACATGATGAGAAGAATGGTGGATTACATTTCACGTGACTCACCTTACTGACTATCTGAGGAAGAAGGAGAATACTACTCTCTTAACATAGAAGATAGCTTGAGAAGTCTGTTATGTGGAATTATGGATTATGGATAAAACATTCTTCCCTAGATGCAGTGCTCATCTAGAAAAATAGGTCAAAGACTTTGTAACTAATTTTCCTAATAGTAAATAGACACACATAATAGATCAAAGAACTTACCTGGAGACCAAGCGCTTCCTATTATCCTTCTGTCGCTCTTGCTGTAGCTTCAAATATGAGCTAGATTGCCAAAATAGTTCCTGCAAATATGAAAACTAAACAAAAAAAATATAGAAATAATACATATTTCTATTCAATTTATTCAGTTAAATCAATAAAAAATGAACCATATGCATCAAATAAGAATTCATAATATGAAAGACAAAAGCTTATATAGATACATATGTGGGAAAGTAAGCAACAATCTTTATTAATGGATAGAAGGGGAGGTTACAACCCAGTGATTGATTTAGTGTCACCATCTCCAGCAACATCCTAGCCTCATCCAAATGCACATCTCTCTAGCATCATGTCACTCAAATCAATTCCTCAATTGAAATTCCACTAGCATTTCTCTACTCAAATTCTTCCTTCTCAAACACTAGGATCTGTGCTCAATTTATAGAGGAGCTGAAGGTAGTTTAAAATAAATCACTTTGTAATAATAGGAAAGACATGTTCTCGGTCTTAGAGGTATCAAATGGACACATGAATTTGAATATTTACGCATGTGAACTCTTCTAGAAGGCACTTGCCAAGTGGAGATTCCAGAACAATGAGAATTTCACTCCCAATGTGACCAACACACCCATAAATGTTAGGAAGTGCTTTGCAGAGCACCCTTGAGTGGGGTTACTTGCATGTGCAATGCACTTAGTCCCTTTAAAGGTAGCGTTGGTAATCTTTCATATGATATATTATAAACTTCAAATTTGGAAACCTTGGCAAATGAAAGTCATGGATGATTTTTCTTGTCCTTTGTCTTAGGGCATGTAGCAACTGAAATGATAGGGGATGATAGGATGATAGGTCCTATTCATTGGTTTTAGAGATGATGTCGAGTTAAACAGGTCATTGGGAA
Organism: Pinus albicaulis; assembly: GCA_034641835.2. NCBI lineage: Eukaryota > Viridiplantae > Streptophyta > Pinopsida > Pinales > Pinaceae > Pinus > Pinus albicaulis. The sequence continues at coordinate 872,799,012 of CM076584.1, read as the reverse complement.
TGGTGACAAAATTGACCTATAACAATTTCCCCCTAAAGCATGAAGTTAGAATAATAATAACAATATTTTAATTGCTATGCTTTACACTGTGATGGGTTGGATATGAAGCGGAGTAGAAAAATGCATTAATATTACAATATATTACATCATGATATATCCTATTGATCATAATTTCTGAGGGAAGGCATTCCCATGCACAACACATAAAATTTCTAATAACATGTACATAATTCAGAAAGTCGTCTACATGGCAATGTTGCCCAATACAGACATGCCTACAGATATAGCGCCATGGTCAGATGATGATCTATATGTAAGGTCACCATACAGATGATGTGTACAAAAATCCTAAAATTGCAGCCCAAATGGGTGGAACTAGATCTGGGGTCTTCTTACCTCATTCACTCGATCATTCAGGACAAGTCTAGCCATGCGAATATATGATTTGTAGTTGAACATGGAAAGACATCATTTGATTACCAGCCAAAGATGTGAGCTATTAACAAACGAAAGAGGAACACCATTAATGTCAATGACCTTCAAGGTACTACAGTACATTTCATAAGGCGTGAATAGATGATTTGATGTCGAATGCCAAGCAAAATCTTTCGGTCAAAAATCTGGAAGCGAGGATCTTGTCAATGCTGTAACAAGCCTCATGGTACTGGAATATGATGTTTCTAAGTGAACTTCCTGGATAATTATTTGTTTTCAACAAGAAGCCACCTTATTGCAAAATGGGAGTTACTAATTTCAAAGACAAAGGTATGACTTGATATAGCAATGTTCAGGCATGACTTTCATGAGAATGAAGGTTTATGAGTATTGCAAAAGAATGAATTTTCACTGGATGACTTCTCTTGAACATATTGGCGACACTGAGATAATTTGGCATCATTGACCCAAAATCTAAGTGAAGATATGATGACTCATAGGTATGAATGAACCGTCATGAATATTACCTAACCCAAACAATCATGATGATGGAGTGAAGTGTCATGTTCAAGAGCGACCTGCTACCTTAAAAGGTTATGTTCACTTTCCCAAATTTTCCCCGGTCATTTTTCGACAAGTACCTCTTTATTTTTTAACAAGTTTGAGGAGGATAACATTTTCTTGAACTATAATTCAACCCTTCAAGCGAATAAAGTATCTCTATTTAATAATTTAATGATTCTAGCGATTAATGAAACTCGATTCTTTCCATGATCAACAAGCCCGTCACTATTTTATGTTTTAATGAGCTTAACGACAGTGATAGCCTGATCCTTTTTCATATTTAGAGAGCTTGAAAAAGAGGACGAAAGAAAACTCCATAAGTACATTTTCGTAAAGTTGTCACTCAGATCAGAAAATGTGTAAAATAATATCTAAGAGAACCTCTTTAGTCATTTTTGACTAAGGTATTCCTTTTTCATAAATAATCTATCTTAGTCCGAAAAAGGGTTAAACTTATACTGAGAGATATCAATTCATTTAATTTTAAGAGCTCAAAAATACAAGTGCTCGGAAATATTTTCATATTATCAGAGTCTGAAAAGAGTTGAAAGAGGACTCCAGGGGCTCCTTTTTCGCTACTATTGAAACTCAAAAAATAGATAACAGTGTGCTTTAAATCCTTTTTCATTTTTAACAAAGCTCGAAAAATCAGGAGAAAAAGTGTGCTTTGTGGTCAAATCATTCTTGAAATAAATCTACATGACTAATCTGTTCATCAGTTGTAAAACCTGTTCAGAACAACATAAAATGGATTAAAAACACATGTTTCATGATAAAAACATAATAAAACCATATTTATAGCAATAAATATGATTTACAAACAATTAAATGACTATTTACTATTCTTTTTTACCATTCCATAGTTACCATTTGCATTTTGGAGCTCTGAACCTAATTTTTCACCTGAACTTCAGCTGTTGATTGCGATCATTTCTGTGGACGGATTTCATTTCTCTTTGATCTATGCTAGTTCCATGAACCCTCTCTTTCCTTCAGTTTCATTTCCATTCATTGCAAATTTTTAGGGTTTTGGGGCCCCCTAGGGTAAATTCCACTCCCAAAGCAGGAAACACACCCTTGGTCATCGAAAAGTGCGTTTCATAGCAGCTAAAATGAAGGCTACCTGCATATACAATGCACTAAACCTTCATTTTATTTTATTTTGCATTATGCCCAAAATTTGCCCATTTTTTTGCATTGAATGGAATTTAATGGTTCTTATGGTTACGTTTCAGATTTTCATTGGATTACAATGAATATTACATGGAGGGAAAGAGAGCATGAAGAATAGGATATCATTTCCCTAAATGATCCAAGCACAGTAAGAGCCCTAAGAGATTGTGGATTGTTAAAGTACTTCTGATTGTCAGGGATGAGGAAAAAAATAGAACTCTTGGAGTTCCTAGTACGATCATGGGATCCACCTATCGAGGCATTTAATATTAATAACCAAGAGGTTCCCACAATAGTAGAGGATTTATAATTTCTTACAGTTTTTTCGAGGAGAGACTTACCTATTTCGCTCTCAGGGTCTATTTTTGGAGGAGAGACTGTGAGAGATTATGTTTTGCAACACTATTATCTAGGGGTATGGAGCCAACAGTCTTCAACTGGTCTGAAGTTGTACTTTCTTAGATAAAATAACAGCTGAACAAAGCAAAGAGAGGAAGGAAGAAGAACTTCAATTATGATTGAATCCTCATATCATTTTCCTTATAATGGATTCCACTAATGCAGCCACAGCATGTGACACTGGATGTGTCTAATCCTAGAGATCCAAGGATGCAGAGATGGGTAGAACTAATGGGTATGCATGCAGGCCAATCAACCATTGTGTTCTCAACTGCGTTCTTTGCCTAGTTCCGGCAACATATTTTTTCCATCGATGAGTATGCATACACAAGGATTGATTTCTAAGGAGATCTAGATTTAGCTTTACTAGAAGGTGCTTAGTAGGGTGAAATGGGTAAGAATGTGTTGACCATGTTTTTTATTTTCCTATGGTTTATATATTTTTTTGTATTTTTGATGTTTTCCCAAGACTAAACTAAATGTTTTATGTAATGTAGATGTTGGTCGAGTTCAACCAGTGGAAGAACCAGAGCATGTAGCACATGAGCCAACAGAGAGGGCTATTGGGAGACCAGTCCTTCAGGATCTTGTTATGGATGAGACTCTGGCTGAGTTTCAACAACACATAGATGGGATGAACTTTGGGATTCTGAATTGTCAAATTGAAGATTTACCCATGTGACTGTAGTGTCACGCTATATGTGTTCCTAACCATTGGATGTGGTTACTACGTAGGATAGCTAGATCTATAACATGTTACCATGAACTCCACTATTTTACTTTTGACATTTTGCGTACATTTTGAGGTCAGATGACCAATGTGTCTTGGGCACAAATTTTTGTAAAAACCTATAACTATCTATCTATTTTATTTTAGTGTTTTTATTATGTTTATTGTGCAATCCTATTCGATGATATGAATGTTTTCTTTACATGTGTTGCAAATGTTTGCCTAAAACTTGATTAGCTAAAGAATCAGTAAATGTGTTAAAATTTTTGGAAATGTGTTGATATTGAATAAAATTAAAGTGTGTTTCCAAAATTCTAACTCTTAGGAACAATCTATGCAGTGTTGGATTTATAATAGTATAAACACTAGTAAGTTGTAATAGCACAATTTGTGATCTAACCTTATGATGATGTGGTTAATACCAAATGAAATGGCATCAAAGAGAAGTTTGAGCAATGTGCTATACTCGACGATATTGTCTGTTGATATACTGGTACAAATATATTGAAAACTCACTAACTATCCATTCGGAGTGAAAATGGCCCACCCTGTAGAGGATAGATTCTACGTATGACAACTAACACCATCAGCATATCCAACAAATGGTTCAGAAGATTCAGTCATCTACAATGAAATGTAAAGTGGATTACTAATTTCAAGAAAAATCTAAAAACAAAATAAGGCAGTGAATGGAAATCAACATCATATATATACAATATAATACAAAAAATTACTACACTCATGATTAAGAATAGTAATGTTTCAGATACAACCCATTTCTATGTTGCGCCAACGAAATTCCATCGTAGTCAACTAACTCATAGGCACCCTTAGCAAGAACTCTTTTGAAAATATAGGGGACATTCCATAATGGTTCAAATTTTCCTGTAGCTATTACAATAGCTTCCTGATCATAAAGTAAGACCAAGTCGCCCTATAAGAAAATGTGATGCTAGACATTTTCTCGTATTGCGCCTTTATACATCTCTTATGCGCTTTGTTGGCCAATTGGGCTTCACAACATGTTTCATCAAGATGGATGAGGTTAAAAAGACATGCTTATTATTTTGAGGTGTCAGGTAACAAGTCGATTACGAGTTTTAACGATGGTATTTCACATTGGATTGGAAAGATAGATTCCAAACCATACAACAATTGAAAGGGAGTAAATCCGGTTACATTTCTCACCGAGGTTCGGTATGCCCACAAGGCTGATTACAAGATCAAATGCTAGCTTCTTTTACAAAATCCTATAGTTCGTTGAAGCATATGTTTAAGAATCTTTTTGATAGCCTCAACTTGTCCATTTGATTGTAGATAATACAGAGTAGAATTATCATGTGACAATCCTAACTTGGCAGTTAATTCAGTCATCATGTGATTGTGAAAATGATTCCCATGATCTGTGATTATATCTTGTGGGACCCCAAACCATGCAATAACATTATTAAAGAAACAATAATGCAATTTTCTGTCTTATGTTGTTGAATGTATGCATCACTTCAGTCCATTTGGTAAAGTAATCAACTATGACAATAATATAATTGTGCCCCCCCGGACAAATGAGGGTTATAGTTCATGAATTAAATAAATCACTTTGAAAATGGTCCCATAGAGACAACAGGATGCATTGGCTCTAAAAATTTGTGGATTTTACAATCAAAGATCTAGCACACATGACAACTTCTGACCGTGAGGATGCAATTGCGAAATATGGTAGGCAAAAAGTAACCAACACAGATTATATTCTGCACGGTAGCGTATGAAGATAAATGTCCACCACAAGCCCTAGCATGACAATCATTTAAAAAATTTCAGCCTCCTCATGAGTGAGGCACCTTCTTAAAATAATATCTACACCATGATGATAAAGTGTATCAGTGACAATCAGATAATCTTTGGCTTGGTATCGAATACGTCACTATTCAGAGAGAGAGGTATCAAGCCGAAAAGTTTTGGTTTGGAGATAAATTATGAAATATCCATACCAAGAATCATGTTATCCTATCAGAAATAGAGACTCGTTAAGAATTGATGGTTTTGACGTAGTTGCAGTACTATCAGAGGGAAGGTCACAAAAAATCTCAGCCAAAACTAAAGACTTCTTTGACGTGGATTTGATGAATTCCAAATCAAATTCCTGCAAAATGACTATCCATTTTGAATATTCCCCCCCCGCCCAGAAATTGATGTGATAAGATATAAGTCATGGGGTTGCAATCCTAAATGGCAGTGGTCTTTCGGAGCAAGATATAGTGGCAAAATATTTAGATGGCTTGAACAGTTGCCAAGGAAAGATTTTCTACGTATGAATACTTAGCTTCCGTATAATAGAGATTACAACTCAAATAATAGATTGGATGTTCAATTCCATCTTCCACATGGAATAAAACCATAGCAATGGTCATTTCAGCCATGCCGATATATAGGATATAGTCATTCTGATAATTATGTGGATACATTAATGACACTCAGACAAGAGTATCCTTTACAACATCAAAAGAATCTTGCGCAACTTGGTCCCAATGAAGGGGAACCCATTTTTCAAGAGTTGAGTAAATACTTTAGCCATTTTGACGTAGTTTGGAATGAACTTTCTTAGGAAGTTAGCCTTTCCTTGAAGTTTTTGTATCTGAAGTAAATTTATTGGTGCAGGAAAATCAATAACATCCTGAACCTTCAATGGGTCAATTCAAATTACTTCTTTTGAGACTACGAATCCAAGAAAACGACCAGAACCAACAAAAAACACACATTTATGTGGATTGAGGCATATTTTTTAGCGTCAGTAGTGTAATAATATGGCTCTCAAATGCATAGGGCAATCATTCCAATTTTGTGAATGTGTGGGTAGATCATCTAGATAAGGTTGAACAATGTGATTGAAGTCATTTAAAGCATAATCCATTGGTCTTTGAAAGTTTCCCCCATGTTCTTTAAACCAAACGATAGTTTCCTATAAGCGAATGTACTCTAGGGACAGATGAATGTTGTCTTATGTTGATCCTATGGGCGGATATTAATTTGATTTTAGCCGGAAAATCCATCCATGAACGAAACAATTTCACATATAGCACAATCATAATTAATCTGGTCGATAAAGGGAGTAGGATAGTTATATTTTGGACAAGCAATGTTGACGTCCTGATAATCGATGCACACTCTAATGGTTCCTCGATTTTTCATGAAAAGAACGATATTGGAAACCCACTCAGTTAGCGGAACAGGGTAAATGAAACAAGCACCAAATATTTTTTCAAATTCTGCTTTGATGGTAGCATATTTCTTTGGATGAATAAGATGAAGCTTTTGACGCACTGATTTCACATCAGATACATATTAGTAGTGTGTTCAAAAATACTAGTATCTATGCCTGGCATTTCCTCATAAGACCAAGCAAGTACATCACGAAATTCATGAAATAGAGAGTGATATGTTTTGAGTTCTAATGGAGAACAAGACACACCAACATGAATATTTTCTACAATGCCATGTTAGGTTGAAATATCGATAGAAATGGTTTCTTCAATATTTGACAGATTTTTCTCAGAATCGATTGCATTAATAGGTAAAAAATTCGAAAATAAATTTTCGATTGATGGGTTATATAGTTCACTAAGATGATTTTCTTCATAATCAGGAATATGGGAACAAGGATTAAAATATTCCCATGGTTCTCCTTCTGGCATCATGGCTTCCAAGATATTCTCATATGTCAAGAAAATTGAGGAAAATGGATTAGATGGAGAACCAAAATCTAAGGAACAATCAACCCAAACAACTGGCGACGCTGATTTCAGATTCGCCGCCCAATCTAGATAGATTGATTGCTATGCCAGCTCAATAGGAGTGGGCAGTAGAAAATCATCCAACGTAATAATTTTAGAATCATCTATACTCTCCCTTAAGTCAGATGGAGTGGAAGAGATCATGTAGCAGGTCTCTATACTTGCAATTTTTTCCGACGTCGTCGGCAGCCGTAATGAAAAGGTTCCCATGAGAGTGGAATCCTTTAAGAGACCTACACCAATGTTCTGAAGTGCTAGTTGGGGTCCGTGAACGAACATAACACTTCCAGTTACCTGCGAAGCAGAGGCAAATAAGGGCAACGGATTAATGACTGTGATAGTACCTTTATACGGAAAGGAAATCATTCTAAAATATGTAGAAACAATTGCATTCATTACATATACCCATGGTCTTCCAAGTAGAATATTATAGTCAAGGGGTCCATCAACAACCTCGACATCAACATTCACTATTTTTCCCCCTAGTACAACGTGCAGTTTATTAATAATACCACAAGGCTTATATGTATGTCCATCGAAAGCCTTCAACGTCATTGATGATTGAGAAAAATGCGGCGACCCAAGTGACCTCCAAAAATTTAGAGACATAATGCATGTAGATGCTCCCTCATCAATAATAGTATGATGAACAATGTGATTGAGAACATTTACTTGTATGGAGAATGCAAATTCTGCTGGTATTTGTGGCACATAGCTCATATAATTAAAGACGACAAGATTAGAATCAGTTAGATCAATTCCACCAATAGCCGAAAATAAAGCCTGTTTTTGGGAGGGAAAATTTTGTAATACCTCAGGAGCACACATAGTTGAAGGGGATTGAGCCAAATATTCAACCATATTATAATTTTGAGTAGCCCTTGCTCAAGGATTATATGTTAATTTGTGAATTACTCCCTTTGGGGCTTAATTTTCAATTCAGTAATAGCAGTAGGAGATACTGATTCCGTAGACAGATCCATAGTCAAGGTAGTAGGTTGATCAGTGGCCTGACTACCATAATATTTATTATGCGTTAACACCAAAATATCTGTTGATTTTTTTGTGACAGATAACATAAGTACTTGAGAACTAGAAGCTAGATCCATAGCAACCAAATTTGTGTTCGAATTCGGAAACAGATTTGTCAACATAACTGATGCATTGGAAGTTTTAATGATTTTTGAGACTTCAGTGTGGTAAGGAAAATTCTAAACAAATTGTTCCTCATTACAAATTATGCATGGATAACGAGGTTTCCTAGGTCCAGACGATTGATCAGATGATCTTTCCTGTGGGTTAGAAGTTTGTTTTTTCATAGATTTCCCATTTTTCTTACTTCGGGGATGCTTGTCACTTTTTCCTTTGTCAAATTACATGGAATTAATTTTGGAAGAAGGTGCACGATCAGATGCAGTAGTATTAAGTGTGCTTGCAGTGCCAATCAAGTCATCTCTCGCATGAGAGTCCTTTAATTGAGGAGGAACAGTAAAATTAGATCTCAGCGTATTAGGAATTTTTTCATAGGGAGTGCTAGACTGAGTATAAATCAAGTGTAAATATTGGGCACGAGAAATAATTTTCTCTTATGTGACAATGCCACCCTTAGCAACATCCTCAGTTATAGATGGTAACAGGGACATAATGAACCACTCAGCAAGGAGCTGATCAGGAATACATGTCTTAACCATTCTATGATGATGACACCACTCATGAATATGATCGAAAATGTGAGTAGCATTAGTCTATTTGAAATTTTTCAAGAGTTCTACTCTAGTTTCATATCGTATGGGTAACTAGAATTGAGTCAGAAAGACAGTATCTAGGGCATTGAAATTAGCAAAAGAAGCTCCAGGTAACTAAATATACCATTTTGCAGTTAGACCTATGAGCGTACGCTGGAAAAGATGTAGTCTAACAAAATCATCATTTAGGGAATTTGATTAACACCATAAATGATAAGTCGTGACATGCATCGACAGGTCTTCCCTAGGGTTTCCATTGAACTTAGGAATATCTGAGGGTAATTTGTGAGGTATCACCGGCCACCAAGGAACATAGTTGATTGGATCATTGGTTAGCCGATTTAAATGATGAAACTCTAAAGTTGCAACAAAGGGAAACTGTCTATTAAGGTCAGGTTGAGCATAGCCAGGGTATGATGGAATTTCTTGAGAAACAGGCCTTTGAGCACCAACATGAGGGATCTTCTACTGGTAACCCAGATAGGGGTTGTTTTGAAAAGAAAATGCTTGAGGATTCTATTGAACAAAACCTGGATATGATACTTGTTGAAATGAAGTCTGAGGTATTTACGCCTAAGGCTACCAAGGGGTCTGTACACCAATGTTATAACCCAAATTAGAATTATTTGGATTCAGTTGATAGGTATAACTAGGTTGTGGATGTGACATCCCATAAAATGGTAAGCCAAATTGTGAATAAATGATTCCAGATATAGGTTGTTGTAAATTAACCGAAGGATTTGGAGTCTGTGGAACTAATATTTTAGGGTATTGAGTTGAAGGACCCACTTGAAAAGGTTGTTATACAACATTTTGATTCTGTAACAGGAGTAAAGATGTATTAAGAAGTGGAAATAATGTGGGTGTAACAGGTTGAACTAGTTGATACAAATGTATAACCGTCTGTGGTTAGATAGGAAAAGTGGGCTACCATTGACATACATTCATTTCCATGGTAGGTTGACCAAAAAGTGACGGAGTATTGTCATAGTGGGTGACCAAAGATTTCTCCCCAGCATGAGGAGGATAATAAGACGACAAATGTTGCTCTCCAAATGTTGGGAGTCGAGTTGATATGGTACTTGATGGAATAGACCCAAAAGCACTAGCTTGATATTTTCCCTGATGATGTGTATAAAGAATCAAGTCATTTAGTAGTCACTATAGGTTTACCAATTATAATAATAGGCGATGACATTGGTAAAGTCCATGGATTTGAAGATGCACCAGAGAAAATTCCTAATAAATATTTATAACTTGATGGGACCATAGGGTCACCATGAAAATATTACTCTGGAAAAGTTGTAAACATCAACAAGGTAGCGAGGGCAGGTGCTAACGTAATTGGAACATATGTCCCAACCGAAGATGTTGGTTTAGGCATGGTTACTTAACAAAATGTATACCCTTTTCAATCAATGGGATTTTGAATAGGAACAGGTTCAACAAAAATAGAGGGTGGTGATTGAGGAAAATACTCGTATAGGTAAAGGTCCTCCCCAAAATGGGTTGGAGTTAAAGGTGTCTCGTCTTGTGGGATTTCTTCAATCGAAATTAAACTAGGTGGAAGTATTTCAGTGTCAAGCCCAAAGTATATTTCAAGTGGTTGACTATGTGATATAGGAGACTAAATGGCTACAGAAATTTGTGGGATGACCAATGCAGGAACAACTTCCAGTTATTCGACTTCGAGATTCAAATGTTCTGGAAAAAAGGAGACATGATTTGGATCAACTTCTAGCTGAACAACGTTGGCTCTAGGAGGTATGGTCTCACTGATTGGATGGATCGTGACCAAGGGTAGCTATGAGGACTCTGTTTCGACAATAGTAGATGAACTAGGATGTGTAGAAACAACTTGAGCTAACTATGTTATATGGGAATATGATGTTTCACTAGAGGTGCCAATAGTACTTGATTTGGTAGAGTATTGTTGCCTTCGCTGACCAAGAGTAACTTCTGGTGGTAAAGGTGGTTTCAATGCTAATCTATGTGAATGACGGGGAAAAATATTTTTTTCTTCTACGATTACTGATTTATTTTAACCAAAAACAAATAAAAAAAATAAAAGGGTATTGCTAGGGAAAAATGTTTACCAAGAAACTGTGAACTCCAAAATACCTCCTGGCGAACCAAGAAGTATGAGCCAACAATCTCCCTGAATGTTGTGTTTAGTGTATCAAAATTTACAAGGTGGCCGACTCGGTTCACTATGGATGGATAGCAACCCAAATTTTTCCTCGCAAATATACTCGGAGGTACGTGGAGGCCCAAGTCCATATTAGCGTTTTCTGATGTGAAACCGCACAGTGAGAGCACCCCTTTATACTTTTCATACTGTAACACCGCCCGATATACCCAAAATTATGTGGACAAGCTACGATATACTTTCATACATGGAGTGTGGTATCATACTCAGAATGTATCGCAGACAATTAATGATAGCTGCTATGTTTTACGACGCCGAAACACATCTCTAGCCTATACCTTCTAAATGTTATCGTTATGGTTCCAATGCTTTGTTAGGTAAATTGAGATAAATTTTAAGTTGATCTGGTTTATCAATTTTCGTTTCAAGGTTCATTGTAATGATGTATTGGAAATTCCTAAAATGCAAACTAAAATGATAAGCAATCTTTCACTTTTAGTTTTTCAATGAAAATCCTAGCTACTAGAGGGAAAGAACAATCAATTTGAGAGCAAACAAACAAAGAGCACAAACTAAAATGCAACTTTCCTAATTGTTCCTTTTGCAAAACACACAATCCACTACATGCAAATGTAGGTTTCTCTTTTCAGTCCCTTTAATGTCATGAATGCATAAAAGGAATATAAGTGCACGCAATCAATAAAAACAAATACCTTTTACTTTTGAGAAATGAATAATTTAAACAACAATTTCTCTTTTGAAGGAAAAATGAGGAATTTAACAACAATTTCTCCTATCAAGAAATCAAGAATTAAATGACAATTTCCTTTTTCAAAAGAAAATGGATCTAATGCATCAATGAAAATACTTTGAAATTAATTCATCAATGATAAAGAAAAATGATTTAAATAAACATAGAACAAACTTTTCTTTCAAAGAAGGAAGGAGTAGGTAAGATCAATGGTCAATATGAGGTATCAGGATCTTTAAAACATAGAAAAAAAAAACTAAAAGAAAATGCAATGACAAACTCAATGGAATTTGACTGATTCTAGGGGGTAGAACTGTCTCTAAAGGGAGACGATGCATTTCAACGCACCCCTGGAAGGGAGACAATGCTATGTGAAGCACTGTGTCTTGTTCAACAGTGCGTTGAGCACAGTTAGAGAATGAAAACTCAACTGTTTAACACACTTCTAATGAAAATTTTGATTTAAAAAATCCTAATCTTTATGAGTAAATGCTACTGGGTGAATAAATAGAGAAAATCAAAGGAAAATATGCTAAGGATGAAGGGTAAACTCCCTAGTTGAGTTGCCATTTGTTATGCGGAATTATGGATTACAGATAAAACATTCTTCCCTAGATGTAGTTCTCATCTAGAGAAACAAGTTAAAGACTTTGAAACTACTTTTCCTAACAGTAAATAGACATGTATAATAGATCAAGGAACTAACTTGGATTCCAAGTGCTTCCTATTCTCCTCATGTCGCTCTTGCTGTAGCTTCAAATCTGAGCTAGATCGCCAAAATATTTCCTACAAAGATGAACACTAAACATCAAAAGATAGAAATAATACAGATTTCTATTCAATTTATTCAGTTAAATCAATAAAACATGAACCATATGCATCAAATAATAATTCCTAATATGAAAGACATAAGCTTATATAGATACATATGTGGGAAAGTAAGAAACAATATTTATTAATAGATAGAAGGGGAGGTTACAACCCAGTGATTGATTTAGTGTCACCATCTCCAGCAGCATCCCAGCCTCATCAAAATGCACATCTCTCCAGCAGCATGTCACTCAAATCAATTCCTCAATTGAAATTCCACCAACATTTCTCTACTCAAATTCTTCCTTCTCAAACACTAGGATCTGTGCTCAATTTATAGAGTAGAAGGTACTTTTATAATCAATGATTTTCTAATAATAGGCAAGACATGTTCCCAGTCTCAGAGGTATCAAATGGACACATGGATTCAAATTTTGACACATGTGAACTCTTCTAGAAGGCACTGGCTAAGTGGAGATTCTGGAACAATGAGAATTTCAGTCCCAATGTGACCAACGCACCCATGAATGTCGGGAAGTGCTTTGCAGATCACCCTTGAGTGGGGTTACTTGCATATGCAATGCACTTAGTACCTTTAGAGGTAGCGTTGGTGAGCTCTCATATGATATATTATAAACTTCAAATGTTGCAAACCTTGGAAAATGAAAGTCATGGATGATTTGTCTTGTTCTTTGTCTTAGGACATTTAGCAACTGAAATGATAGGGGATGAGAGACCCTATTCATTTGTTCTACAGATGATGTCTAGTTAGCCAGGTCATTGGGAATGGTGCTAAAATTGACCTATAACAAATTCTAAAGGCAGAGATCATAATTTTCAAAGAATATAATGATAGGATGATTCCCAAGATTTTTAGATACAGGGACATTCATGCATCAATTATGGATAGAAGGAAAGGGCTAGTGGGGCATATGGTAGTACGTATCGATTAGGTTACAAGTTGGACAAGGATGACATTGTTAGAGGTGGCAGATGGATAGATACAACTTACATGAGAGGTAGTGTTTATGGGTTCTATTTCAGTTCTGGTTTAGATAGACATCATGATCATCATTGCCATCGTCCTTATAGGAAGAGTGAGAAGCAGTACTTGCTAAATGATATCAAGAAAATGAAGTCTCCTATATTTGATGTAGAGATGAAGAAACAAAAATATGGAGAATCGTGGCTACTTGGGATGAATATTTTATTTTAATTGCATGATTATATAGATAATATGAAATCCTAGATAGTTATTTCCAGTCTCAAGGGAAAGGAAAATATTTGGTGGGAAGATGTGAAGCATGTCATAGGCATCACAATAGAGGAGTTGAGTTGGCATGAAGTTAAAAGACTCTTTAGAAAGAAGTGATTGTCTGAGAGGTATTATGATGGAAATGATAAGGAATTCTATGAGTTGAATATCAGTTATATAACTTGTTAGTTCCAGTCTTCGCAGCCTGTCACCAGAGATCAACATGAGCTCTTACTATGTCTGTTTTTGTTAGATGTTTTGAACATGATGTTCAGCACAAAACATGTCACAAGTGTGTCCATCAGAAGAAGCTCAGAAAAATATTTCCAACGGTATATCACACTCCTATAACTGGCTCCTGGATTAGAATATATGATCGAAATGAATGAGTGAGTCTTGGTTATGCATGTTTTGAGGTCAGTTGCTGCACACAATGACAAGTTTAGTAAAAAATAAGTTTGTGAAATAATGGTAAGGAATTTTTAAAAAGTGAAAGATTTCTTTGTTCATCACATACCAAATAACAAAAACCTCCTTCTGTTTGTGCACAGGTGCTACTATGTGGGAGATATATAGTGATATTTGGAGCCTACATTAAAACAAAGCAAATTTTTCATATTTTTTACTGTTTTAGTCATTTTAGTGCAGAGACATTTTACAACATATGGAAAGTAATTTTGAAAAAACCAAGGAGATTTTTGTTAACCACAAGCCATATAACAAAAAAATCTTTCATTTTATTCACAGGTGTCACGAATTGGGATATGTGACTAGATATCTACAGCTCATTTTCACAGATTTGAATTTTTAATGATTTTCTGTTTTAGAGATGATTTTGTGGAAGAGATTGCGAGAAACTGCAAACGAATTTTCCAAATTTGAGAGATAATTTTCTCTAAAATGAACTTATCTACAAACACCTCTTTCATTTTTGTAACAGGTGTTGTGGTTTAGGAGATACGAGTTCATCTTCAACACCTATTTTCAGAAATTCGGCCCAAGTTTAATGTAGCTGATTCTATTTTTAAGAGAATGGTTGAGCTCAATTCCCTTAGTACAAGGATGAGAAAATGTATATATTTTATGAATTTCATAGTGTAGGGGTTGGATTTTGGCAGAGGGTTGGACATTTGGGATTTCTTGGCACTTCATTGTACATTTCATCTCTGCACTTTTGGCAAAGGAATAGACCAGGGTTTGCAGCACTTTTTGGGATCCATGTGGCTCTGTGTTTTGATGGTGTTTTTCTCTATGTAATTGTAAGTTCACTGATGTTTATGTGTATCATTTTCCCTTCTATTTTCTTCTTGAATTAAACAAATCAGTGTTAAAGGTGGAATTCATTAGCTTGCTCTGCTCTACCTTTAGTTTTGTTTAATTTTTCATGTTTTTATCTGTTTGAGGACTCTTGAGACCCTCTTGCCCTCTTCATCTCCTCACCGGTATGATCCATCCATTCATTCAATCTAAATAATAAAAAAAATTGTCTTCCTTTCCCCAATCAGAACTCTGCAAAAACTAGGCCTAATCCGCGCACCCAAAACTGCCTTTCCCTTTGATCCAACAAAAACCCTCAAAATCAAAATCAAACTCCTTTACTTAAATACCTAGCCTAAAATTAGCTTTAATTTCAAGTCATCTCAAGCCCTATTGATTATTTTTGTTGATATTGACCCGGAGAGAGCCCTCTCCTGTTCTGGTAGGGCTAGCTACCACACTGATCATGGTTTGATGTTACTCTGAACTCTGCCTTCCTTCAGCCTAAGGTAGATTTAGGCAATAACATAGTGGTGACCATACTGGGGAAGAAAAGTTTGTTGTTTGCTTTATAAACTACAGATGGAGCCTGAAGTTAGCCAGGTAGCCTTTGAAACGCTCTTGCTTTGCATTAGTGAAAGTAGATGAATGTTGCTTCAGTCAATCTCCGGTCTAGTTTATGAACTGAACATCTTGTTTCCTCAGTAAAATTTAATCAAGTTCAGATCTGATTGCTGATGGTGGACAACATTCAGACACATATGAAGGCTGAAATGTTCACTTGGCGACTCCAACTCAATCCAGAGATTCTAGTGCTCACTGATCCATTCATGCACTAAAATAAAATGCTAGGGTATGTGGCAGACCCTGCTCTTTGTGAAGCTTTAAAAGAAGTTAGAGATCAGTTAGTGGATATTGAAATTGATGAAGTATTTTTCATTGTTGTGCTTCAATTTTTGAGATCTCCAAAGTTTCCTCCTAAAGCTAAAACTGATTTCTTTGAGCTAGTTGAAAAATTTGAGAAGGAGATTCAGTATTTAAATGATCAGATCCAATCATATGAATTCCAAGATCCTGAAAAGTTCTTGGAAACTCTCCCTCCTTCAGAACAAGAAACAATAGAGCTGCCTGTGGATGTTTGCATTGACAGTTTGCAGCTGAAAGAATGTGTTGTGGAGTTGATACAGCAAACATAGTCTGGTTTTTGCGATCCTATTGTAACATACATGGAAATTTTTTTAGTTTGAATGACAGATCAAATTTTATTTTGCATAACTAGACTCGTTATGTGCATGTATGGTTGTCAGCATTTAAATTTGTGTCCTGGTTGAAGCACTTTCAAGCAGCATCCTTGTCACAGTTACTTGATTGGTTGATCTGGCATTACAACGTTACTTGATCTATTGGTTTTGCAGCAAAGTATGGTAGATGTGTAAATAAATAAGCTGCCAAAGGCAGCATTTCAGCTTCTGGTATTGGTTTATGTACATATTGCAGTATGTATATGTTTTGGATTGGTATGATTTTTTTTGGGTTTGCAGTTTTTGACTCCATTACCCAATGGATGAAGGCACTTGTATTCTCTCCCAAAGATCTGTTATTATTGGCACCTCCAAGGAGCTACCATCCCCATTGGAGCCGATGTTAGTTCCAGTCTTCACAGCCTGTCACCAGAGATCAACATGAGCTCTTACTATGTCTGGTTTTGTTAGATGTTTTGCACATGATGTTCAACAAAAAAACATGTCAAAAGTGTGTCCATCAGAAGAAGCTTGGAAAAATATTTCCAACAGTATATCACACTCCCATAACCGGCTCCCAGAATAGAAGATATGATCGAAATGAATGAGTGATTCTTGGTTATGCATGTTTTGAGGTCAGTTTTTGCACACAATGACAAGTTTAGTACAAAATTAGTTTGTAAAATAATGGTAAGGAATTTTTCAAAAGTGAAAGATTTTTTTTTTCATCACATACCAAATAACAAAAACCTCCTTCAGTTTATGCACAGATGCTACTATGTGGGAGATATATAGTGATATTTGGAGCCTACATTAAAACAAAGCAATTTTTTCATATTTTTTACCGTTTTAGTCATTTTAGTGCGGAGCCATTTTACAACAGATGGAAAGTAATATTGCAAAACCCAAGCTGTTTTTTGTTAACCACAAGCCATATAACAAAAACCTCTTTCAATTTATTCACAGGTGTCACGAATTGGGATATGTGACTAGATCTCTATAGCTCATTTTCATAGATATGAATTTTTAATGATTTTTTGTTTCAGAGATGATTTTGTGGAACAGATGGCGAGCAACTAGAAACGAATTTTCGAAATTTGAGAGAGGTTTTTCTCCAAAATGACCTTTTCTACAAAAAATTCTTTCATTTTTGTAACAAGTGTTGTGGTTGAGGAGATACGAGTTCATCTTCAACACCTATTTTCATAAATTCGGCCCAAGTTTAATGTAACTGATTCTATTTTTAAGAGAATTGTTGAGCTCAATTCCCTTAGTAAAAGGATGAGAAAATGTATATATTTTATGAATTGCATAGTTTAGGGGTTGGATTTTGGCAGAGGGTTGGACATTTGGGATTTCTTGGCACTTCATTGTACATTTCATCTCTGCACTTTTGGCAAAGGAATAGACTAGGGTTTGTAGCACTTTTTGGGATCCATGTGGCTCTATGTTTTGATGGTGTTTTTATCTATGTAATTGTAATTTCACTGATGTTTATTTTTATAATTTTTGCTTCTCTTTTCTTCTTGAATTAAACAAATCAGTGTTAAAGGTGGAATTCATTAGCTTTCTCTGCTCTACCTTTAGTTTTGTTTAATTTTTCATGTTTTCATCTATTTGAGGAGGACTCTTGAGATGCTCTTGCCCTCTTCAGCTCCTCACCGGTCTGATCCATCCATTCATTCAATATAAAGCATAAAAACAATTTCCTTCCTTTCCCCAATCAGAACTCTGCAAAAACTAGGCCTAATCCCCGCACCCAAAACTGCCTTTCCCTTTGATCCAACAAAAACCCTCAAAATCAAAATCAAACTCCTTTACTTATATACCTAGCCTAAAATTAGCTTTAATTTCAAGTCATATCAAGCCCTTTTGATTATTTTTGCTGAGATTGACCTGGAGAGAGCCCTCTCCTATTCTAGTAGGGCTAGCTACCAGACTGAGCGGGGTTTGATGTTACCCTGAACTCTTCCTTCCTTCAGCCTGAGGTAGATTTAGGCAATAACATGACTAATGAATAGTACATGACTAAAATTATGGAGATATTGAGGTATGTGCCTTACCTCAAGGATGAGAAGGAAAAGGTTCAAACATTCATAAGTGGAATACCATTAGAATGCAAGGATAATATTGACTATGATGAGCCTCAATTATTGATGGAATTCATTTGGAAATTGAAGAGTTTTTATGAGAAGTTAAAGCATAAGTATGAGCCTAAGCATTATTGGAAAGGGAATGTGAAGGATAAAGGAAAATGTCCTCCAAGGTAGGAAAAACCTATGGATGAAGAAAAGGATGAAAACGTGGCTTCTTACAATAATTTCAGTGCAACTAAGAAGGGACATTGACCTCAACCTCAAGAGCAGCAAAATAGAGGAAGTGGCATAGAACCATTGCAATGTTGGTTTTTTCGAAAATATCATCACAAGAAGGTGGACCATCATACTTTCATTATTGATATGGAATGTAATCTCTATGATCGAGTTGTTTCCATTTTGATTGACCCTAGATCTAATTATAGTTATGTTAGTGATAACCTGGTGGATAAGTGTGGCTTGAATAAATAATTGTGTGTAGAGTCTTGGTTGGTGATGTTGGATATAGGTACGAAGAAAATATTTCATCATTGGGTGAGATCTTGTGTATTTGAGATAAATGGTATGCCTGTATCAACATGTCTAAATGTGCTTCCATTGGGATCACACGATATTCATTTTGGTGTGGATTGGATCTTCACTCACAGGAGTAAGGTTGATTACTACGAGAATGATATTGAGTCCCTAGATGATGATGGAGAGAAGAGAATCCTACAGGAAAATAAGAATCCTACATCAGTGAGAATGGTTATAATTATGCAAGCTAATCACAGTTGCAGGAAAGGGTGTGTATTATTTGCAGTGCATGTTTCTAGTGAAAAGGGGGAGGATGTTGAGGATGTTGAAATGTTGAAGAGGTATCCTATTTTGCAGCAATTTCAAGATGTATTTTGATCATATTTTTTAGAGTTTCCTCCTCACATGGAAGTGGATTTCTCTATTTAGTTGGTACTAGGAGCAGCATGAGTATCAAAGACACCATACAGGATGAGAAATCTAGATTTGGTGGAAATGAAGTTGCAAAATAAGGAAATGCTTGATAAATGATACATTAGGTCAAGTGTGTCAGCTCGAGGTGCACTAATGTTGTTTGTGAAGAATAAGTATGGTACTCTCAGGTTATGCATTGATTTCAAGCAGTTGAACAAGGTGAGGATAAAACACAGGTACCCTCTACTACGGATTGGTGACTTGTTTGATCAGTTGAAGGGATAAAAATTGTTCTCAAATATTGACTTGAGATCATGATATCATCAGGTGCACATCAAAGAAGAATATATTTACAAGACTAAATTTTGTACCATGTATGGGAATTGTGAGTTTTTGGTGGTTCCTTTTAGTCTTACTAATGCTCCAACAACTTTAATTTGTTTGATGAGCAGTGTGTTGCATCCTTATCTGGACAAATTTTTGGTAGTTTTTATTTATGATATATTCATATATTCTAAGAATGAGGAAGAGAATTCATAGCACCTATTATCACTCAGATTTTCCTTGAAGTTGTAGGGAAAAGGAAAGAGGTTCGAGGTAACCACAAACCAACTTTTAGGTACAGAATCTAGCCAATATGTACCCAGAGAGGGCTCTCTCTGTAAGATTTAGCTTTGTTTTGAAAGATATTAGGCTAGTTATGAAATTCTAGGGATTTTTATTGAATTTGGGTGATGAAATTCTATAGCATAGGGTAAGACTGAGTATTTCAGGCCATTGGGCTAATGGGGTCAAAAAAAGATGGCTTAACTCGATTAAGTTTCTTAACAAGAGATGGTTTCACAGGGCAAGGTAATCAAATAGGGAAAAATTATAGATCTAAGGTGAATGGAATGAACTCGAAATGGGTGAAGGGAATTTAAGAATCCTTCAAAAATTTCAAAAGAGGGAACTTTATTGATTATTAATAAAGAGCAACTAAGAATTATTTACTAAATAATCAAAATGAATAAACTAGAAAACAGGAGCAATTAAGAATTCACTGTTTAAGCTAGTTCATAAGAAAACATTTAGAATAACAATGATTGAAAACAGATTGCACTTAAGCACTTTCTGATTTATTCCTTTTCGTTAGTCATTCAGATATGAAACAAAAATGGTTTAATAAACAAGTATAAAACTCTAAAACATGAGATATATGACTTATTGATCCGTTGTCTGACTCAAGAATCCTTTGAAAAGTATTTTGCCTCAATTATTTATCTAGCTAGCCATACGAAATTTGTCCAACATCACTTTATTTCAAGGTAATCAATGTTATAGCAAAGTCTAAGAATCCAACCCCCAATACTCCAATTGAGGGAGTATTTATACAAAAAATTATAAAAAATATCTCCTAACAAAATGAGATATAATCTAGGATGACTCATGGATATATTACAACAAACTAGAGACAGATGGTCTCGTGGATAATATAAAAGATAACCGATGTTGTGTTGTTCCCTTTTTAAATGAATGTGATGGAGGCAAGCCCTATGATTTGGCTTGTTGTTGTCCTCTTTAGTAACTCTATGCTGGCTACTCTATTTTACTGATACTCTTTATCTGCACTGATACACTTTGACCTCTGTTTATCCTTTTATCCTTCCTATCATGACTTACTATAGTAAATAATCAAAAATTCATGTAAGGATAATTTTTACAAAAGTTCTAACATTTCTTCTCACCATTTAGCTTCCGGTATTCTGGCTCTTTGCAGCTTCCTCAGAGTTTCATCTGTCTCTGTATATCTGAAGAAATTAGGCTGAATTGGGAATAAATGCTTTACCTCATGTTCGAGATAAAACAAATTTTCCAATCTATCATGAAGAATCTTTCCTGTAGGCAATGCTTTTGTTACTGATGAACTAGTTGAGGAACTGGCCTAATCGTCAGCATGCTTGTTCAATTTCTCAACATAACTTTCAAGGTTCATTAGTTTATTATCGGAAACTAAAGGACTTGGAAATCATTTATTCAACAGAATATCCAATATTTTTGTGAAGGCATTGATTTCTTCCTGCATATCAGAGCATCTTCTTTCTATATTCTACATTAGAGTTCTTTTAGTAAAAACTCTTTTTATCTCCAAAATTGTTCCTGTTCTATCTTGAATGCCTAGTTCTTCAAGTTGATATCTGTTCTTAGTATTCAAAAGGTGTAAAAGTTCATTGGCTTCTTCAGCCATGTTTCCTAATTCTTCTCTGGATTTTAGAATTTATTGCAGAGCCAATTTAACTAAATCATTATGCTCATACATTATTTGAATTGATGGCCATACATCATTTATTGATTGAATGATGTTGTACCAAAGAATTTCTTTTATTTCCTTTAAAGGCTTCTCCAATGTGAGATCCTTTTCTAATGCTTTGACCAATTTTTCTAATCTGTTGACCTCTCTTGTTTTTTCTCCAACATTTGTCTTCGAGAGATCATATTTTTGTTCTAAAGTGGTGAATTGTACCTTTGTTCTCTGGAGCTATGTCACTTGGAGTTTAAATTATTCCATTGATTTTATTAATTATTTAGTGTTTAAATTGGAAGTGTTAACCTGTGATAATTATGTTGACTGACCTGTTGTTGTTGTACCTGTAACTACTTCTATTGTAGATGTTGGAATGTTTGCCTGCTTGTCCTTTAATGCCTTTTCAAGTTCTTTTTCAGTCTAATTTAGTTGCTCATTCAGTCTCAAGAGAAAATCCATCAATTCTTCTTCAGAGTTTTTCTTTAAGATTTCTGCAGTCTGTGGATGCCTTGAGGATGGTAACTTCAGTTGTTTTCTCAAGGCTGCAATATCATCATCCTTCTTCTTAATCAAGGCTTATATACCCTTGACATCTTTGGGATTATGACCCAATCCAATAATTATTTCTTCCAAAGTCTTTATTCTGTTGTCCTTAGCCTGGGAAAAGGCTTTTTCAAGATGCAATTGAGCATTAGTATTCTCCAAACAATCATGTAATTTTTGGTTCATCATTGATTTATCAGTCAAAGTAGAATAAATCATTTCACCTGTTTGTTTATGCAGCTCAATCTGATCCAAAGGATGAATATCCTTTGCTATGATTTCAAAATTGGTTCTGATATAATCTGCAGTTGTTTGAGGCTTATGCACTTTGGGTTTGAAGTGACTCATTACCATTTTACCCTGCTGGATGTCATAGGCTGACATCAATCTTTGTTGGTTTTTAGGAGCCATATTCAAATATTGATTGTAGACTTGAAGTATTAGTGGATCATTTCTGGCCTTTATATTTATAAATGTCCTTTTAATATCCCAGGAATCTTTCATTGGTGGTTTGAAATATGATACTTCTGCACTTTTTGGCCTTTGCACCTCTTTTCTCTGTGAATTAGTGGATTTCCCACTGATTGTACATGTTTTTTAACTACCTAATTCTTCTCTCCTTTGACTATCAGGGATTTCTTGAACAGATTCTACTTCTAAAAGAGGATTTATTTTTTTTCTTTTAACATCAGGTTGTTCTAAAGATCCACTGATAGGGGTAGTTGTATCTGCATCTCTCTTCTTACCTTTTTCTTCATTAACAGGAGTTTGCAAAATTGAAATTTCAGCCACATTAATTTGAGTGGGGGAAGTCTGTATTTGGCCTTTTTCCTTAGAATTTTCAGGCTATTTTGTCATTGTGAATTTCTCTGTAACTTGTATATCAGCCTCCTTTTCTTTCCCTTTGGATGCTACTGTGGCCAATGCACTGATTTCCTGTAAATTTTGCCGAGAGTTACCAGCAGAAGAAGGACCAATTCCTGGTCTTTGCACCTATCCAAAAGAATCTAGGTCAATTATTTTCTCAAGATCGTTCATAACATTTTCAACACTGACCTCTTCACTATCTTGTTCTATCAACGTCCCTTCCATCCATTCATTCATATTGGCATATTTTTCAATTTCTGAAATTCTATGATGAAGGTATGGTGACAACTTTTTTTTTCATCCTCCTATCACAAATAAAGCTATTTGGGTCATAAGGTACCCAGTAGAAACTTTTTTTCAATTTGAGATAGTCTTCTAATATTCTTTCAGCTTCTTTCCCTGCATCCCTATAATTGCAGACAAAAGGACCTAATTGACTCTTAATTCTGAGTTGAGCTTTTTTCTTTGCATTGCAAAAATGGACTATGTCTGAATTTATCATCTGTCTGAAATATTCTAAGGAAAAGAGCCTCATTGAGACATATTTTGGTAACTTGAAAGGACATAGCTCACACCCATATATTCTAATTTCTATATGATTCCGGTATAAGTACCGATCACCTATCCTGTATTGCTTTGAGAGATGGAGAATTTTCTTGATGTCACTATTGACCCTAGGAGGGGAGACTCCTATTAATAAGGTGGTTGCAGGTTGCAAAAATAGGTCAATGGACTCATTGTAAGAATAAGGAGAATCAGAGGAATTATGAGTGATTGCAAACCAAAAGATTACAGACCTAGGATTTACTTTGGCATCAAGTTTCTTGACATGGAAAGGGAAACTCTCTGATTGATAGTAAAACATGAGATGGTATATAACAGAGGAATATTTGAACACTTTTTCATTTTCCAATCTCATGAAATGATCATGGATTTTATCAGCAATGTAGGAAGCAAAATCATATTTGACAGCAAGGGGTTGTCCAGGGGTAAAAATTGACAACAATACTAGGTTTAATTGATCAACATATTCACTAGTATTGAAACCCATTACAGAAGATATCATAATCAAAATGAGTCTGCCCACATCAGTGAAAAAGGTATATCCATAAGGGGGAGGGCCTTTGGGCTGATGTTCTCGCAACATGAAAGTTTGGCAAAGGTGATTTAATTCTTCTTGGGATAAATTGGCTGATTTCTCAAGTAAATCTCCCATGGAAAGGGGAGTCAGGGCTTGACTAGGCTGAAATTGTAACATTTCGTTGATAGACTAAGCAGTTATTGGGAAAAGGACGGTTTGACTTGGGGACATGACTGCTCGTTGATTGGGATCATAATTGGCATGGCAGTAATAGATTATTTCAGGAAAAATGTGGACTAAGGGGAGAGGATACATTGGAAGATTGGATTCCCATAGTCCAAAAATGTCAGAGCCGTTCAGGTAGCTATCTCTACATTGGTAAAAATTTCGAAGAGGATTTTCACTGAGGACGAGGTCTTTAATTTGGAAATCCCTATCTGCTAGAGGAAGATAGTATAAATCTCTGTGAGGGGCATTCAAGGGTGTGACATTAAAAGCCATGGGAATTTCGATTTTTGGTTCTTGTGGATTCATAAATGAATTCGGGTTTTGATGAAAAAAACAGGCACAATCACAGGTTTTGGAATACAATTGCAATTTTGGGGATTGAGGAATGAAATAAAGACCAATCTTGAACCCTATTTTAGTTTTCTTGTGTGGAATTAAAACAAAAACCAGTATTTTGCAGAGTTCAACGGGAATTTGGGTAAATACCTATTTTCCGGGAAATAAACAGTGAAAAAAACAGGTGTTGGCTATGGCGGATGAATTCTGGATTGCTCGACTACAATTTTCCTCAGCAAGGTGGTTGAAAATCTTCAACAGTTGATTTTGGAATTCGTTGCATGGGACACTGGTCACTGCACGGGATAGTGATAATGACGCGAGTTCATTTATTTTATTTGCAAAGTCAAAGGTTGGTGGGTTTTTTATTTTTTTAATGGATGACGTCAACAAGTACAGTTGGTATGTCATGGGAGGCAAGCGGTAAGCAGTATTCATCGCACAGCTTTTGGGCATGGGCGGTTTTCAGCGGAGGGTGAGAGATTCTGTATCACTACGCGAAACTGTTCAAAAAACTTCTTGGCCCTCAAGCGTTATCGTTCAGATGTGGAGGCGCAGTGATATGGATGACAACTGTTGATTGCAGATTGGTTGATTGAACGGTCGTCGGGAAAGGGAGATGATGGAGAGATAATAGGGCGGGCCCAATGTAATTTTATGTGAATTAATCACATCGGGGGGAATTCTATTGATGAGGTGTGTTTTTAATTAACCGTGAGGGTTAATTAACATGTTTTAATGCAACAGGGATAAGGGCTCATGATTTGATTAATTAATCACCATATTAAGGTTATATTTCAACCAAAGGGGCGGGATAATATATTAATTTGGGAATATTATTAAAATAATACGGGAAAAAGGGGAATTTGTATAGGGATTTAAATAATAAAGTTAAAAATTAATATGAAAAATGAATGGAAGTGCTAAGTATAAAAACATTTGGTTTATGTATTTAACTTATGCTTGCATGATGTAAACATGAGCCTTGTGTAACATATCAATAACCGGAAAATGGAGGGAAGCGGAGCTAGGGTTGGAGTGACGGTCGACGTTAGGGTTCATGGCTCTAGTTTGGGGGTTTCTGAGGTGGCGGTGCTCTATGGCAGGGCCTCGCACTGCTCCGGCGGGCTTGTTTACCTTTGCCACAGGATGGCTCATTACTTAACACCAGCACTTGCTGGCCACGGAATCATTTGTACGGTGGAAATACTCTTCATTAGCTGGAAGTGTGAACAGAGTATCAAATCTGAACTGTTACGAGACAGACATGGATTCCCAAACCACCACGAATCTGCTGTGTTATTCGAAGGAATCCATGGGGGGCAGTCACTACTTGAACCAGTGGACGACATGCGGCCCATTATCCCATCAGGACACGATTTCTATGGCGCTCTCTGCAGGATACCCCGACTTCTCGCATCAGCCGACACTCCATACATGCCCGCGGAACCAAAGAACAATAGGAGCTGCAGTTTTACCTCTAAAATCGCATATCGACGCCGCGATTTCCCCTCTGCTATAGATTCTCGGGTAAGATCTGTCTTATTTCAAATCTTTATTAAGCTTCCCATAGGAAAGAGTATAATCATATGGATTCAGGGGAAAGATACCATAATATATTTGAAGAACAAAATCCAATCTGCTACTAGTTACCTGGCTCATTATCAGTGCTTGATATTTGGGGGGAAAGCATTAGCAGATTCTTGCTTACTATATGACTACGCCATAAACTCTGGTTCCTCTGTCTGCCTTAATTTTCGACTGAGGGGAGGAAAGTTGGGACAGAACAGAGCTTCTGGAAACACCATGGGTGCTAGTGCGTCCAACACTACCCACTCCAAAGGACCCTCATACAGAAACCTCTTGCAAGGGGAAAAAAATAAAGATGCTACAGCAACTGTGGCCCAGGCTGAAAACTCCCCTAAGCCATATATTGTGGAACAACAGAACTGTGTGCCTGAAATAAAAATTGACATTCCTGATATAGATCTGCACAGAACCATGTTCGAATCACAAGCTATTATATGGAGATTCAACTGCTTCTGTCCCAAACCGGTGGAGCTCTTCCAATGGATTTTTTCCAACTGGACCATGGATTATGTCATCCACCTATGCTCAAAAGGATTTTTCATTGTCAAGTTTTCAACAGTCGAGGACAGAGATATGATTATTAAGGAGGGGCGATGGTTCTAGGGTTATACTGGACTCTCCATGACACCATGGTTCCCAGAATTTGATGCTAATACCATGGAGGTGACCAGAATGCCGGTTTGGGTCCGGCTCCACAACCTCCTGCTTCACTTCTGGCAGGAAAGTGTTCTTGAAGGCATTGGTAAAATCCTTGGTAGATATATCAAAACTAATACACAAAGAATGGAGGAGTGCATCTACACTTTCGCACAAATCTGTGTGGAAGTGGATTTGAGCAAAGGACTACCAGAATGCATTATGCTGAATCACAAACATCAGAAATGGACACAACATTTATATTGTGAGAACACCTCTTTTCGCTATTAGATCTGCAGGAACACGAGTCATCTACAAAACACTTGCCCGGAAGCCACAAGAGAAAACAGGAGAAGGAAGAAAACAGGTAAAGTTGCCAAAGGATGGTAATTTCCATCAGAAGAGCCCGAACAGCAAAAGGAAGAGGAAGAAACCAACCCACAAGATAGTAAAAAGATGGATACTGATTTGAGTGCACAAGAGAAGGAAATGCAAGAACCCATTCATGCCACTACCACTACCATGACACAGCCAGATATGGATTCTGGAGCACCAAAAAATGAAGGAAACAAAAGAATACATACCTCAGATTCATCGGACTCTGATAAGGACGTTGGAGCACACGTGATAGAGAACCATCTTGTCCTTATAACGACCACGCCAACACAAGATGGTTGGCGCAAGGTTGAAAAGAAAAAAGGGAGGAAAGCCTAATTTCCTCTTCATTGTACTTTTATCTTGCAGTATACTTGCTTGTCTTTGACACTACCAGCTAATGTAACATGTAATTTTGTTATTATTAATAAAATTACGAATTTTTCCTTTGTGAAAAAAACTTATGCTTGCATGAATAGGGTTTTTTGTAAAATCTTATGCCTTGGTCCTTTTATCAAATATCTTCTTTAGTTTCTCCTGCAATACTTGGGATCTTTGATAAACTTCCTCTTTGGTCTGCTGCAAATTGATAGTCTGATTTATTCTCCTTTGAATATAATTAGGTTCAACCTGAGCTTCTTGAAGTAATTTCATCACAGGCACTCCTAAAGATGAAGGAAATACAACCTCAATGACATAGACTAACTCATAAGGACTAGTCCCAATAGATTTTTTGGTGGTGTGTCTATCTACCCATAGTGCATTTGTAAGTTTCTTGTGCCAATTTTTCTTGTTTTCCTCCAATAGTTTCTTAATAATATTAATGAGACTCTTGTTGGAAGATTCAGCAAGTACATTACCTTGAGGGTAATAGTCTGTCGAATGGCTTAAGGTGATATGATATTTATTACAGAAACTTATCATCTTCTTAGATTTGAAGGCAACAACATTATCAGTTATGATTTTCTCAGGACATCCAAATCTTGATAATATATTGGTTTCTAGGAATCCTATGATCACAGTGTCATTGGCTTGTCTGGAGGGAATTTCTTCTATCCATTTGGTGAAATAATCTTTAGCAGTGAGGATCCATTTGTGTTGGCCAGAAGGAGGATGGATTTCTCCAATGAAATCTAGGCCCCATTGTTGGAAAGGTTTTTCAGTGGAAATTGGTTTCAGGGGTAAAGGTAATAGTTTTCTCTTGCCTTCAAAAATTTGACATTTATGGCAAGCAGTGACAAATTTCTTTACATCAGAGAACAAGGTTGGCCAATAAAATCCAGCTCTTATGATCTTGTCCACAGTTGATTTCCAATAAAGGTGTCCACCACAGTCTCGTGCATGGAATTCATTGAGAGTTTTTCCAGCTTCGTCTTTTAACAAACAATTCAATAGAATACCTTCATGATTTTTCCAAAAAATAACATTATTTAAAGTACAAAAATTTGAAGATGACATCTTTAAAAAACTTTTCTTTGTTCTGGATAACCCTGGAGGAGCTTGTAGGTTTAACAATACATAAATTATATCAACATACCATGGTGAATCTAAGAAGGCCTAGTTGATTTGTGGAGTCGCGATCTCCTGTTCGTCATCCAGTTCATTAATATCCAGGGCTTGGCAATTTGTTTCTGTCACGAGTTGAGCCAATCCCTGTCCCTTTATAAGATTTGTAGGTTTTATTTCAATATCATACTCTAATATGGTAGAAATCCATTTACCTCTTTTTCCCTCAATACCATCTTGAGTTAAGATGTCTATGACAACAACATTTGGTACATAGGCTATCACATGGGAATACAATATATAGATTCTAAAATCTTTAATGGCTTTCACAAGTGCAAAAGCTTTTTTTTCCATGATGTTGTATTTTAATGATGCATTCCTTAGTGCTTTACTAAAAAAGGCTATAGGTTTTTCACATCCTTGATCATCCTTTTGTAATAAAACAACTGATATAGTGTGTTCTGATGCAAATGAAAATATTATGAAGTCTCTATCAAATTATGGACTGGTAAGAACTAGTGTTCTGGTCAAAGCCATTTTAATTTCTTCAAATGCTTGTTTGGCTTCAACTGTCCATTTAATACTTGAATCCTTTCTTAACATGTTAGTAAGAAATCTAATTAGTTTAGCTAAGCTAGATATGAATCTTCTCAAAAAAATGATTTTTCCTAGGAAAACTTGAAGTTCTTTAACATTTCTAGGGTGAGGTATCTGCAATATAGCTTCTATTCTAGCAGGATCAATTCTAATACCATATTTGGAAATGATATGGCCCAAGAGTTTGCCTTCTTCAAGACCAAAAAAGGACTTATTTGGATTCAAAGAGATACCATACTTTCTGCATTTTATGAATACTTGTCTGATATGGTCCAAATGCTGCTGACATGATTTAGAAAAAACAGTTAAATCATCCAGATATATAACAAGAAATTCATGAATTTATTTTGCAAATGCAATGTCCATTGCTCTTTGGAAGGTTGCTCCAGCATTTTTAAGTCCAAGTGGAATTTTAACGTACTGAATGTGCCCCATGGTGTTGTAAAAGTTTTTTTGTCCTGGTCATCAGGATGAACCAGAATCTGGTTGTATCCTGAGAACCCATCTAGAAGAGAAATCCTAGAAGCACCTACT
The DNA here is from genome assembly GCA_034641835.2 of Pinus albicaulis. Taxonomy (NCBI): domain Eukaryota; kingdom Viridiplantae; phylum Streptophyta; class Pinopsida; order Pinales; family Pinaceae; genus Pinus; species Pinus albicaulis. The sequence goes on along the minus strand of CM076584.1, from coordinate 872,769,112 downwards.
ACCCTTTTGTAAAATGTGATCCATTTTGGGCAAAGGGTAATTATCCTTCAAAGAAACTTTATTTACATTTCCTAAATCAACACATAATCTGATCTCTCCAGTTTTCTTCCTAGTAGGGACTAAATTAGACACCCACTCTGAAAATCTAATAGGAGACATTATCCCTGCTTCATACATTTGTTTGATTTCTTTTTCAATTAAAGGTAGCAGTACAGGGTTGATTCTTCTGAGTTTCTGTTTAAATGGTTTTTTATTTTCTTTCAGAGGTATTGTATGCTGAATTATAGAGGTGTCATATGATTTCAAGTCTTCATAACTCCAGGCAAAAACATCCTGGAATTCTCTTATTAGTTAAACATATTTTAGTTTTTTTATCAGGAGACAACGATTTAGATAACTTTATTAGTTTAGGATTTTCTTCAGTTCCCAAATTATATTCCTCAATATCAGCTTTCAAAGGTTCCATTTTGGGTTTCTTTGGAATATCGTTAGAATCTCAAAGATCTTCCATAGGAGTTAATCCTTTAGGAAAATGATTATCTTTTAAATTAATGATCTCAGATTCTTCTTCTATAATCTCATCAACCTCCATTTGTTTAAGGTCCTGCATTTATTTTTTGGTGAACTTTGTTGGATGAAGCATTTGAATTGCACTCTCTTCTGAAATGTCTGTTTCTTGTTCATTTTTTTGATCAGATTCAATGACTGTATCTTCATCTATGTTACTGTTAGAAAATTCATTCTCTAGAGTCAGGAAATTGTTAATCTGATTGTCATTTGCAAACACTTGCCAATTCTTAAAATTTTTCTGGTATGGCTGGTCTGTGTCTAATCTCAACTGTGAACTGATGATTAGGTTTGAATGGTAATTTACAAGTGTTAGAAAACATTGCAAGACTATGAGCATGCAAATTTTGTTTTCTTAGGATTTTAGCAAGATGAGTTTGTAGAAAAGTATTGAGAATCTCTACAATTGTTCCTCTATATTCTCTCAGTCTGGGATCGTTTGTCAGAAAGTGACCTTTGATCTGTTGAATGATTAAATAAAAATATCCTATGATAGATACTCTAATTTCCCCTAATCTTTTGACAAGTTTAAGACCTAACAAAAGAGCTTCATATTCTGCCATATTATTTGTGCATTTAAAATTTAATCTGTAGGCATGGCCTTCAGCATGATCATTTTCAAGGTTATTCACCCAAACTCCAGCTCCTGCTCCTAATTTATTAACAGAACCATCAAATTCTAAGTGCCAAATAATTTCATGTTCATAATTGGTGTCAGGAGTTTCAGGAACTTTCTTAACAATGAGATCTGGTTTTTTACTTTCTACTGGTTTCTCTTGGGTATCTGATGTTTCATTGTCCTCAGAGATTTCCTGGATTTGAACATTAGATTTTTTAGTTGTAATTTCTTTTGGTTCTATTTTTGGAACTTCTAATTCAGTGGGATGATCAATTTCGGCATTATAAAGAATAAATGAATCCATATCAGAGTGTACTGAGTAGATGGGTAAATTTTCAGGTTTCTCCTGATTACTGACTACATATTTCATTAAATTTTCTCTATATAGTCTCTTAGGTTGGACGAACACTGAAATAGTAGCATATGACATGTCCAATTGAAGAGATCCTCCAAGCTTTGCACCCCAAGATTTGGACAATAGCATACCATATTTTGGAGGAATATCTACTACTACTATATCCATCAAAATTGTTTTTTCAGGGTATTGAACCAATGAAACACACAAGTCTTTGATTAATCCTAAGCATCTCACCTGATTTTAATCAAAAGAAAAGATATCTTTGTATGGTCTGGTGATATCTAGGTTTAATCTCTCCATTACAACCTTGGGCATTAAATTGTGAGATGCCCCATAATCAAGCATGGCATTATGAAGTATTTTATCATGTATGTTCAAACTCACATAGAATGGAGGAGTCCCTTCACTACCTAGGTTTCCATTTACTTCAGGGCCAAATAATAATCTAGGTTGGTCATCAAAAGAATTTACTGAGTCATCACAATATTAAGTGATCTATTGATTTGACTTCGGTAGACATCATGTTTAGCTAATTCAGACAATGGAACAACTATTTTTAATTTGCCTACTTCAGCTTCTAGATTAAAATGTTTTTTAGTTTGAGTTCTTGTATTTCGGAAAATTGGATTCTCTTTTTATTCTATGTTTTCGGTATTTTTCTCCTTCCCAGGAGTGGCGTTGCGGGCTGAAGTTGTTTCCGAATCAACTTTTGGAGGTTCCTCTACATTTCCTTTAGGAGGAAGAGTATTGGAAAATTGTCTATTCTTCAGTTGAGTATCAGATACGTCTTCAATTATTAGGTTGATAGGATTAGGATCTGATCTAGAAAGAATATGTACAGGGGTAGTATTGGTTTTACCTTTGAGGGGATTTTTTGTAGCTTTCTGTTTATTTGTTTCCAGGACATCAATTCTTCTACTCCTAAAATTATATTGCTTGTGAAATTCGTAAATGGCTGTATCATATCCTTTCTTAAAGTCAAATGATTCTCCTGAATGGGTTTCAAATTGCTTAAGAATGTGAGCTTCTTGATCATCTTGGGTGAAGAAAACTTCTGGTTCGTTCTTGCGTTCAATCAAGTTTTATATTTGAGCATCTTCAGTTGGTTCCTCAGAAGTTGAGGCTTCAATATAATTTTCCTAGAATGGGGGCCTAATATTTTGGTCAGGACCAGTTTTTCCAGTATTTTGATTTTGGTTCCTTCTGAAATTTGGATTTCTCTGAGTATTGCTCGGTTGACCATCCCAAGAAGATTTCCTTTCAATTGTTTCTACTCTATCTCCTGGCCTTTCCATCCCTTCAATAATAGCATCCATTTTCTTTTCAAAAGATGAGGGTTCTTCATTTAAAGGCATTCTCTTTTCAGCTCTAGCTCTAGCTCGTTTCTCTATCAGGTTGGCTTCAACACTAACAGTTATTCTTTGCATTTCTTCTAAGGTTTGAGGAGCTCTTTCCCTAAGCTGATACGCCATATCAGAATCAAATCCATCAGGGAATTTAATTAATACTGAATCTAGAGGAGGTCTAAGGTTTTGAGGAATAGCATAGTAAACATCATTGAACCTAGTGCAGTAATATTGCAGAGTCTCTTTTGGTCCTCTCTTTAAATTTCCAAAGTCTGATAAGATTTGAAGAGAATCTTTCTTCTTTTCTCATTTGTTTAAAAATGTTCTATAAAGAGCTTGTAATTCAGCAACACTGTTTGCAGGAAGGGCTCTAAACTAGGTTCTAACTTCTCTAGTAAGACTTTGGACAAATATTCTCATTTTTACATCATCAGCATCTATTTCATAAATTTCAAAATAATCGGTCATATTTTTAGTATGCTATTGTGCAGTGTAGGTACAAAAACCATCGAAAGGAGTGATTTTATGTTGGCACATGTTGTCCTTGATGGGAACTTACTTGATGAAGTTGATGGTAACCTACTTGATGAAATGAGATTGTTGGCTATATGATGCAGAGTGTTGTCCTTGATGGAAACCTACTTGATAAAGTTGATGATGAGTTAAAGGGGAGATTGTTGGCAATGTGACACAATGTATTGACTTTGATGGAACCTACTTGATGAAGTTGTCCTTGATGAAAATAATGTAAATATGATATATCTACAGATCAGTTCAGAAGTAGCAGAAGAAAGAAATTCAGAAAGTGCTAGAATAATGTTGAACAAGGTATGTCAGAAGGCATACGCGGGTTTGTTGAGGTGAAGTAGCGTATGTACGTGGAAAAGTATGTGCCAAGTCGCATATGCCCTATTGCACTCTTAATTCATAAAACCAGGGGTAATTACCATGGTATTGACCCATTGTATTGAGCGCTAGATTACCTATTTGATCCCGTCTAGGAATACCATCGGAAGTGGTGTGGTTTTGCTCATGGTATTGACAAAGGCTAAATGTATATAAGGAGAAGAAGATCATTGTGCAAGGGTGTGCAAGTATCTAGGCTTTAATGAATACTTCACTCTGAAGTTTATCTATATGGTTGAACTCTGTTCTTAATTGATAGATCTAAATCTATAATGCACCAATGAATATGATGAAGGTCCAAAATCTCTAGATCTGGAAATGATGAATCTCTAGGATGATCTGAATGAAGTAATGAAGATCTGGCACAAATCTGTTGAAGAAATTGAATAAATCTAGGTAAGTTCATAGAGCTGGTCTGTTCTGCCAATTTTATCTTTTATAGATCTATACGCAGGTTCATTTCGTGAAAAGTGCGTATAAATGTGGATCTGTATAAAAAAAGGCGCGTATGGGCAGTTAGAGTTATTCTGAAAAATGCACAGATGTATACGCGGGTTCATTTCGTGAAAATCGCGTGTATACGCGGATTTGTTTAACTAAAGGCACGTATGGTATCTGAACTTACAGTGGTTTCATTGTTCTGTTGGAAGCAATGAGCAAAGTATGATTGTTGATTAGTGAAGGGTTGTGTTGAAGTGGTTTGATCCAGTTTGAAAATTGATGAAACGTGGTCTGCAGTGGTGCTGAGGGTCGAAGCCTTCAGTAAGGGGGTAGTATCTCCCTTCCAGTAATAGCTAGTAAATGAGAGCAGGGGGTAGTTGCTCCCTTGCAGGAGAGGCTGGTAAACGAGAGCAGGGGGTTGTAGCTCCCTTCCAGGAGAGGCTGGTAAATGAGAGAAGTTTGTAGCCTTCTGCAGGTGGGTGCCTGCGTGCTGGTATGAGTCTGCGCCAGTACATTGTTATAATATGTTTTCTTTATAATAAATATTGAAGACTGAGACGACGGCAGCGGTGGTTTTCTCCCGAATTGGGTTTCCACCTAAAATCCTGGTGTTCATATGTGTGTGGATTTATTCTATTCCTAATGCACATATATACTACTTACTAAACATCTAATGAATGAATGATACAATAATCAGAGATAAGAATTATCTGCATATTAAGAGATCTGAGCATACACAAGTTTCCTTAAGGATAACTGCGTATATACGCTAGTTTTGTTCTGTAAAGTAGCGTATGGGTTTTTGAGAAAAAGAAAAGTAAAAATTTGTTTGATAGATCAAGATACTGATTCACCCCCCCCCCCCCTCCTCTCAGTATCTTTCCCAACAATTGGTATTAGAGGAGGTCCTTCTGAAAAATCTTAGCCGCTAGAAGGAAGATCAAGCAAGATGAGTAATCAAGATGGAGTAGCATCTATCAAGCCTCCGCTCTTTAATGGAAGCAATTTAATATTCTGGAAAATAAGAATGAGATCTTATCTTCAGTCTATGGGAGCAGATGTATGGGCCATTTTTGAACAAGGATATCAATATCCAGCTGCAATACCAACAGATCCAACTGAAAAGAAGAATTATGAAACAAATGCAAAAGTCATCAATGCTCTAATGGGAAGTATAACTGAATCTGAATTTTTCAATGTTATGCAGCTGAATACAGCAAAGGAGATATGGGACAAAATTGTTCTAAGTTATGAAGGTGATGCAAAGGTAAAAGGTGCAAAACTTCAAAATCTCAGAATTGAATATGAAAATTTAAGAATGCATAGTGATGAGAATATTGCCAGTTTATTTTTACGTCTTGGTGATGTTGTGAATCGTATGATAAATCTGGGAGAAACAATAACCAAATCTACTTTGGTTGATAAAATTCTGAGATCGCTAATGGAAAAATTTGAGTCAAAAGTTTCTGCTCTTGAAGAAAAACAGGATCTTCAAAATCTTACAATGGTGCAACTTCATGGCATACTATCTGCATATGAAATGAGAAGAGGAGGACCATCTGAAGTCAAAGAAGCTATTTTTAGAGCTTCTACAAAAGGGAAATAAGTACAAGAAGCAGAAGGATTAGGATATATTTCAGAAGAAGATGAGGAAAACTTTGTAAAGAAACTTCAACTTGGTACAGGACGGTTTAGAGGTAAGCTTCCTTTCAAATGTTTTGATTGTGGAAGAGTTGGTCACTATGCTGCTAAGTGTCCTTACAAATAAACACCTACAAAAGGAAAGGAAGTAGCAAGAAGGAATAAGAATCAATCTAGCACTAGAAGAAGTTACTATACTCATGAAGACAATGATGGGGTATCTGATAGTGAGGAAGAATGTGAACAAGATCTTAGACTTCTCATGGAATTTGAAAAAGAATCTAGAGAAGAAAATGATACTTTTGTGGATGCTCTAGAGGACAATTATTTTCTTGATGAAAACAATCAACTCAAAATATGCTTAGAAGAAAGTAAAATAATCATAGAGACGCTCAAAAATTAGATTGAAGAAGACAAGAAAAACAAGGAGAAATTAGAATGTGAAGTGGTAAGTCTAAGAAAAGAACTTGAGAAAGTAAAAACTATGAATCTTAGATTTGCTAAAGGATCAGAAACCTTAGATGAGATTATCAAGGTACAACATTCTCCTCTTATAAAGACAGGTCTTGGATATACCGGAGAATCCTCTCAGGCTTCAGCACCAAATTATCTAAAAGCAGTTACAGCTGGTCTACAACATTCTGCCACTCAGCAAGGGAATAAAGAATATTTACAGGTAAAGCATGATCATCTCAATTCAAAGAACACTAACAGGAATTTATTTCAAAGAAACACCAATCAACAGGTAAATTCAAGTAGAATATTTCATGATCGCAAAAATTTCTTCTTCAATAGACAATGTTTCTCATGTCACAATTTTGGCCATAAAGTTGCTCAATGTGTTGCATATAAAACCATCATGACAAGAGAAGCAAGAAATAAAAGGATTGATATTGAAACAAAGAAAAGTACCTATAACAACTTCTCTCCTCTTCTAAATGAAGTTGAATGTGCTTATTGCAATAACTTTGGCCATGAAGAATCTGAATGCAGGAGCAAATTTCAGCCAAAAGAGCATCTTCCTTCAAACTCCAAAGTATGGAAAAAGAAGGACTTACAGGTTGAAAATTGTGGCATAGCGTTATTTGAAGAAGGAGAAGAAAATCAATGGTACATTGATAGTGGATGCTCAAGACACGTGATAGGTGACAAAAACAAACTTCGTGCATATAGTGCTCTTGAAAAGGAAAAGAAAGTTACTTTTGGAAATGATACTCCTAGTGTAATTAAAGGAAAAGGGTCTGTGTTTCTAAAAGAAAAGGCAAAGGCTAACGATGTCATGTATGTGGATGGATTAAGGCATAACCTGTTAAGTGTAAGTCAAATGTGTGATCAAGGAACTAAATTTGTCTTTAGTTCAAAAGAATGTGTGGTTCGTGAGCTTGATACCAGTAAAACAATTATAAAAGGAAAAAGAACTCCAAGCAACCTGTATGTATTAAAGAACTGCAAAGAACAATGTTACTTGAGTAAATCTTCAGAAAACTGGCTATGGCATAGAACGTTGGGGCATCTAAGCTTCTCTCAAATCAACAAATCAAGCAAACTCAATGTTGTTCGTGGTCTTCCCAATATTACTCTACCTGAAAGTATCATATGAAAATACTGTCAATTCGGTAAGAAAACCAGAGTGCAATTTAATGCCAAGGAAGGATCTTCAAGTAAGCCTCTTGAACTTATTCATACTGACATATGTGGACCTATGAGGAAAAATTCACCTCGTGGTGAACAATACTATATCTTATTTATTGATGATTTCTCTAGAATGTGTTGGATTGGGTTGCTGAAGCACAAAAGTGAAGCATTTGAGAAATTTCAAATATTCAAGGCTCCGGTTGAAAATGAAGTAGATCTAAAACTAAAATGTCTTAGATCTGATCGAGGAGGAGAATATACTTCAAATGAATTCCTTGAATTTTGTGAACAATAGGGCATAAAAAGACAATTTTTTGTAGCTGGAACTCCACAGCAAAATGGCGTAGCAGAAAGAATGAATAGAAAAGTTCAACAAATGGCTAGAGCTATGCTTGATGATTCTGGAACACCTGACACATTTTGGGGAGAAGCAGCACATACAGCGGTAAACATTCTCAACAAGGCACATGTTCGTGTAAATAGTGACAAAACTCCATATGAACTCTGGTATGGTAATTCTCCATCTGTGAAGCATTTTAGAGTTTTTGGAAGTAAATGGTTTATAAAAAATAATGATGAAAAACTTGGCAAGTTTGAACCTAGAGCAGATGAATGAATACTTCTTGGTTACCCCTCTACGAGTAGAGCATATAAATGTTACAATAAAAGACTTCAGAAGATTGTTGAAAGTATTGATGTTGTTATTGATGAGTCTCCTGCAGCCCCAAAGGAAGAAAAACAAACAACAAATGAAGACGATGGTGACTTATGTCCTTCTACATCAAATAGAAATGATATAGACAGTGAACCCAATGAAGAACCTGAAGATGATTTATCTGAAAAGGCTCCATCCAGATATGTTCAAAAGAATCATCCAGAATCTCAAATTTTGGGAGATAAGGGATCAGGTGTACAAACAAGAAGGACTCTTGTGGGATCTTCTAGCTATCTGGCATTTATATCTATTATTGAACCTTACAATGTCAATCAATCTAGCAAATATGAATGTTGGGTTCAAGCCATGAATGAAGAGCTTGATCAAATTGAAAAGAATCACACTTGGGAATTAGTACCAAGACCTCATAACAAAAATGTCATTGGAACTAAATGGATATTCAAAAACAAGTTAAGTGAGAATGGGGATGTTGTAAGAAACAAATCTAGACTTGTTTGCAAGGGGTATACTCAAAAAAAAGGTATAGACTTTGAAGAAACTTTTTCTCCTGTAGCTAGACTTGAAGCCATAAGAATGTTTCTTTCCTTTTCAAGCTTTCAACAAATCAAAGTTTATCAAATGGATGTTAAATCTGCATTTCTCAATGGTGATCTAGAAGAAGAAGTTTATATAGAACAACCAGAAGGATTCATTTTGGGAAATGATGAGAATATTGTTTGTAGACTTAAAAAGGCTCTATATGGTCTCAAACATGCTCCAAGGGCATGGAATTACCGTCTTGACAAATATCTTCATCAACAAGGATTTTCAAAGGGGTCTGTTGATAGCAACTTATACACGAAAATTGAAAATGATAAACTTTTGATTGTGGTTGTATATGTTGATGATATAATTTTTGGAAGTAATGAAGAATATATGAGTCAGAAATTTTCTTCTGTCATGCAGCAAGAATTTGAAATGTCTTTACTTGGGGAACTAACATTCTTTCTTGGCTTGCAAGTGCATCAATCTACAGATGGTATATTCTTATCACAAGCAAAATACCTTAAGCAAATTCTGAAGAAGTATGGCATGGAAGAGTGAAAACCTGTAAGTACACCAATGATAACCAGATGTAATCTTAGTTCTCATGATGATTCTCCCATGGTGAATCAACCAGAATACAGATCTATGATAGGAAGCCTACTTTATCTCACTGGGACTTGATCAGACATTATGCATGCAGTTGGGATTTTTGGACGATTCCAAGCTAATCCAAAAGAGTCTCACCTTCAGGCTGTCAAAATAATATTCAAATATCTACAAGGAACTCAAGACTTTGGACTATGGTATCCAAATAATGATGATCTTAACTCTTCATGCTTACACTGATGCAGATTGGGCTGGAAATTTTGATGATTGGAAAAGCACTAGTGGTGGTGCATTCTATATGGGGCCCCGGTTAGTATCCTGGTTTAGCAAGAAGCAGAACTCTATTGCCTTATCTACAACAGAAGAAGAATATGTGGCTACCGCATCATGTTGCACTCAACTTCTTTGGATGATGCAAACCTTACAAGACTTTCAAATCAAATGTTCACCTCCTGTCTCCATTATGTGTGATAATACAAGTGCCATCAGTATCTCAAATAATCCTGTTATGCACTCCAATACTAAGCACATTCCCATCAAGTATCAATTCTTACGAGAACAAGTGCTTGAACAAAAGGTGAAGTTGGAGTATGTTCCCTCCAAAGAACAAGTTGCTGATATATTTACCAAACCTCTGCCCAGGGAAGCGTTCGAATATCTTAGACAGAAGCTGGGAGTAGTCTCTGCTGTGCAGAAAATTAGAACTGCTTAAATTCAGAAGATTGAATTGGATACGTGGGTTTCCTGAAAGACAGTCGCGTATATACGTGAGTTAATACAAAGAAAACTGTGTATGGGTGGTTGCTGACAATTTTTTCTGGGTCAGCATTTCTTCAGCACAATTTGTGGTGTTGTTTGGTTTATCTGATGATAGTTGGTGTCTCTGGTGGTGTTGCAGCTCTTATATTTTTGTTTCATTCTCTGTTATTGGGTGAAGATGCCTTGATGTTCTTGCAGTTGAAATTGTTCAGGCTACACAAGCTAAGAAGAAGTTTTGGTCATATGGAAAGGATGCATTGGATGCACAGCTTCCGGGGGAGCATTGGCCTTGCTGAATATAATGCATTGTTGGCATTATGATGATTCTGAAATATGATCAATTTCTTGAGGTCTTCTGGTATTGGTATTGATTATAAAATTTCATATTTGTAATTTGATGAAAAGGCTATGACCTATGATGTAAATTGTAATTTTCAATCATGTAAAGGGATTGTTCAAATTTGTAAACCCACTTGGTTGGGTATTTGAGTCTCATATGTAAATCCACTTAGCTGGATCATTTATGTAAATTTGAGTCCTTGGTGATAGGAAAGGTCAAGATTCATTGAAAAATTTGTTTCAAGATTCAGCATGGATTCAGGGGGAGCATGGTACCTTCAGTGCACATCAGATCTACAGAGCTCTTCTTTATACAAGGGAAGAAAAACCTTGTCTTGGATTTTGATCCGCCCTTTGCCCTTGATGTCAAAGGGGGGGAGTAACATGGTGTTTGAATAGGGGGGAGAGCATCATGGTGTTTTCATAATGGTTATAATCAATGTATCTATGTGTTGTGGTGATCAAACACCATCATGGTTGCCATCAAGTCCAAAGGGGGAGATTGTTGGCATATGTTGTCCTTGATGGCAACTTACTTGATGAAGTTGATGGTAACCTACTTGATGAAATGAAATTCTTGGCTATATGATGCAGAGTGTTGTCCTTGATGGCAACCTACTTGCTAAAGTTGATGATGAGTTAAAGGGGAGATTGTTGGCAATGTGACACAATGTATTGACTTTCGTGGAACCTGCTTGATGAAGTTGTCCTTAATGAAAATAATGTAAATCTGATATATCTGCATATCAGTTCAGAAGTAGCAGAAGAAAAAAATTCAGAAAGTGCCAGAATAATGTTGAACAAGGTATGTCAGAAGGCATATGCGGGTTTGTTGAGGCGAAGTAGCATATGTACGCGAAAAAGTACGTGCCAAGTCGCGTATGCCCTATTGCGCTCTTAATTCATAAAACCAGGGGTAATTACCATGGTATTGACCCATTGTATTGAGCGCTGGATTACCTATTTGATCCCGTCCAGGAATACCATCGGAAGTGGTGTGGTTTTGGCTCATGGTATTGACAAAGGCTAAATGTATATAAGGAGAAGAAGATCATTGTGCAAAGGTGTGCAAGTATCTGGGCTTTAATGAATACTTCACTCTGAATTTTATCTGTATGGTTGAACTCTGTTCTTAATTGATAGATCTAAATCTATAATGCACCTATGAATATGATGAAGGTCCAAAATCTCTAGATCTGGAAATGATGAATCTCTAGGATGATCTGAAAGAAGTAATGAAGATATGGCGCAAATCTATTGAAGAAATTGAAGAAATCTGGGTAAGTTCATAGATCTGGTCTGTTCTACAAAGTTTATCTTTTATAGATCTATACACAGGTTCATTTCATGAAAAGTGTGTATATACACGGATCTATATAAACAAAAGCGCTTATGGGCAGTTAGATTTAATCTAAGAAATGCACAGATGTATACGCATGTTCATTTCATGAAAAGCGTGTGTATACGCGAATCTGTTTAACTAAAGGCGCGTATGGTATCTGAACTTATAGTTGCTCAAGGTTGAATGTGATTATGCATATCTATTCTAAAGTCTGGGTTATCTCTGATATTCTGGTTACAGTCGTTTCGTTGTTCTGTTGGAAGCAATGAGCAAAGTATGATTGTTGATTAGTGAAAGGTTGTGTTGAAGCGGTTTGATCCAGTTTGAAAATTGATGAAACGTGGTTTGCAGTGGTGTTGAGGGTCAAAGCCTTCAGTAAGGGGGTAGTAGCTCCATTCTAGTAATAGCTGGTAAACGAGAGTAGGGGGGTAGTTGATCCCTTCCAGGAGAGGCTGGTAAACGAGAGAAGGTTGTAGCCTTCTGCAGGTGGGTTCCTGCGTGCTGGTATGAGTCTGCACCAGTACATTGTTGTAATATGTTTTCTTTATAATAAATATTGAAGACTGAGATGACGACAGTGGTGGTTTTATCCTGAATTGGGTTTCCACCTAAAATCTTGGTGTTCATATGTGTGTTGATTTATTCTGTTCCTACTGCACATATCTACTGCTTACTAAACATCTAATGAATGAATGATGCAATAATCAGAGATAAGAATTATCTTCATATTAAGAGATCTGAGCATACGCGAGTTTCCTTAAGGATAACCACGTATATACGCTAGTTTTGTTCTGTAAAGTAGCGTATGGGTTTTTGAGAAAAAGAAAAGTAAATTTTTTTTTGATAGATCAAGATACTACTCATTATTCCCCCCCCCCCCCTCCCCTCTCAGTATCTTTCCCAACATTTTACTTTGGTAGTCTTGGGGCATAGCCCCTAGATTGGTTGGTAATACCAAAGGAGCATATCTATTTGCCATTGAAGGAGATAACAATGAAATCGCAGGTGAGGTTGGTTTATGAGTAGTGGATGGAGGAGTAGAAGGGGTAGTTTGAGGTTGAGATGTTTGAGGAAATGTTGATGAACTTGGAGAAGCTGAAGTGATCACAGAAATATTTGATGTTCTTTCAAAGGTAAGCTCAGATTGTATGGAATTTCACAAATTTTTATCAAGATGTGAAGTAACAAATTGAAATTGTAAATATTCAAGAGATATTGGGTCTGGAACCAAATTGGACAGCTCATATTCAGAAAAATTTACAAATAAAGAGGTTTCAAATTGCTCATGAAATGGTTCTTCCTCAAGGTAAATCCACTTCACAGGATAGGATATTGATCTATAGAGAGGTCAAGAACTACCAGAACTTTCTTGACTCTCTTGTATCCTAAGAATTCTTGGGATTAGATTCGGATTTTCAAACACAAGTGGTGGATTTGGATCAGGATTAGCCCTAGTGTAATGAGTCCTTTCTGAAGCCAGGTTTCTAGGTGATTCTCTTTTTTGGTTTTTTGTCTAGATGGAATGAAAAATACAACTTCGACAATATCTTTAAGAAATTTTTGATATTAGATTTAAATTTTCTTAAAGATTTATTTGACTAGAGGAACTGATCAAATGTTTGAAACCAAATGTTCAGTTCATAAACTAGACTGGAGATAGACTGAAGCAACATTTATTTACTTATCCAATTGCAGAGAAAAAGCAGTTCAAAGGCTACCTGGCTAACTTCAGGCTCTGTCTGTAGTTTATAAAGTAAACAATAGTAACAATAAAATTATTTAGTTCCCCAGTGGAGTCGCCACTATGTTATCACTCAGATTTTTCTTGAAGTTGTAGGGAAAAGGAAAGAGGTCCGAGGTAACCACAAACCAACTTTTAGGTACAGAATCTAGCCAATTTGTACCCAGAGAGGGCTCTCTCTGTAATATTTAGCTTTGTTTTGAAAAATATTAGGCTAGTTATGAAAGTCCAGGGATTTTGATTGAATTTGGGTGATGAAATTATATAGCATAGGGTAAGACTGAGTATTTCAGGCCATTGGGTTAATGGGGTCAAAGAAATATGGCTTAACTCGATTAAGTTTCTTAACAAGAGATGGTTTCACAGGGCAAGGTAATCAAATAGGGAACAATTATAGATCTAAGGTGAATGGAATGAACTCGAAATGGGTGAAGGGAATTTAAGAATCCTTCAACATTTTCAAAAGAGGGAACTTGAATGATTATTAATAAAGAGCAATTAAGAATTCTTTACTAAATAGTCAAAATGCATAAACTAGAAAATAGAGCAATCAAGAATTCACTGTTTAAGCTAGTTTAGAAGAAAACATTTAGAATAACAACGATTGAAAACAGATTTCACTTAAGCACTTTCTGATTTATTCCTCTTCGTTAATCATTTAGATATGAACAACAAATGGTTTAATAAAAAAACATAAAACTCTAAAACATGAGATAGATGACTTATTGATCCGTTGTCTAACTCAAGAATCTTGTGAAATTTTTTTTGCCTCAATTCTTTATCCAGCTAGGCATACAAATTTTTTCCAACAGCACTTTATTCCAAAGTAATCAATGTTACAGCAAAGTCTAAGAATCCACCCCCCAATACTCCAATTGAGGGAGTATAAATAGAGAAAATTATAAAAAATATCTCCTAACAAAATGAGATATAATCTATGATGACTCATGGATATATTACAACAAACTAGAGATAGATGGTCTCGTGGATAAGATAAAAGATAACCGATGTTGTGCTGTTCCCTTTTTAAATCAATATTCTGGAGGCAGACCTTATGATTTGGCTTGTTGCTATCCTCTTTAGTAACTCTGTGCTGACTACTCTGTTTTACTGATACTCTTTATCTGCACTGATACACTTTGACCTCTGTTTATCCTTTTATCCTTCCTATCATGAATTACTATAGTAAATAATCAAAAATTCATGTAAGGATAATTTTTACAAAAGTTCTAACATTTCTTCCCACCATTTAGCTTCTGGTATTTTGGTTCTTTGCAGCTTCCTCAGAGTTTCATCTGTCTCTGTATATCTGAAGAAAGTAGGCTGAATTGAGAAGAAATGCTTTACCTCATGCTCGAGATAAAACAAATTTTCCAATCTGTCATGAAGAATATTTCCTGTAGGAAATGCTTTTGTTACTGATGAACTAGTTGAGGAACAGGCCTAATCATCAACTTGCTTGTTCAATTTCTCAACATAACTTTCAAGGTTCATTATTTTATTATCTGAAACTAAAGGACTTGGCAATCCTTTATTCAATAGAATATCCAATCTTTTTGTGAAGGCATTGATTTCTTCCTGCATATCAGAGCATCTTCTTTCTAGATTCTGCATCAGAGTTCTTTTAGTAAAAAAACTTTTTACCTCCAAAATTGTTCCTGTTCTGTCTTGGATGCCTAGTTCTTCAAGTTCATATCTGTTCTTAGTATTCAAAAAGTGTATAAGTTCATTGGCTTCTTCAGGCATGTTTCCTAATTCTTCTCTTGCTTTTATAATTTCTTCCAGAGCCAATTTAACTAAATCATTCTGCTCATACATTATTTGAGATGATGGCCAGACCTCATTTATTGAATGAATGATGCTGTCCCAAATAATTTATTTTATTTCCTTTAAAGGCTTCTCCAATGTGAGATCCTTTTCCAATGCTTTGACCAATTTTACTAATATGTTGACCTCTCTTGTTTTTTCTGCAACATTTATCTTCGAGAGATCATATTTTTGTTCTAAAGTGGTGAATTATACCTTTGTTCTTTGGAGCTTTGTCACTTGGAGTTTCAATTCTTTCATTGATTTTATTAATTCTTTAGTGTTTAAATTGGAAGTGTTAACCTGTGATAATTTTGTTGGCTGACCTGTTGTTGTTGTACCTATAATTACTTCTGCTGTAGATGCTGGAATGTTTGTCTTCTTGTCCTTTAATGCCTTTTCAAGTTCTTTTTCAGTCTCATTTAGTTTCTCATTCAGTCTCAAGAGCAAATCCATCAATTCTTCTTCAGAGTTTTTCTTTAATATTTCTGCAGTCTGTGGATGCCTTGAGGATGGTAACTTCAGTTATTTTCTCAAGGCTACAATATCATCATCTTTCTTCTTAATCAAGGCTTCTATACCCTTGACATCTTTGGGATTATGACCCAATCCAATAATTATTTCTTCCAAAGTCTTTATTCTATTTTCCTTAGCCTGGGAAGGGGATTTTTCAAGATGCAATTGAGCATTAGTATTCTCCAAAGAATCCTGTAATTTTTGGTTCATCATTGATTTATCAGTCAAAGTAGAATAAATCATTTCACCTGTTTGTTTATGCAGCTCAATCTGATCCAAAGGATGAATATCCTTTGCTATGACTTCAAAATTGGTTCTGATATTATCTGCAGCTGTTTGAGGCTGCTGCACTTTGGGTTTGAAGTGACTCATTACCATTTTACCCTGCTGGATGTCATAGGCTGACATCAATCTTTGTTGATTTTTAGGAGCCATCTTCAAATATTGATTGTAGAATTGAAGTCTTAGTGGATCATTTCTGGCCTTTATATTTATAAATGTCATCTTAATATCCCAGGCATCTTTCATTGGTGGTTTTAAATATGATACTTCTGCACTTTTCTGCCTTTGTAGCTCTTTTCTCTGTGAATTAATGGATTGCCCACTGATTGTACATGTTTTCTGACTACCAAATTCTTCTCTCCTCTAACTATCAAGGATTTCTTGAACATATTCTACTTCTGAAAGAGGATTTAATTTTTGTCTTTTAACATCAGGTTGTTTTGAAGATCCACTGATAGGGGTAGTTGTATCTGCATCTCTCTTCTTACCTTTTTCTTCATTAACAGGAGTTTGCAAAATTGAAATTTCAGCCACATTAATTCGAATGGGGGAAGTCTGTATTTGGCCTTGTTCCTTAGAAGTTTCAGGCTATTCTGTCATTGTGAATTTCTCTGTAACTTGTATATCAGCCTCCTTTTCTTTCCCTTTGGATGCTACTGTGGCCAATGCACTAATTTCCTGTAAATTTTGCTAAGAGTTACCAGCAGAAGAAGGACCAATTCCTGGTCTTTGCACCTGTCCGAAAGAATCCAAGTCAAGTATTTTCTCAAGATCTTTCATAACATTTTCAACACTAACCTGTTCACTATCTTGTTCTATCAACGTCCCTTCCATCCATTCATTCATATTGGCATATTGTTCAATTTCTAGAATTCTATGGTGAAGGTATGGTGCCAATTTGTTTTTCATCCTCCTATCACAAATAAAGTTGTTTGGGTCATAAGGTACCCAGCAAAAATTTTTTTTCAATTTGATATAGTCTTCTAAGATTATTTCAGATTCTTTCCCTGCATCCCTAGAATTGCAGACAAAAGGACCTAATTGAATCTTAATTATGAGTTGAGCTTTTTTCTTTGCATTGCAAAAATGGACTATGTATGAATTTATCATCTTTCTGAAATATTCTAAGGCAAAGAGCCTCATTGGGACATATTTTGGTAACTTGAAAGGACATAGCTCACACCCATATATTCTAATTTCTGTATGATTCCGGTATATGTACCAATCACCTATCCTGTATTTCTTTGAGAGCTGAAGAATTTTCTTGATGTCACTATTGACCCTAGGAGGGGAGACTCCTGTTAATAAGGTGGTTGCAGGTTGCACAAATAGGTCAATGAACTCATTGTAAGAATAAGGAGAATCAGAGGAATTATGAGTGATTGCAGACCAAAAGATTACAGACCTAGGATTTCCTTTGGCATCAAGTTTCTTGACATGGAAATGGAAACTCTCTGATTGATAGTAAAGCATGAGATGGTATATAACAGAGGAATATTTGAACACTTTTTAATTTTCCAATTTCATAAACTGATCATGGATTTTATCAGCAATTTAGGAAGAAAAATAATATTTGACAGCAGGGGGCTTTCCAGGGGTAAAAATTGACAACAGTACTAGGGTTAATTGATAAACATATTCACTAGTATTGAAACCCATTACAGAAGATATCATATTCAAAATGAGTCTGCCCACATCAGTGAAAAAGGTATATCCATAAGGGGGAGGGCCATTGGGCTGATGTTCTGGCAACATGAAAGTTTGTCAAAGGCGATTTAACTCTTCTTGGGATAAATTGGCCAATTTCTCAAGTAAATCTCCCATGGAAAGGGGAGTCAGGGCTTGAATAGGCTGAAACTATAACATTTCGTTGATAGAATGAGTAGTTATTGGGAAAAGGATGGTTTGACTCGGGGACATGACTGCTCGTTGATTGGGATCATAATTGGCATGGCAGTAATAGATTATGTCAGGAAAAATGTGCACTGAAGGGAGAGGATACATTGGGAGATTGGATTCCCATAGTCCAAAAATGTCAGAGCCGTTCAGGTAGCTATCTCTGTAGTGGCAAAAAATTCGAAGAGGATTTTCACTGAGGACGAGGTCTTTAATTTGGAAATCCCTATGTGCTAGAGGCAGATAGTCTAAATCTCTGTGAGGGGAATTCAGGGGTGCGACATTCAAAGCCACAGGAATTTCCATTTCTAGTTCTTGTGGATTCGGAAATGAATTTGGGTTTTGATGAAAAAAACAGGCACAATCACAGGTTTGGGAATACAATTGCAATTTTGGGGATTGAGGAATGAAATAAAAACCAATCTTGAACCTTGTTTCAGTTTTCTTGTGTGGAATTAAAACAAAAACAAGGATTTTGTAGAGTTCAACGGGAATTTGGGTAAATACCTATTTTCCGGGAAATAAACAGTGACGAAAACAGGTGTTGGCTATGGCAGATGAATTCTGGATTGCTCGACTGCAATTTTCCTCATCAAGGTGGTTGACAATCTTCGACAGTTGATTTTGGAATTCGTTGCATGGGACACTAGTCACTGCACGAGATAGTGAAAATGACGCGGGTTCATTTGTTTTATTTGCAAAGTCAAAGGTTGGCAGGTTTTTTATTTTTTAAATGGATAAGGTTAGCAAGTACGGTTGGTATGTCATGGGAGGCAAGCGGTAAGCGGTATTCATCGCACAGTTTTTGGGGACGAGCAGTTTTCAGCGGAGGGTGAGCGATTCCATACAATATACGACATTTGGCACAGCACTGTTCAAAAAACCGCTTGGCCATCCCGCGTTATCATTTGGACGTGGAGGCGCAGCGATATGGACGACAACCATTGATCGCATATTGGTTGATCGAACGGTCGTCGAGAAAGAGAGATGAGGGAGAGATAATAGGGTGGGCCCAATGTAATTAAGTGTGAATTAATCGCATTGGGGGGAATTCTATTGGTGAGGTGTGTTTTTAATTAACTGTGAGGGTTAATTAACATGTTTTAATGTGGCGAGGACAAGGGCTCATGATTTGATTAATTAATCACCATATTAAGGTTATATTTCAATCAAAGGGGCGGGATAATATATTAATTTGGGAATCTTATTAAAATAATACGAGAAAAAGGGGAATTTGTATAGGGATTTAAATAATAAAGTTAAAAATTAATATGAAAAATGAATGGAAGTGCTAAGTATAAAAACATTTGGTTTATGTATTTAACTTATGCTTGCATGAATAGGGTTTTTTGTGAAATATTGCATAATTTTCCTAAGTAAAATAGGATTTTACATAGGAAAAGATTTTTTGGATGTGAATGAATGATTTTATGAATAAGTACTTAAAATTTTTTCAATTATTGGGCCAAAGGTCTGATCCCTCCAAAAGCCAAGGAAATGCCTTGAGCCCCTCTAATTTTCAAATGCCTTAGTACTTAGGGGAAATTAATGAAATTTTTAGGGAAAAATGAGAAGGGAAGTTAATAATTTGACTTTGCTTTGCTTCAAAATTCTTCCAGTGTAGTGTCTGCCTTTGCACTTTTGATGAAAGTAAAGATTTAACACATCTAGAGTCATTATTCATCACATGTAATTCTGCAACAACATCTACCTACCATACCTACTTTATCCTACCATGTTTTCTTATTTATTAGGGTGCACTTAAACTAGAAAACCCTTATCACACTTTTTCTCTTACATGTGGAAATCTATCTGATTCTATCCTTATTATATCCAAGGGCTCAGATTAAACTGTTGAGCTCCTTTTATTTACTCTACCTATCTACTTATCTGCCAAGACTAAATAGTTTGGTCATATTTTATTCTCTATCTGTAAAATATAAAATTGAAAAATGAACTAGCCAAGCTTAAACTGTTTGACTGTTCATAAATTGTGGCATAAGATACAAGTTGCACACAATTTGTTTATTTACATTAGAGCAAAAAGTAGTGGCATTTAGACTTGCACACTTTCCTTGGCGTTTCTTTTGGTGGGGTTCATTTTCTTTTAATTTTTTGGCCATTTTTTATTCTTTTCACCCTTTGATTTTTCTTTTAGGGTATACCCTCTTTGCATTTTTTAATTTTTTTGATTTTTTTGACAATATGGAAAACTTTTGCAACAAGGAAAGGTATGAACATATTACATATCCCATCAAGTCAATCATGATATATGACACCTATTGGTATAGGAGTCTAATAGCACCTAGTAGCATTATTAAGATTTTTGAGATAGCACCAATTGTATGAGAATATTAGCAAGTGCAATTTCCTTAAGGCATAAGTTCATTACTTGGGTCATGTTGTTTCCAAGGAAGGTATAGTAGTGGACCCAAAAATGATTAAGGCTATCATCTAGTAGCCAATTCCTAGGAATGTGGACTAGGTCAAATAATTCATGGGATTAGCAAGTCATTATGGCTGATTCATTAGTAACGTCTCACGTATTTCCTACCCTATTACATATTTGCAGAGGAAAGGGAAGAAGCCTGAATGGATTGAGGAGTGTGCAAATAGTTTTGAGAAATAGAAGCATTTTCTTACAAATGATATGGTCTTGGTGATTTCAAATATTGATAAGGATTTCGTGGTATATGTTATCACTCCCCCCGTTTCCCAAGGTTGAGAATGGAACTGAAGGAGGTAACCACGAACCAACCTTTAGGCCAGGTAGCTAGTCCTACCAAAACCAAAGAGGGCTCTCTCAACGTCACTTTTGCAGCCAATGAGATGACTGGATATATAATGATCTTAGGCTATTTATGATGCTCAATAGATTAGGCATTAGGGGAATTTTGAGGTCTAAAATGGGCCTCCTAAGGAAACTATAAAATAATAGTGGAAATAATAATATAAGATTTGATTACATCATCAAATTTTAGAAGGAAAAAAGAAAGAACTACCTTTTCAAATCATATTTTCAACTTATCTCCCAAATTTCTTACTCAAATTTGGAGCATGAGTGCTCATTGGATGAAAAATTTAATTCCTCATCCAAGGAGTACCCATGTTGCATACTTTTGATGGATCCTTCTACAGGAAAAATGTGAAATACATGAGAAACGTGATTGCAATCACACTTTTTAATGTATTTCTCATTTTTCATGTAGTAGGGTCCATCAAAAGTATTCAATATGGGTACTCCTTGGATGAGGAATTAAAAATTTCATCCAACGACTACTCCCGCTCGAAATTTGAGTAAAACATTTGGGAGATAAGTTGAAAAAGTAGTTTTATTATTTTATTATTTTTTAATCTTTTTACCCCTTTACTCAAAAAATGGTGAATCATCCCCCATGTTTGACATCATCAAATTGAATCCTATTGGTTCTTATAAAGTTTATTTTGTTTGTACATTTTTCTTAGGAGGCATTTTTTAGACCTCAAAATTCCCCTAATGGCTTTTTTTTTTTTAAGTTTTTGCTGGATAGAAATGAAAGTTATGGAAATAGGTCTAGGGTTTAGGTTTGATTTCAAATGTCAAGTTGCAAAGACAAGGATGAGTATAGCTAGGTAAACCCAAGGGAATAATTATTTTGTCATTTTTTATAGGGTTTCAAGGATAAGGAATAAAAATTAGCATTTAAATGGATTCATTCATCAGAAGAGTAATGACATCCATGAAAATCTTATAAACAAAGCATAGAAAGAAATGATTTCTATTTATAAAATCATAATATTAACATATAGAAGCATACATGTGATGGAAAGGTAACACAAAATTTAACTTTATGAAGTAACAGAGACGAAACAATGCTCAAAAGAATAGCATTGAAATCTCAAAAGTATAGCTGCAACATCGTTTGATTTCACTGAAACAAGAGTTTGTCAATAGCTCCACACTGTAAATAACAACTATCCAACCTCTAAAAAGACTTGAGGTGGAATACATATAGGAAATAGAGTTTATGAAACCTCATTGGGTTGAAATATTATCTAAAGCACATCATAAATGTACTATATGATTCATTACCTAGAATCTAGGGAAGTTAGAAACCACTTCCTAAAATTTAGGTAACAACTAGGAGTTCATATTTCTTGAATTAATTACATCATTCCTCCATACAGAGAGGAAAAAAAAACTCTTCAAACCAAAATAAACCTCATGGGACAAACACACTTTGAAGTTTGGAATTTTTCTGAGCTGAAAATTGTCCAAGGGAATCTAATGACAGAAGCATCGCGCCTCCCAGCAGAAGTGTCGCGCCTACTTTGGAGCTGATTTTGACCAACCTCTAAGTGCCCGTTTACAAATTTGGAAGTTAGGATAGGTATCCCTATGTGTCTTATTTCCAATTCACCCTAAAAAATGATAAAATAACCATTGGAAGGCTTTCCAAAATTGATTCTCCAAACCTCACTCTAGAAGCACTACACAGAGGTAAAAAAGGTGGTAGAAGCATGAAAAAAGTGATGTTTTTTGCAATTTTCTTCAAAATGGGAGGATGAAATGTTGAACTGATGCCATATATATGATTTATAGGTGAAGATTCATCCATCCATGTATATTTTTCTCATTATAAGTGCTCTGAGAAAAATTTCCGTGCGGCTGCACAATGCTTTTGCTAAAAGAAAATTTCCATAATTTTGAAAAAATCACCAAAAGTGCAAAAATTTCTTAAAAACCTCCAAATTTTGTTTCTATGATGTCCTGGGATGATGGGATAAACATCTAAGGAGGCCTTAGTAATTATATCCAATTTTTCCTTCTCCTTAAGCTTCATTTGATATTTCTTAATGTTTTTCCTCAAGTTTTTCACCCACTCCTAGGCGGTTTCGTTCCTTGTGAAATAGTGCCTCACCATATGCCTCTAAATTTTTTTTTTCTTTTATTATTTCTTCAACAACTTATCAAGATTCACATTCACCTTATCAAGCCAAAATTCTCTATCTTGATTTATTTCAGTAGCTATTAACTCATCAAAGGTTAATTGATCTGATGGAGGAGATGATTCACTTTGTCTCTCAAGTACCCTCTTGAGCCCCCTTGTTCTTGGCCTCCTTGGCTTTACTTCAACATCTATGTCTTCTAGCTGCTCAAAATCCACAAATTCCTATCCTTTACCCTTATCTGCCTCAAATATAGCCTTTGGTTTTATTTAGAGGAGTTGTTTTACCTTCAGTTGCATATTATCTTCTTGTAGGAATGTAATCAAGAAATTTTCCTTTGAGAGGTTCTCCCTCAAATCTTCTATATTTGCATATTTTTCCTTTATTATATCCTCAATTATCTTGTCCTTTAACTGATCTACCATGTCAACCTCCATAGGCGCTTTTTCTTCATGCTACTGCAATGGTTACTCGTCTTCATGCATGAGTGGCTCACTATCATGACTAGGTTGTTGATCCATTGTTGGTATTTGTTCGGTTGTGGTATCAGGTGAAATTACTCCTTTGATTGCCTTATGAGAAAAAACCATCCACTTAAATTTCTCATAGGCTTGACTGATCTCAAACCTTGGTGATTTTTATGTCTCGTCTTGCCTACTTGAAGATCCAACTTCTTTTTGTTGTGCTGGTGTTGATGGTGTGTTATGGATGATGGATTGAGGCGCTAATGCAACTTTCTCGATGAAATTCTCCCAGGACATATTGATTGCTGAAAGATGATGAAAAACATTAAGCTTGACCAAGCCATGATGGAATAAACTAGGGTGATGATATTTACCTTTTCTCAGTACCTTTTAAGTCATCTTGACCAATCTTATGAACAAATATTTAGGAAAATTAAGTGACTTGGTAGCACTGAAGTCCATCAATAACCTGACATGGTACTCGCACAACCTTGAGAATATCCCTTCACATGTGAAATATTTCATAATTAACCTCATAAAATGGAAATATTTATCAAGTAAATGTCTGAAAGGGAATATATTCTCAGGAGCATCTTTATAATGAGGTTTCAGGAACCTTTTGTAGTCTTAAACATCCAATTCCATCCCTTTGAACCATATTTCTCCATGGTTTGGGATACCTGTTGCTAAAGAAATAACATCTGTTGATATGGTGAACTCAA
This sequence comes from Pinus albicaulis, assembly GCA_034641835.2. NCBI lineage: Eukaryota > Viridiplantae > Streptophyta > Pinopsida > Pinales > Pinaceae > Pinus > Pinus albicaulis. The sequence continues at coordinate 872,744,996 of CM076584.1, read as the reverse complement.
TGCCTGCTATGAAAACCTTTTCTTTTCTGAATTTGGTAGCAAAAAGGCTTGTCAATGGAGGGTGAAAACCTACCTCCTTGATTTTTTCACAAAACCTTAAACAACCACAGTTTTCAAAAAATTCTCTTGGAAAAAGGGAAGGCATTGATTTCTTGCAAGGTATATGGCTCAAACCTAGAATGGTGGCCTCCCTTATGAATCTTATTTTCGTCCTCCATGGTGTTTGTCAATGATATGAAACCCTATATGGATGAAATGGGTAAGGGAGGTGTGAAATTAAGAAAACAAGAGATGATTGTAGGGCGGCTTTAGGGGTAGAAATGAAGTAGAATAAGCTAGGAAAAAATCCCCCAAAAATTTTAGGAGGTAGTGTGATGAGTTGGAAATAGGATGCAAGTGAAATTTATAGAAATGGGCATGAGGAAGGTGGCCAAAAGATCAAAACACAAGAATTTCCTAATTTTCTGCCAAAATGTAGTGAAAATTAGGGTTTTGATGGAATTGATGGAAAGGAAGGCTATGAATGATAGGTAGTGTTAAGGTATGATGTATGTATGTTGTATGAAGGTTTTATATGCTTACAATAGGTTTTTATCAACTAAAGCAAGTAAAAGATGAAAAACACCAAAAATGTAGTGGAGATTACTTAATGGAAGAAACCATTCATTTGTTGATGAGATTTGACTTGAGAGAGGTAGGAATGACGTCAAATTACTGTTTAGGAGACGTCTGAACTATTAATCAGTGGGTTTGGAGATTTTATGACCTATTTGGAGGTGAAACACCAAAAGCAAGCACATTCCAAAAACGTAGCACGACACCTCGGCAGTGCCTACGCAACACACCAAAAGTGTAGCACAACACTTCTAGAAGCGTAGTAGGAGAAAATTGGCAAAAATTTCTTATTTTTTATTCCTCTTGGCACTTTGGAATATAATGGTGAGAAGGGAGGAGCTTTATCAGCCATAAAAGGATAAAATGAGTTGAAGAAGTCTCTGTTTTCCCTTTTATAACATCATAAACTCACTTTTTGTTTCCTAGTGAAATCACAAACTTTTTGAAGAAATTTCTCTTTTTTGAAACATTTAAATGAAGAAACACACCTTATTTGATGAAATAAAATTTTCATTCACTTATTTACCTATCTTTTCTAACTCCCTATGAAAATGACTTGTATGGTGAAAATGAAATTCTATTCACCTTATTTCATGACATAATTTGACTCTTATGGTGGCAAAACAAATGAGAACTAGACTCTAACCTAGATGAAGGTGTAGCAAATGACCTCAGGACCTAAATGATAAATGGATGACATGACCTTTAAGATGATAATGACCATGAATTTATTGAAGGGAGTATAATTTCATACCTAGACAAATTCAATGAACAAAATTTTAATTGAAACTGACTTGAAACATAAAATTTTGACCTAGGACCATTACTAAGAAAATCTGAAAGAGTACATTTGATCACTGAAAATTTGGACACTAACATTGGCTCTAGCTGGGGATGGAAAATCCTTCAAGAGGAATCAAGAACATCATATATCAGGCAGCCTCATCCATTGGGCAAAGGAGTAAAAACTGGAAACTGAAAAAAACTTTGATAAACTGAAATGATTAACTAAAATAGAAAATAACTTTGACTCTAAAACTTGAATTTAATATTTGAACTTTTAAAAGAAAAAAATCAACTGAATATATAAGCCTCATGGCCTTCTCTTCAGGCTTCAAGCTTCTGGAACTACTTCCTTATTCCTTGACAACAAATGAACGCAATATTTACAATGAAAGTGAACCTTTTTCTTCAAGATTTAGGTAAGGTAATGTTTTAGGAGCCTATCATTCACCCGTCCTCCCAGAATTTCCTGCCCATCAAGATCTTCTAATAAACATTCCTTATTACCATTGAATGTTGTAATATTGTATGTACCTTTCCATAGGTTATAAAACCTATCGTGCTTACCTTTTTCCTCATTCCGGGCATCTTAGTGAAGAACAAAATCTCCTAAATTGAAATCATGAGCTTTGGTCTTCTTCTCATAGATATTCTTAATTTTATCGTTAATTTTTAAAGTGTGACTGAAAAATTATTCTCTTGACTGCTATAAATGAATCTTTTGATTGATTATTCATTGGATATGATTTAGTTCGCTATCAATCTCTTGCAGAATTTTCATCACCGGCACCACTAGAGAAGTAGGAAAAGTTGTATCGACACCATACACTAGCTAAAAAGGGGACATATTGATTGATCTCTTTGTGATAACTCTGTCTGCCCATAGAGCATTTATGAGTTTCTTTTTCCAATTTCTCTTATTCTCTTGTAGCAATTTCTTGATTATGTTCACCCATGATTTGTTTGGTGATTCATTTGCCCGTTACCTTCAGGATAGTATGTTGTAGAATGACCAAGTATTATGTGATATTTATCACAAAAGTAAATCATATTTTTGGACTTAAAGGCAGCTACATTGTCAATGATAATTTTCTGTGGCATCCAAAACAAGACAAGATATTATTCTCCAAAAACTGAATAATGATTGTGTGTGTAGCTTGTCTTGTGGGAATGGATTCAATCAACTTTTTTAAGTAATTAGTGGCAGTGAGTATCCACTTATGCTGAGCTAATGGATGACTATGGATCTTTCCAATGAAATCAAGACCCCACTGCTGGAAGGATGCTTGAACTGCAATTGGTTTTAAGGGTGGCAGCAAGAGCTTTCTCTTTCCTTGAAAGCTTTGACATTCATGACAACTCATCACAGCCTTATAAACATTGGAAAATAAAATTTTCCAAAAGAAACCAGCCCTCAAGATCTTATTTGTTGTAGTCTTCCAGAAAATATGACCACCAAATCACCTTTATGAAATTCATTCATTACCTTATCAACTTCTCCTTCTACCTAACAGTTCAACAAAACTCTGCCTAGATCTTTCCAATACAAAACATTATTAAGGATGAAATACTTGAGACCCTTCAACTTCAAAGATATATATTTTTTACTAGGTAAGCTAGGAGGATGATTAAAATGTCACAACACATGTGTAATATCAGCATACCATGGCAATAAAGAAACAAATCCAGATATCTATGCTAACGAATCAACCTCTTGCTCCTCAGATAATGCAGCAATAAAATTGATGTCCAAGGCATGAAAATTTGAGTCTTCCATGAGCTTAGCCAAGCCTTGTCCCTTGATTAGTTTTGTAGGTTTGATATCCAAGTCATACTCCAGCATAGAAGTGATCCACTTGCCACGCCGACCTTCAGGATCATTCTATGTGGGAACATCATTTATAGTAGCGTTTGTGACATATGCAAGGACACAAGAGTGAAGAATGTACACCCTGAAGTCCTTCAATGATTTAACTAGTGCCAAGGAATGTTTCTCAATGATATTGTACTTAAAGGCTGCATCTCTTATGGTTATACTGAAGAAGGAAATGGGATGCTATTTTTTCTATTTTTTCTCTTGCATTAGAAAAAAATTTAGAGTATGTTCCGAAGAAGAGGAAAATGTGATGAAATAAAGTGTATAATATGGACTAATGTAATATTCCTAAATTAGCATGCAACTAGTCGGAATATTAATTTTTCTCTTAACCTATAGCTAGATGAATAAATGGGTAAGGAGGCCCATAAATCTCTTTAGTAGGCATAAAATCCCTCTTAATATGAAAAGGGATCATATTGATAGATGGAAAAATCCCTCTCATGTGTGAACAGGGGAAAATACATATGGATAAGGTCAAGTTTGACCAAGTCAACAATGCTGGTATGGATGGAGTAGATCATCAATAGAGACAGTGCAGTGTTAGTGGGAGGAAGATTCCATGATGGAGGAAACCCTAATGAGTGGGACCCAAGGTAAGAAGGCTCACATTTATTTATAAGGAGTGCAAGGTAGCCATAGTGAGGCATGTTATTGATGATTGATTTTATGGTCTGCATGACTATTTTCATTCTTCAGTTGTTTAGTTGGGATTGTTGTGTTGTTTAGCACTTGGTGTTCCTGAGCGGGAATCCCATCTTCTTTCTTGAGAGGCCTATTTGGGGAGAACTGCATTTCATTTTCCACACTCAAGCTTAAGGCCAAGATTTATTCTTCAGCTACAATGTAGTTTCTACAGAGGATTGTGTTGTGTTGGAGGGTTGAGAAACCCACTTCCGGAGCTAGTTTTTTAGAGGAGGAAGAATTATGCTCTTTGGAAGATAAAAAAGGGGAGGTTATTGAGATTTATTTCACATATGGGCACCTAGCCAACATATTCCCATCATATACAGTGTAGTATCCCTCTTTTACTGTGTTATTTCAGTGATCGTTTATAGTGGGGGTTTCAGTGCTTGATTTGGAGGGTGAGATCTTTAGTGTTAGGATCAACCTTTCACTTGTAGGAGCTATTGGAGGAGATATATTCATTATAGGTATAATATATAGCCATATTCATCCAGTTATTTAGTAGCAGTTTCTATTCATCCCTAGGGCTACATTCCGACATTTTTGTATTTTTGTATATTTCAGGAAATCCTTTCCGAGTTGCCCTGAAAATGTGTTCAGGAGCTTAGATATTTACTCCCGACACTTTATGAGCCATATATTTGTATATATATAATATTTTACATTTCCAGTAGTAGTGTACCATCTAAAACTACATTGTACTTGTTCATGAGCATTCTGCTATGTAGCAACATTACATATTTGGCATATGTATCCATGGGAGGCTTACTTGCCTAGATTATTTGTGTTGTGCCCACTTCTATTGTACTTATTTTCTGCTGATTTACATAACAAAATGGCTTGATGGTTTTCATACATTTTGGTGTAATTTTATTCACTTCTATTTCTAGTTTTATGTTCATATATTTCTACTTCCCCATTTGGGAATATTACAGTGGTATCAGAACATTATCTTGGCTCAGCCTATGGATCTCAGCCATTATGCTATCAGGAAAATAAAAAGAAGAGGGAACAGATCAAGATGATGGAAAAAATGAGTTTTATCTCATCTCTTTTCAGATCTAAGAAGGACCTCACCAAGGAGTTCAAGAAAATAAGAGTGGAGAGAAGCAATGAAACTACACTAGGGTTTCAAGAGGAGGAAGGTCCATGTACTTCCTATCAGTAGAAGAAAGAACCGGTGTTGGAAAGAGCTCCAAAGCAATACACTATGCCCTTTTATTTTGAAGAAGAAGGAAAAATGCATCAAGATGGAGGACACTTGGATCATGAGATTCTAAGTGAATACCTTGCATAATATAAATATCAGCCTAGATCTTTCAAGGATACTTTAACTCTCCCACGGTTCATTCAGCTTGAGGAATAAAGGAGACCTTGAGACAATAGGAGAATCAAAGTCAATAGATTTCTATTGTCTACTTTTGATGGGTCATCCACATGTACAGCAAGGGCTTGGGCAAGGAAGCTAGATGCATTCTTCCTACTACATCCACTGGAAGAAAGAGAGCATGTTGAGATTGTAGAATTGCACCTTGAGGTTGAAGGAAACATTTGGTGGTTCAGCCATTTGAGTCATGCAAGAGTGACTTCTTTTGAAGATTTTACTCTAAGGGTGATCAAAAAATTTGGTAAGAAGAAATCAGAGGAGGAGGAGCCTTCACCACCACTTGAGGAGACTTGTACCAGCGTTGATGCAGCCATGGACGATCATCAAACATATTCAGTGGTTAGGGAAACCATTACATTGGAGAATGGAACCCTTGTAGCAGTACAAGATGTTCCCAAGCACAACCAAGGTATGCAAATGTTTCCATCTTACATTATTTCAGCACATCTTATGGAGAAGTATGGGAATACACAATTGCATGACTTAGGGTTAAGATTTACTGCTGGGTTGGAGCAGCAAACTATCACTGCGTTGGGGAGACTTGACTTGTTCAAGGAGGAGATGTACTTTCATCCTAGTGTGCCATTGTTGAGCTGAACACAACTGTTGGGGTTATAGTGTATATTTGTGGAGAATAGGATGAGCATTTTCCTAAACAATCCAATGTAGGAATATATGTTCAACATTGACCATGAGCATGTGGCAGCAGATGCATCATTATGGAAACCAGCAGCAGCGATGAATTGGGGGCCCAACTATTATTGGATCATTCTAATGACCAAATTTCTTGTATGAAATGGGGTGGGAAGATGATTGATGAGAGGTATTCTATATTTCATTGTTTTGATGGATCTTTACCTTCAACATACTTGGATCCCTATGGATTCAATATGGTCATTGATGAGTGGCCTCCACTTGGGGATCTCCAAGAGATTTCATTTCAACATTCCATGAAATGTAGAGGTAGAAATATGATATGGGAGGATGGTGTTCTCCATTGGATGAGTACTAAGATAAAGCATGGTAGGATACACACACACTTGGAGGAATGGGTGTGCATGGTAACCAAAATATTGGTGAGTCGCCTACATATCTATGACACCAGGCAGCAGGAGGCATGGCTGCGTTGGCTACTCTTGAAATATTTTGGCCATCATATGACATATCCTTATTCTAAGGGGATGATGGTGGATGTAACATGCCATGGCACTTTCATCATATGGCAACGAGAAGTTTGGGTGAATTGTGTTGATATGAAAATATTCATGTCAATCATCATATTTTCACCTCATGATTTGCATGATGGAAGTGTAAGGGGGAAGAAAAAGCTATTGTTGCTTTGGTTACTCTTGGGAGAGTATGGGCAGATTTTCTCCCATACTTGGCATGATATTTCAGGAGAAAGGGATGGCACAATCAAAGTGCAAAGAGGCTACCCTTTAGCATTGAAGGATCAGGAAGTACTTCCACATAGGAAGGAGACTCCCACACATAGCAACATAATGGTGGATGACTTTGGCATATGGCATATCAAAGAATGGAGTCATGGAGTGGCAAGAGCCTTATCACTAAGGACAACAATGATGTCACTTAGGAGTATGTATCTATTGATGGAGTGTTCCAAGGGGAGTATGCATTCCTTCATTTTTCAGATCCTTATGAGGAGATTCTCATGGGAGGGCTCATATTTGGACCTCAATTTTAGCCTACTCACTATGCATGGTAAGAAATATATTTCTGTACTTATTGATTATTTCATTGATTATTTGCATTATCTCGCCATCTATGTATAGTGCATTGCTCCAAAATAGGGCAAGATTATCTTTGAGTTTCATGGTCACTCTAGGGCCAACATTTGTGATGGAGATAGCCCTTATTTGCATGAATTTGGGAAAATGTGGTGTTATTCTTGTTATTCTCAGCTGATTTATAAGGCCATTTACTACCTCATAGTAGATGAGAAAACATGCACAACTAGCAACTTGTTGGGGGACAACTTGCCACATGATAATCTGAAACAACAGTTGGTGAAACTGCGTTGTATTCACTGGGAAAACCATTGGTACCATCCAAACTTTCACATAACCTTCAAAAATTTTCTAATTTGGATACCACATGGTGATTATGCACCATTCACTTTGTATGTGGTGGATTTGACCAGCATGATTAATGACTCTATGGGGAGGATATTTGAAGATCTAGTCTTCTTCTTGCCACTTGAGGGCAACATTATGATAGCCCAAGATCAACATATACTCTGCACTTATCATAATTGGAGAGAGATAAAATGTGGGGTAGGATATTTTTTTTAGCATGTTTAGTTATTTAGCCCACCTACATTATAGGAGCCAAAGGTGGAGGAGATTATTCATGAGTTACCATTCTGGAGGGTGGTTCATTTTGTATGGATCTTAGCTTGGGGATGGGAGATTCACATGGGGATGTTATACCCCAATATATATCATACCTCACGCCTCAAGAAGGCCTCTAGATAGCACATTGTTGCCTCCATGGGTGTTTTACTTCTACATGATGATAGCTATTTGGGATGGTCACCAAAAGCTAACTTGCATATTCGGGAGGGGAAACTTGGAGATGTATTGATGAGACAACATCATGTTCCTTGGAGGAGTTTATCATATGACGATGCTATATGGGGAGGAGAGGAGGATCTTCAGCTCTATCCTTGTATTTTCTTGAGGACAAGCAACATTTGGGAGGGGAGGACTGTAATATTCCTAAATTAGCATGCAGCTAGTTGGAATATTAATTTTACTCTTAACCTATAGTTTGATGAATAAATGGGTAGGGAGGCCCATAAATCTCTTTAGTAGGCATAAAATACCTCTTAATATGAAAAAGGAACATCTTGATAGCTGGAAAAAGCACCCTCATGTGTGAACAAGGGAAAATACATGTGGACAAGGTCAAGTTTGACCAAGTCAACATGCTGGTATGGATGGAGTAGATCATCAATAGAGAAAATGTAGTGTTAGTGGGAGGAAGATTCCATGATGGTGGAAACCATAATGAGTGGGACCCAAGGTAATAAGGCTCACATTTTTTTATAAGGAGGGAAAGGCAGTTGTAGTGAGGCTTGTTATTGATTATTGATTTTATGTTTTGCATGGCTATTTGCATTCTTCAGCTATTTAGTTGAGATTGATGTGTTGTTTAGCACCGGGTGTTCCCGAGCGGGAATCTGATCTCCTTTCTTGAGAGGCCTCTTGGGGGGGAATTGGACTTAATTTTCCACACTTAGGCTTAATTACAAGCTTCAATCTTCAGCTATAGCACAGTTTCTACAAAGGATTGTGTTGTGTTGCAGGGTGTTGCAGTGGAGGGTTGAGAAACCCACTTTTGGAGCTAGTTTTTCAGAGGAGGAAGCATTCTCCTCTTTTGGAGATCAGAAAGGGGAGGTTATTGAGATTTATTTCACATATGGGCACCAATCCAACATATTCCCATCATCTACAGTGCAATATCCCTCATTGACTGTGTTATTTCAGTGACCATTTGCAGTGGGGGTTTCAGTGCTTGATTTTGAGGGTGAGATCTTCAGTGTTAGGATCAGCCTTTCACTTGTAGGAGATATTGGAGGAGATATATTCATTATAGGTATCATGTATAGCCATCTTCATCCAGTTATTCAGTAGCAGCTGCTATTCAGCCCTCGGGCTACATTCCAAAATTTTTGTATTTATGTATATTTCAGGAAATCCTTTCCGAGTTGCCCTAAAAATGTGTTTGGGAGCTTAGATCTTTACCCACGGTAGTTTATGAGCCATATATTTGCAGATATATACTATTTTACATTTACAATAGCAATGTACCAAGTAAAACTGCGTTTTACTTGTTCATGAGCATTCCGCTATGTAGCAGCATTACATATTTGGCATATGTATTCATGGGAGGCTTACTTACCTTGATTATTTGTGTTGTGTCCACTTATATTGTACTTATTTGCTGCTGATTTACATAATAAAATGGCTCCATGGTTGTCATACATTTTTGTGTAATGTTATTCACTGCTATTTCCAGTTTTATGTTCATATATTACTACTTCCCCATTTGGAAATATTGCAGCTAATATGAATAAGAGTGTGAGATAACACAAACTTAACTTAATTGAATTATTTATTTACCTCATCGTACCATCTTACCTCATTGTCTTTCTCCAACATATCAGTGATTTTCCTTAGATGTTTAGCAAGATTAGGAACAAACCTTCTTAAGAAATTGGTTTTACCATTGAATGAATGGATTTCCTTCTTACTTCTAGAATAGTCCAAATTCTGAATTACTTCAATCCTTCAAAGATATATTTGGATTTTTTCTTTAGATATGATGTGACCAAGAAATTTCCCTTCTTCCATATCGAACAAGCTCTTCTTTGGATTCAACGATATGCCAAATTTTCTGCATTTCTGAAAAATTGTCTTCAAATGTTGCAAGTGCTATTCATCCATCTTGGAAACAACTATGATTTCATCAAGATAAATGACAAAAAATATATCATTTTCATTGGAAAAGGAAATATATATCACTCACTGAAAATTTTCTCCTGTGTTCTTCAGTCCAAAGTGAATTTTAGCATACATAAAAGTACCCAATAGCATTGTAAAGGTTGTATTCTCTTGATCATTCAGATGAACTAGAATATGATTATACCTAGAATTTCCATCCAACAATGAAATTATAGAAGAACCAACCACCTTTTGCAGAATATTATCCATCTTAGGAATTGGGTAATTGTCTTTCAACAATACTTTATTCATATCTCTGAAATCTATGCACAAACGAATCTGACTGGGCTTCTTTCTTGCTGGCACTAAGTTCGACATCCAATTTGAAAAACATAGAGGAACTATAATACCAACAGTATATAACCTATTCAGCTCTTTTTGAATGGAGGTTAGCAACTTGGGATTCATTCTCCTTAGTTTCTGGCAGAAATTTTTCTGGTAAGGATTTAAAGGAATGGTATGATAAATTATACTCTTATCATACACTTTCATATCAAAATACTCCCATACAAAAACATTAGAAAACTGATACTTTACTACTGCATAATTACCTTTCATTTTAGAGCTCAAGGATTTTGAAATCTTGACCATTTTGGGCTTTTCAAGAGTGCCAAGATTAAGATCTTCCACTCCTATTTCTGTTGGCAGCATTGTTGGTTTTTGTGCAACATCGTCTTGGTCAAAAATCTCCTCCAAAGGTACAAGACCTATTGGAATGGAGTTATCTTTCAACTGAAGTACTTTTATTTCTACTGCATGCATTTCTTGGTCATCTTCATAAAATTGATCATCTATTTGTGAATTCACAAACTCCTCTTCTGTTTGCAAGAATTTTTTGATTTGCTTGTAATCTTGGAAAAAATTCCAATATTGAACATTATCTGGAATATTAGGGCAATGTTTGACGTTAATTTCATACGTCTTATTGGGATAAAGTGGAATTTTGAACATGTTGGCTAGAGTGGCAAGAGAATCCGCAATAACATTGTTGTCCCTTGGAATCAATGACACAGTATAGTCAATGAAGGTCTTGAGGATATATAACACATCATTGTGGTAAGCTTGCATTCTAGGATGCTTGGCTTGGTATTCCCCTTTGACTTTATTTATTACCTATTCGGATTCGCCATACACAAAAAATTTCTTGGCACCTACTTTCTTGAGAATTTTCAGACCGACTATCAAAGCCTCATACTCTGCATCATTGTTTGAACAATCAAATGAAAATTTGTAAGAAGAGATACAAACATTAGGTGGAAGGTTAAGTTATTGATAAATAGGGATATGAATCCACACTCCAATCCTAACTCCTTCCTTACATAAGGCTCCATCGAAATCCATGGTCCACAAACCACTTTCTTCATTGGGAAGCTGCAATTTGAATGGCTAATCTTGAATAGTTGCTTGAGAAAGTTTTGTTGTGCCAAAAGGTTCTATTTCTTCCACTGTTTCATCTCTCTTTTTTGCTAATGCACTTGGCTCCAAGCCACCTTAACATCTTTTCTTTCTTTTCTGCACTTAAAATATTTAAAACATAATTTGAAAATTCTAAATTTTATGTTTTTTCTTCCATCAAAATTTCTAAATATGCTGCAAAATTCATCATTGAATAAGATAAAAGGCTCTAAATCTATGTGAACAACATTTCTGGAGTGATTATTAGGCTTTTATTTTCTACTGATCATGTAGTTCATCTTATTTTCTCCGTATATTTTTCTGAGTTTCCCATGTTGAGAATTTGGAGGGAAGGAGATTAATACGAAATTCTCTTCTTGATAATTACTTGTGAGCTTACTTGGATTACTTATGTCTTGTCTTATTTAGCTTAGTTAATATTTCATCAAGTCAATTATCTAAATACATGAGACACACAAATTAGGCTCCTAGATCGAGGGCAAAACCTCTCCCTCTTGGAGAGGAAAACCCATGAGATATTCTTATAGATCTTCCAAAGACAAGTACCGTGACCTAGACTTAGACCCTTGACCTATGGATGCTTCCAAGACCTTGGTACTTCTTCTTTGACAAAATTCCATGATGATATTTCTTTCTTGCACCAATCTGTATTTTCGTTTCTTTTATTAACTGTGAGAGGGAAGGTAAATCTTAGATTTATCTTCCTCTCTTTTCTTATCCAGGAGTGACCCTTATCCATTTAGACATTCATATTGACAGCAACATTCATTTGCATCATAGGAAATCACATACATCATGGTGATCTGAATTATCTGTGTTGAAACTATTCCCAAGACATATCCACTTTTTCTTCATGCTAACCCGCATATATACAGAGCCTTATTTTTGTCATTATTATTGTATAACCATCCACAACTTTGTCACATGTATTTGTCTGCACTCCTTCATATAATCCACATTGTATGCACCTTTTATTGTCAACGTTTCTTTATAAGGATAGTCTGCATTGTATCACTGAGAAGGTTCGCATCTTTTATCACAGAGATCACCACTGAAACTATAAGGATATGTTAGATATAACCCTAATGATGTGATTAATACGAAAGATATTTCTATTATAAGGATATTCCAAACTGTATCACTGATCATTTCTGCATATTTTATTACATAGATCACCACTGAGATCACCACTAAGATCACTGAAATTCTATATTGATGACTGCATTACAGTGATGACCGCAATACAGCGATGACCGCATCATTCATCAAGTGTAATCATATTACTCTTCAAGTGTAATCGTATTGCTCTTCAGGTGTGACCACATATATTACTTATATTATTCACATTTCTTACTACTAAGATCCACATAAAATTTCTTGTATGATTGACCGTAGAGAGTGTGTATATATATGGTGGTATTCTTCTTGTTTTTAGGCTGACCATTCACTAGCTAGTAGGTCAACTTAACTGTCAATGTCAAGGCTGACTTCATCATATATTTCTAGCTTTGATATAAGAACTATTTCAATCCATTATTCCAAACATTTTAGGACAAGGTCTTGGAGCATTCAATGACGACTATTTTCTTCATATAAATGACATTGAATACATTTATAAATAGAAGAAAAACCCTAAATAGACATCAACAAGAAGTCTATTAACCTAAGATAAAAATATTGCTCAGAAACCCATGAAGCAAGTATAACCAATTTACATTTTATTATCTTTTTATTCTTATTTATGTAAAATACATCATTACATAGTCAATATTAAGACCAACCTAGTTACACTTTTCAATAGCCCAAAGATGGGTATTGTAGAATAGGAAAAATCGAGCTGCAAGGTGCCTCTAAGTTTTTCTCCTCATGACCGGGAGAGCAGAATTTCATATCTAAGAGGGATATCAGCCACAACAACGTCCATGAGGACATTCTTGACTGGAATTTTCTCTAAATACACCACTATATCTTTAATGAGTCCAACACATTTAACCCTTCTAAAATCAAAAGAGTGAAGGTCATGTTAGGGTCTTGTGATATCCAAACCTAGCTTGTCCATGACGGATTTAGGCATAGGGTTGTGAGATTCTCTCGAATCAAGCATGGTGTTATGGAGGATACAATCATGGATTTTGAGGCTAGCATAAATAGGAGGGACCACGTGTTATTGGTTTCCATGAATATATATTTAAAATATGTTGGGAATCAAGATTTTTCGTTAAACCAAAAATTCCACGTGTTAGTCAATGATCGCATCGCCGGAGATAAGAATCCACAAGAGGCATTTATTCCATGTCATGAAACACATAGGGAGGATTGGTTTATCCAGTGTCTAAAAATATCCCCCTCAATGCGAGTCAAGTGTGTATCAAACTCATAACCTGTGCTCTGATACCACTTATTGGGGATCACGATTTTCGTTATACCAAAACCCACAAGTTTTAGTCAACGATATCATCGCCATAGATAAGGATCCATGAGAGGAAGTTATTCCATGTCATGAAACACATAGGGAGAATTGGTTTATCCAATTTTCAACACAATAATCCCTTGAAATGGAACCAATGTGCACTAGGTTGGGGTTCAATAATGCATGTGAATAGAAACTAGAAAAACACTTTACTTTGTTTAGTAAACTAGTCCAAGGATAGGGTTGTAGGGCCTAAAATAGGGTAAGAGTTAATAATAATGTTTAATAAGGACAAAATGAGCTAAAAAAAAGTTAAAATTAAATAATTAATTCTCGCACTTCACTCCTAACTCTAGAATATCAAGAAAATCGTATAAATAGGAATACAATTGAAAGGATAAAATGATAGGGTGAGTCAATAAGGCAGTTTCATAAAATAAGAGAGGACGTGCACATTCATATATATGGTTCATATAAAATATGGAATGTGTACTAGTGGATTGAAAATATCAATGTCATTTCCTAGTCACTTCCACATGTCATCTTGGGTGGCAACTCCCTAATGAAAAGTAAGAAAATTACTAAAATTATAAAGTGGTCCTATAGGGAAGGGAATGTATATGGTACTAAAATCACTAAAATTGGATGATGAAGCAATAATCGTAAAAACATGATTCATACCTTCATAATTTAGTATATTATATTTACTCTTCTTCTTCATATTGTCCAATATTAAATCTAATAGATTGTGGTGTTGTATTATTGTTTCCTTAAGATCAATTGTCTTCACCATACATGAAATCTCCATATTAAATCATCTATTTCAATAGCTAATATATATTCTATCCTTGTTATAATTTCCTCCCTTTAGGTTCATAATCTCCTTACTTGATTCAATAATTTCTCCATTTATGTGATCAATATCCCTTATTTTCTACTGATTATTCTCACTACAATCCTTTATTATAAGTGCATGGGAATTGGATGAATTTAGATCCCCTTTATGAATATATTTTTTTATTTTTATTTTGAAACAATGAATCCATAATGTTATTCAAATAATTAATCTTCCATTTTTTACGCATGGAAAGTTTAGTTATGTGAAAATAATAAACACATATTGAATACATGGGTCCTACATTTGAAATAACTAAGAGAATTAACTACTCTTCCTTTCTATCAATGTGCCACAAGCTTCTACCTATTGAAGTCTTGAACTTGTCAAAGAACTCTTTTAGGGGCTAAAATTTTCTTAGGTTCAAAAATATAATTCCATTCTCTAGCTAATTTCCTCTCAACTCATATGAATTTCCAAATTAACCCTCTGACTTAGTCCATAATTCAATGGGAGATGAGCAAGCTTCAACATGGCAGAGAAAGTTTGGAGAAATGGACAAAAACAAAATCCCATAAGTCGCATCCATTCTATTGAAGTGTCTTTCCTTATATATGATTAAATTTACTTTATATTTAATCTTCATGGTGATTCCTTAAAGCTCCTTACTTTGTAGTAGAAGTAGGATCTTCGGCTTCTACTATAAGTGGTTAAATGAAGTAAGAATCATAATAATAAAATATTGACCCATCCTCTTTGTGTTGTTCAAA
The DNA here is from genome assembly GCA_034641835.2 of Pinus albicaulis. Classification (NCBI taxonomy): domain Eukaryota; kingdom Viridiplantae; phylum Streptophyta; class Pinopsida; order Pinales; family Pinaceae; genus Pinus; species Pinus albicaulis. The sequence goes on along the minus strand of CM076584.1, from coordinate 872,729,691 downwards.
ATTGTATGGACTTCAATAAATTTTGTTATTCCTCAAAAACACTATAATGATCTAATTCCGTGTTGTATCTAAAGCACAATATCTAGTTGCATAAAAATACTACAGTAACAATTGCAAGACTAGAAAGAAGCAAGAATGATCTCAAACTAAAATAGGATAAGTATCTCAAAGAACCAATTCAAATCACTTCATAATTTTATTTTTTTTAATTGTTTCTTAGCATGAATACTTATTTATAACAATCCCTTGAGATAAAAACAATGTGCATTAGGTTGGGGTTCCATAATTAACATAGCATCCCCTATTTTGACCCTTGTTGTTGTAACATCAAAGGTAACCGTGACTCCAACATTGTTGGGTATGTGTTGTACTATTTCCACAACTAGTTCAAGGTTTTGTTACATTGTGTTGAGCATAGTGGGCCCGATTCGCAAGGGAAAAGACAACCCTCCCTACCAGGGGTGTTTCGAGGGGGGCGGTAGCCCCCTTTCATAGGGTTCAGGACAATGCCTCGAGAATTTTTATTTTATGTGAAACCAATAATAGTTGCGTGGACCCAAGGATGGTGGGGGGACCTACACATCATTTTGCACATGGTTTTCTGCATGGTTTTGGGAATTATAATTTTTTCCCATGGTATTAATGGGTCCCATCTATATGTATATTTTGATGATCATTATGCTATCCTCCAGCCCTTAAACTCTCTTCTTCTCACATTAATTTACATTTTTGTAATGATAAAATGCTTAATAGGGAGACTAAAGGGTGCATATCATATTTTATGGCCTAACATGATTAATATGTAGGTAAGAGAAGAATTATTGGAGACATTTACTATTTAGGGGATAATTGGAGGCACCTAGAGAAAATATAAGAGGTTTTGCCACTGGATTAACTCTCAAACACTACTTGAGTCGAAATATTCCTCACCAACAACTCAAATTTCAGTAGCAATTGAGGAGCTCAAGTGCATGTGGAGATCTAAGGGAACTAGATCCACCATTTTTGATATTTTGGAGGGAAGCAATCCTCATTTCAAGGGAGTTTCCCCTTAGCCAATTTTTGTATAAATAAATAGGCCTAAGGGATTATTAGGATTTGAATTCTATGAGCTAGGAAGGGATATTGTAGGTTTAACACTTGAGACTATTATCTTCATTATGAGATTATGTATTGGGACTCTATTTTCTATTAATGAAGGGTCTCTTGTTGGTTTGCAGATGAGTTAGATTGGGAGGGATGAAACCCTTGGGTTAGGGCCCAAACAGAGGATTTAGCTCCTCTCATGTATTCTTTCCTTATTCTTGTTCAAGTCATTTTATCTCTTTCTTTGTTTAAGTAGGAATTATATTGAAAAATTTGTGGTTGCGTGTTTTATCACCACCTCTCTTATGGGAAGTGTAGTTGAGGAATTTACAATAACAAGGTAAAAATATGTGTTTATGATTTCTTAAAAATTGTTAGGTTCTAGATTGAAATAATTGTACATGCTTGATTTATACAATTTACAAGTTAACAACATGGTTTGTCAAATAAATTAGATGCATGATAGATTATATATTGAAGGAATAAAATTCAATTCATCGTTTGCACTTTGATTAATTTCACTGCAATATTGATGTATGTTTTTTATTTCTAATATACATGGGTTGTGAGTTACTTGTAGGGGTTGGCACACTCATCCATATCCACCTAGACATTCTCATCTTGCTCATGGACACCTCATACTTTTTTCAAGATCTTCCACCGAAATCATATTTTCTGGGTTAGTGAAGGACACCATGGGCCTGAAATTTTGTGCAAGATTTTTGCCTTGAAGGGTGCTAAGCTTGGAAAATCTGTCTCACACTTTCTTTATCTGATTTCATACACCTTCTCTTCCACCCTCAAATGACCATCATTTCCCTCACAAATCTCTTATATGCACTCCAGCTAGTGGGTCCTATTAACACTGGAAAATCATACACACAAAGATGACATTATTGAAATCTAGGTAGAAGGATTTACATGGTTAAGAGACATTAGAGAATCTAGAAAGTATTTATAAATCTCTAAGTTCTGAGGAAAAATCAAATTTGAGCAAGTCATAAATTATTTTGTGCGCAAAATCCTTCGATGAGAGTGCCTTTGTGCGTCTTTTGACTCAAAAAGTGCGCAATCCTAGGAGTGGAAGAAGTCACTTTCCGGGACCACAAAAAGCACACTCCAAGACATTGATTCCAAATTTGAAGCTGCCTAGGGATAGTTACCCAAGCCTCCTTAGTAAATCAAGGGAGCACACAATGGAATCATCCCCCTCTCTTGGGTCACCATCCACAATGTACCAAGAGAGGGAAGGAGGATTTGAATTCTCCTATAAAAGGTCACCAAGAGATGAACAACTTGAGAGCACATTATTATGCTAGCCATAATTTCCCCAAGAAATACGAGCAGTGTGTGATCTGGAGCAAATATATATGGGACTCAATTGTTGGTCATCCAAAAAATCCAGTCCACCATAGTAGAGAGAGGGAGACTTTGCACCGAGGCAAGCTTGGAAGTAAATGCATCCTTGCATCGAGACTTAGAACCCCAATTTCTAAGGGCCCCTTGGCAAGTAGGTTAAAGTTTTATCCTCATTTTCTACCAGTACTGCATAAGAGGGGATGTAAGCACCGTCATTTGGATTATTGCAGTTGTTTGACTCTATTTAGAGTTTTTGTCTTATTTGTTTTAGTTTTAGTTTATTTTTTATGTTTGAATATGCATGCTATTTATCTATCTAATATGTTTATGTTCTAGCATGTTCCATTAACTTGCTTGACTCCATATCTTTTCTACCTATGACCAATAACTTAAGAGGGTAAACCACACCCCTTAATTTGGTGTGATTTTGTACATGCGTGCACCAAACACTAACATAGGATTGGTGACTCCACTAACGTTTATTTCCAAGTTTATGTGGTTGTGCCTTTTTGCAGAGACCTCTGTCTATGCTGTGGATTTGGGCTGAAATCGCCCCCTTTTTCTCCTTCAGTCCCTAGTTCATCCCAAGTGACAGATTGAAACAAAACATCTCCAAAAAATTACTTTTGCAGGAATTTGTGCACTTTTCCCTTAGACAGGTGCGCATTCAGAGCTGACCTGCGTGCAGACATCACACCTGTTGCAGCCTTTCTTGCGAAAAATATAGAATGAGAAATTTCTCCCATATTTCTATCTGTTCCTGCTTGTAAAGTGCCTAGAATCCCATAATACATCTACTAGCACTGGTTGAGGTACCCCGCAGCTTGTTAAAGCTTACTCTTAGCTACTTTTGGTAGGTTTGGTGTTAGTTTTATTTCAAGTTGATTTTTGCAAAGTTCACACATAGTTTAAGTAGGGGAGAAAAGTAACTTGCATTCCGAAATAATTTATGTTTTTAAAATTTAAGTACCAACACACCTAGATAATTAGCCAAAGTAAGTGGCCCAAGACCACGTATGCTTAGCTAGTTCTTTTTTTCTAGTGTAAAATTCATTAGTTTAGTTCAATTTTTCCACTAGGATTTCGGGACAAGGATTGAATTTTCAATAGAAGAGAAAGTAATATATGCTTCCTTTGCACCCTTCGATGATCCTAGGAAAGAATATGAACACTCTCTATTCATGACTCACCATATCCCTATAGTTGATCACATAGATTAACTAGGGAAAATACAAAGCGGCCCATATCTACACATGTTTTTCTTTTGAGCAAGGAACAATGGAACATAGTTTAATAGGGGATTTTGAAAAGGATCGTCGCATATCCACACATTCAAACTATGTGCTTGATCAATTTTTTCTCACGCACATCCACACACTAATCAATGCAAAGACACCTAAAACTAACTTAACAAAACTCACTAAATTCTCCCCACAAGGGCCACAAAAGAATTTATAGTCTAAGTTAGGATCAAGGGGGTAGGCATCCAATAAACCACCTTGATCATTCTTCATCTTGAAACATATAAGTTGACTATTTATGGAGCTTTTAAATCCACCTATCATCCCATGGAAAAGAAAACCCGAGCGCGGTAGAGACCCATTTCAGAGGGGGTTAGGCTTAGGCGCAGTGCGTGCGGTATAAGTTGGGGCTACCTGACCCGGCTGATACTCGGTACTGTCAGCTGAATTACGAAGAATCCCAAGACTCAAATTCTCACGTGTGATGGTGGTACTTAGTGGCAAAAATTTTGGCATCCTTTCCCTATAGGTGATGGTGTAGGCAAGCACTAGATCCTCTACCATTACATTGGTGGATTTTCTTCGGCTAACTAGGCACGTTGCCAGCTCTTAAGGGATGTTGTGCCAGCACTCGCAATATATCTTCTCAAGGCCCAATTACATTTGAGTGTGTGAGGACGATTAGGTCTTATAGGATTTGAGTATCATATGCAAACAAACAAAAACCACATTTTTTTATTATCTGATCACATAGAATTAATTTAATGGGAAAATTTATTTTTATATTCGCTTTATTTTATGTATGCGATCAGAATTTTTCTTTGATCATAATCTCTATCCTCTCAAATATTTCCAAAGTCAGACCTAGTCAACACCAGAAAGGAACCAACAGGACCTCTTCGATTTAGATGTCTTTTGGACCTCCCCCCATTATCGGGAGGGGTTCCAAGTATTTTTCCATTTAGGCGTCAAATATGGATCGCTGCCACCATTATCGATTCATCCTTTATTGGGACATCCTTAGTTGGGAACCCTGGTCTGTCTCCCAACGCCACACCACATACCACTCCTCCCATAGCCCCTAGAGGCAAATGAGTGCTACTCATTTGGGAAGTGAGTCGAATACACAAAAGGGTACGTCACACATAAACCCTCTTCCTAACTAGAACGGTGTGTTTTCACAAGTTACAATGGCTACAACCTCGCAGTCACCTTTTTTAGCTTCGTTGAATCTACCATATTTAACCAAGTTGACGAATGACCCCATTTCACATAACCCTATATGGCGTTCCATGCCCACAAAGCTCCCTTCAAAAATTCCAAAGTTCTAAGGAAAGCAAGTGAAAGACCTAGGAAATCATGTCATGAATTTCCACCTGTGGTGCTCATCGAACAGTATCATTGAGACACTATTTGGCTGAGACTATTTCAACACACCCTAACATGAGTAGCAGCAAAATGGTATGTGGAGCAACCCTTCGCTACAAATGGAACCTTTATTGCCCTTGCCACTACGTTCCTAACATATTTTCAACTACCCATCCACCATGATTCTGGAATGGAATTACTGACACACTTTAGGCAAACACCCGCCATCCTTATCTCGGACCATCTCCACGAATGGTGACAGCATCGTAGTTTATGTAAAGACAAACTCGATGATCAGGTACTATTATACCTATTCCTGAAAACTCTCACTGTAGATATTTTGAAGGATGTGGAACAACAAAGGCTGATATCCGAAGAGGACGCCATCAACGAGGCCCAATAACTTGAGCTAATTTATACGCAGTTAGGATATATTTACAATATCCTGTCGAACGTCCCACACCTGCAAACTTAAAAATAATTTCCAGGTGCGTCAAACTCTATAGACGGTTTAATTGGGTCATTTTCCAAAAGTTACCTAGGCAGTAGCAGTAAAAACCCCGATTACATGTATGATTCTACTGAGAACGTACCACAACCTAGTTTTCAAAGTCATCATATGCCTACACAAGAATTGACTAGTAGGGCATTGTTTTATCACCATAGACGACCCTATCCTCTGGCTCATGGGACCTAGATACAAAAATAAACATACTGATGGAAGAGCTCTAGCCCAATAGCCAGTCACAAACCAGGGACCACATTATGCTTAATTCCAAACACAAGAACCGCCTATGCAGAATAATGCACAGGTGAACTTTGTGCAGACTTCCCAAAAACAACCATGCCAACCATATAATCAGGAGAACTATCCTCCTAAAGTGGTTAAGAAAAAAGGAAAAAACAATTCAAAGGGAATCCTAGACAGGGGCATAACAACTAGCAACGCCCTCCATGATCTCAGGCTAGAGGAAACTCTAACCAAAATCAAAACTAGGAGCCAAGAAGTGCCCAATGGCAGAGAAAAAGGCCACCTCTTCAAACAAAACACTCTTGTTCAATATGTGGTGAGTACGGCCATTACACTCACCACAGTCCCGATCTCCCTAAGTTAAAGAAGCTGCAGAGTAACCGCGGACAAGGAGGATCTTCCTAGAACATAGTTGAAATGCAGGAACCTTTCCCCCATCAAGGGAAAGTTAGCACTCAGCAAAAAAAATCCCAACGACTCCAGAAAAAATAGCCGTGAAATATGCATGACTATAAAAGAGATGTTTTTTCAAACACATAATCAAAATTACGATACCCAACTAGACACCAATGCATTAGGGGCTAGTACAAGTGAACCAATAACACCTTTAACCATTTCAAAGATGCCTATTGAACCATTTCCAAATATGGGTAAGGGACAAAATAGGCGAGAAATAAACTATGCCAAAGTAGCCCATAATTATAACATCGTGGATGATCGAGCCCAATCTCTCGCTGCTATGTCAGCTTTAGAAGTATTGCACTCATGCCCAAAAAAATGAAAATCCTTTCTTTCTGTGTTATGCGCTATCAAGCCTGCCGATACGTGCCTAATGGCTTTTGATTTAGACAAAGCCATCCCTAGGCTTCCTTCGATGGTTTCCTTTCAGATACTAGTGTCGGTCCAAAATATCACCATTCACTGATGCGACATTGATGAGGGTGCATCCATGTGCATCATGTCAAAAAATGTTTGGCAGAAGTTAGGGTCTCCTGAACTAAAATCATCAGTCATCACGCTTAGAGCATACGATGGTCATCCTTCAACCCCTGTCAGTCTCTACCAAAACTTCCCATTCTACTTAGTTGGGAAGATTGTCCTTATAGACATTGAAGTATTGGATGCTCACTTGGACTATAATATACTCCTTGGTTAGAGTTATATGTATGCCATGTCAGCCATAACCTCCTCCATCTTCTGCATTATGATTTTCCCCCACGAGGGTCGCATCATTACTGTTGACTAATTGACGCATAGTGAGAAAAAACCCCTAACAAACAATGATGTAATTCTACCCTATGTAGATACATCCTCGGACATGCTTTCACCGTACCAAGAATATGGCCATGGCTAGTTCAAGTCGTCGTCCATCCTAGGATCATTCCTAGGAGATCCCCCCATTATACCTAAGTCATCGCCTGATGTCACAGGAGCTTCGGTGTGCATGATGTCCACATCAAACACTGAAGCTAGTCAGGACACGAATAGAAGCAGTAATGACACCAAATCCTTGTCCACGATAGCCTCTCTAGCCTATGCCACTTTCCAAACCATTTTCCTCTACCCCCCAACTACTTTCGTCTCCAAGAAGGTTTTGGCAACAATGGTGTTTCCAAACATATCATTTGCAATACCAGTTTGGTATCTCATTCCCCCTAATGGGATAGGAGCCACACACATCATTTCCATGGAGTTAAAGCCCCTCAGTCCTAAGGAGGCCCCACCTGTTCAGGAAATGATCAGAAGCATCCCTGCAAAGAAAATTCCCATTGCAAAACTGATGATTATGGCAAAGAAAACCAAGAAGAGAGGAAAGAAGCTCAAAACTCCCGCCATATAGCAGGAATCACCAGTTTGAACCATATGTGACATAATAGGACACCCTGCACATATATGCCCAGATCTGAACAAATTAAAACCACTCCTCAACTTTGAGGCAAACATCGTGACACCATGTTCCCATAAAAAGGAACCTACCACCAAAGGTAAAGGCAAAGTATTGTGTACCAATCATGCAAGCACTATCTGTAGAAATTATGGGCAATATACCCATCATTTTCCAGAGATCCCATGATATAGGGATGCCTTGCATGCCATTGAGTGATCCTATCAAGAGGATCCCTCCACCTAGTCATCTAGAGATGGACCTCACACCATCCTATATGTAGAGGAGGAACGACAGTCACCAGAAAGACAACCATTTGTTCCTCCTCCCCCCAAGCCACCATACACCAACTAGGGATAGGGGAACTTGGTTGCCTCATTCTCTTGAGTTATTAGGTGCATCAATTATTGCAAATAGCTTGATTGGGTCTTTGACCCAAGGTCACCTAGGTAGCAGTAATCCATATTCGGGGAGTGACCAAGAATGTCAACTAATGTAGACGGTTTGATACAGGTGTTTGACCCAAGATCACCTAGGCAATAGTAACACCCATGATACTTAAGAAGTTATTAGGTAGGTCAGTACTACAGACGATTTGATTAGGTCTTTGGCCCAATATCACCTAGGTAGCAGTAGTACCATGTGCATCGATACTGCATATGGTTTGATCTGGTCCTTTTCCCAAGATTACCTAGGCAGCAGTAGTACCATGCATGTCGATTCTATAGACAGTTTGATTGGGTCCTTTTCCCAATATCACATAGGCAACAGTAGTACCATGCACATCAATTTTGTAGATGGTTTTATCGGGTCTTTTTCCCAAGATCAGCTAGGCAATGATAGTACTATGCATGTCAATTTTGTAGATGGTTTGATCAGGTATTTTTCCCAATATCACCTAGGTAGTAGTAGTACCATGCGCATCGATACTATAGATGGTTCAATCAGGTCTTTGGCCCAAGGACACCTAGGAAATAGTAATCAATACCCTAGATACTCATATGATTCTACTCAGAACGTATCACAACCTAGCTATCATGAAAGTCATCCCAGCACTAATATACCAACCAGGGACAAGGGAACCGATATCCCCCATTCCATGCATAGAATGGACCATTGGCACAACATAATGCACTGGTCAATCTAATGCAACCCTTCCTTGGCTCATCAACACCCTACAACTAGGAGAATTATGGCAATCCTCCAAATGCTGCAAAAAAAATCCAAGGAACAGACAAAAGGGGAGATCCTGGACAGGGGGCAGTAACCAGCAATGCCCCCCGTGATCTCAGTCTAGGGTCAAGCCCAACCAAAATAAAATCTAGGATCGAAGTAACAACACCTAAGGGAAAACTAGAGCTTAGAGTATCTGATCACCAAACCGAAAGCAAGACTGTGATCATCACTCCATAATGCCCAAAGGTGATGCCACACATTCACACCCTCGAAAAAATAAAATTTCAGCGCCGGTAGGTATGCCCTCTCTCATATTCTCTTTTAAAGAACATGTCTTTCAATAATATTGGATAAATAAGATACTTTCACTTGAGGTAGTTGTTTATGCATGAAAACACGCAAACCGTCCACAACTCCATCCACTAAAAGTTCCAGAGCAGGTATCATTCTACCCCCAACATGATAGAGTCCCATAAAACTCTGCATATCTTGACATCGTTTCTCCAGTAGAAATTAACAATAGCTTCCACATATCTGACCATGTTTATCATCACCTCGCCCTGCACATGATAAAAATTCTCGTTGGTTGGTGTAGCCTCCCCTCCATGGTGCTCGTAACCCAAAGTAGACGATATATCACAAAAAATAGTGATGCCATGGCCATACCACTATAGTCCGAGAAGCACCTCATGCCCATTCATCCACTATGCATAAGGTCAAGTTTTACCATAAAAAATAAATCCCCTTTCCCGCCAACCAAGTTATGCAAGAAGATCAAAAGCGCACTACCGCACCTCGCATTTGGCCCACCATAACTCCATTAGCATAATCCCATCTGTGATAATTTTTTATTTGCTTCATCAACCTCACACATGAGACCAACCAATGGGCCCCCAACCCTCACCAAAACACCTTCCTCATGTCATCAATGAGTGAACACTTTCATGTTTTGGGGTACTCGTCTTTGTCTTTTGTACAAACCAAACCCTATTATTTTATTCTTTTGGTAAGTGTACAAAGACCGCAAATGGTGCACTATGTCCCCCATCCACTCATTCATTTTTTATCCCATAGTATAAGTCCCTAAACACCCTTGGTAAGGGTATCACACCCTCATGCAAAATCCACCATCACATTCATAACCAGTTTATACTCACCATAGAAGTCCTACCGACTCCAGGGATTTCCCAATAAGAAATAGTTATGATTTCCGCCAAGCTGCTTTTCATACTCTGGACATGGGCCACTGAATCCCCATCATCATTCTTCAGTCACCCCTTGCCACCATGCCTATGTTAAACCCATCACATCTAGGATCTTGATCCTCCATATCAACAACCCCCTCGTTTGGTTAAGGCTTCCTTTTTGTCAACTCCAACAACCATTTTCCAAAAAGGAAGTGATACTTTGGATCGCCCCTCTCCATAAAAGGGGCATCCTCAGGTGGCACTGTGGGAGACATAATTTCCCACATATGTAATCGATCCTCCTGATACTCAACTACAACACAAGCTTTCATGTCAATAGAGTATCGTACCTTACAACCATTGCACTTTGACCAAATTCGTCAAATAACCTTGCCTTCATAAGCGTCTCTGTCAGCAATGCTTACACGAGAAGGTCCCAGCCAACACCTATGCATACAATGCATAATTATATGCCATCTGAATTTTACGCATATGGGTACCACATTCCACTATTGTCAAATAAAAAATGCCCCTAAAGGCATTAGCAGTCATTGTCATCAACCAACAGATCACTACCATATTAGTGACACAACCAGATAATGTATCTGTCAAATAGATTTGCTTAACTAGCCACAACATTATGAGCATGGTACATGCCCAACTCATAGAAAATTTGTATATATTGTATTATATTTTCTTATAGGGGTCCCACAAGACATGGTTGTTCTTTGAACCGGTGTAGGGTGTCTCTAATTTCGAACTACATGTAGGTCTCTCTCTCTCTACGCATAGTATATAGAAAAGAAACTATAATGCATTTCGGCTATACAGTTCTTCCTAGAACTCACACATTAGGGGGCAACTGTTAAGACTGGAAAATCGTACAAGCAAAGACGACACTATTGAACATCAGGCAGAAGGATTTATAGGGCTAAGAGACATTACAGAATCTGGAAAGTATTTAAAAATCTCTAAGGTCTGAGGAAAAATCAAATTTGAGCAATTCATAAATTCTTTTATGAGAAAAATCCTACGATAAGAGAAACTTTGCATGCCTTTTGACCCGAAAAGCATGCAATCTTGGGAGTGGAGGAAGTCACTTTCTGGGACCACAAAAAGCACACTCCAAGACATTGATTCCACACTTCAATCTGCCTAAGGACAGCCACCCAAGCCTCCTTAGGACATTAAGGGAGCAGGCAATGGAATCATCCCCCTCTCTTGGGTCACCATCCACAATGTACCAAGAGAGGGAAGGAGGATTTAAATTCTCCTATAAAAGGCCACCAAGAGATGAAAAACTTGAAAGAACATTCTTATGTTGGCCAGAATTTCCGCAAGCAATACCCGAAGTGTGTGATCCAGAGCAGAGATAGAGGGGACTCAATTGTTAGCCATCCAAAAACTTCAGTCCAACATAGTAGAGAGAGGGAGAATTTGCATCGAGGAAAGCTTGGAAGTAAAGACATCCTTGCATTTGGACTTAGAACCCCAAGTTCTAAGGGCCCCTTGACAAGTGGGTTAAGGTTTCATCCTCATTTCCTACCAACACTCAATAAGAGGGGATGTAAGTGCCGCCGTTTGGATTATTGCAGTTGTTTGACTCTATTTAGAGCTTTTGTCTTATTTGTTTTAGTTTTAGTTTATTTTTTATGTTTGAATATGCATGTTATTTCTCTGTCTAGTATGTTTATGTTCTAACATGTTCCATTAACTTTCTTGACTCCATATATTTTTTTCCTGTGACCAATAAGTTAAGAGAGTAAACCACACCCCTTAAGTTGGTGTGATTTCGTACATGCGTGCACCAAACACACTAACACAGGTCCCATCAATAGGTATCATTTTAAGTTCACTGTGCTATCCTTCATCCCTTGAAACTCTCCTTTTCTCACATTAATTCAGATTTTTAGCCATAATATGCTTAATAGTAATACCAAAGGGTGTTTTTCATATTTTATAGCCTAATGTGATTAATATGCAGGTAAAATAAGGATGTTTTGATATATTTACCATGCAAGGCTTTGATGGGGACACCTAGAGAGAATATAGGGATATCACCCACCTCATTAACTCCTTAACTTGGCTTGAGATCACAAAGTCCTCTCCAACAACTTGAATTCACTAGCAGTAGAGGAACTCCAATTACATGACAAGGACTGTTAAAACTATAAAATCATACAAGAAGAAGATGGCATTATTTAATGTCAAGCAGAAGGATTTACAGAACTGGAAGACATTACAAAATCTAGAAAGTATTTAAAAATCTATAAGGTCTGAGGAAAAATCAAATTTGAGCAAGTCATAAATTCTTTTGCACGGATTATCCTTTGTGAAGAGTGCCTTTTCACGCCTTATGACCCGAAATGCACGCAATCCAGGGAGTGGTGAAATGTCACTTTCCAGGGCCACACAAAGCATATGATAGTGATTCATCACATGAAGCTTCTTAAGGAAAACCACCAACGCCTCCTTAGACATCATGTGAGCACACAATGGAATATTTGTATCACACAAAGGAATCATACCCCTCTCTTGGGTCACCATTGATAATGTAGCAAGAGAGGGAAGGAGGATTTTAATTCTCCTATATAAGGCCACCATGAGATGAAGAATTGGTGAGCACATTGTTATGTTGGCCAGAATTTCCCAAGAAATACCAGCAGTGTGTGATCTGGAGCTGAAGATAGAGGGGACTCAATTTTTGGCCATCCAACAAGTTCATTCCACCACATTAGAGAGAGAGAGAGAGACTTTACACTGAGGCAAGCTTAGGGTAAAAAAATCCTTGCATCGGGACTTAGAACCCATGTTATAGGGGCCGTTTGGTAAGAGGGTAAAGTTTCACTCTTATTTTCCTACCAGCGCTCAATAAGAGGGGCCAAGAGACAACATTTGAATTATTGTTTTCGTTTGACTCTTTTCAGAGCTCGCATTTATTTTTTTTTAGTTTTAGTTTAGTTTTAGTTTATATATGCATTCTATTTCTCTATATAGTATGCTTATGATACTAGCTTGTTCCACTAACTTGTTTGACTCCACTTCTTTTTCTGCCTATTACCAATAACTTAAGTCGGTAGACCACAATCCTTAAGTTGGTCTGATTTCATACATATGTGTACCAAACACAATTAAACAGGATTGGCGACTCCACTATCATTTATTACCAAGTTTATTTGGTTGTGCCTTTTTTGCAGAGACCTCTGTCTGTGCTATGGAGTGGAGCTGAATTTCCCCTGATTTATCTTGCAGTCCTTAGTTCATCCCAAGTGATAGACTAAAGTAGAACAACTCTAAAATATTAATTTTGTAGGACTTTGTGCAATTTTCTTTCCCACAGACGCACCCAAGGTGTGCGTTCAAAGTTGACCTGTGTGCAGACATCGTGCTTGTTTTAGCCTTTTGCGCGTAAAAGAAAGAAAGAGAAAATTCTCCCTTACTTCTATCTTTTCATGCTTGTAAATTGCTTGGCAGCCCCTAAAACACCTGCTAGCATTGGTTGTGGTACCCCGTAGCTTGCTAAAGCTCACTCTTAGCTGCTTTTTGTAGGCTTGGTGTCAGTTTTATTTCAAGTTGATTTTTGTAAAGTTCACACATAGTTTAAGTAAGGGGGCAAAATAACTTTCATTTCAAAAAGAAATTATGTTTTTCAGATTTTGGTACCAAGACACCTAGATAACTAGCCAAAGTAAGTGGTCGAAGACCACGCATGCGTAGCTATTAGAAAATTATGTATTACAGAGCAATGACACACATAAAATATGCAAAAAACATAAGCACACAAAACACATAAAACAAGAGAGACACAAATATACGTGGTTCACCCAGTTTGGGCTGCGTCCACCCCGAACAGCCAGTCCTTCCTTTCTATTATCTAGAAAAATAAAGAGACATAACATTCAACAGATCCGCTTTAATATCCTATGTTCTCTCCCATAGTATCTCTATCTATTTCTTGCTCTGAGAATAAACATACAATACATAGCCGCAATACAATACCCTCATATAAGCGAGGGGTTTCCTTCTAGGGAAAAAAACCATAAACTAAACATAAATTCTACCGTCAGATCATCCGCCTAATGAATGGCCCAGATTGACTAGAAATTACTATACTTTTACAAGGCAATTTTACATCTATTTTTAGCTTTGGGGGCACCACCCCCAAAACCCCCTGCCAGGGGGGGGATCCATAAAGTCGAAGCCGCCACCCTGGACCCCCAAAGTAGCATTTAATTATGGGTGGTGTTGCCGCCACATTAAGGTATAAGGGTACAACGTTGTGATACAAAATAAACAAGATAATCAGGCCCCACACCCAACAATCTCCCACTTGGAGACTAATTGTAGCAACTCCACCACTGCTTCATTTGCTGGACAATGACTCCACTTTGGACCTGGCTATTTCTCATCTTCATCATCATACTTGAAGACCAATTGAAACTGAGAATATTATCAGTTTCTCCCTAGTTACAACTTTTGTTAGCATATCTGTAGGATTCTGGCTAGTGTGTATCTTTACCAGCTTCAACTGTTCATCTTCCAACACTAGTCGTATGAAATGGTACTTGAGTTGTATGTGTTTAGTCCTGGAATGAAATGATGAGTTCTTTGCAAGATGAATGGCACTTTGGCTATCACTGTATAATGTGCCCATATCATGCTTTTTACTCAATTCATCCATAAACCTTTGTAACCAAATCGTTTCCTTACTAGCCTCTGTAGCAGCAACATACTCTGCTTCTATTGTTGAAAGTGCAACAACACTTTGGATTTTTGAAACCCAACTAAAAGTTGTTCCACCTACAGTAAATACATACCCTGTAGTGCTCCTCCTGTTATCTTTATCACCTGCCATATCTTCATCGACATATCCCTACATAGAAATGTTTGAACCACCAAAGCATAAAGGTTTATTTGTGGTACCTCTAAAATATATGAGAATCCATTTCACTACCATCCAATGTTCTTTTCCTGGATCATTCATGTACCTTCTTACAACTCCCACTGCATGTGTAATATCAGGCCTTGTGTAGAACATTGCATACATTAAGCTTTCAACTGCTGATGCATATGGAACTTTAGACATATAATCCATTTCTTCTTGGGTCTTGGGGCACATCTCCTTACTAAGTTTGAAATGGCTAGCAAAAGATGTACTAATTGGTTTTGCATTCTTCATATTAAATATTTTCAACACCTTTTGTATGTACTCATTCTGAGATAGTGTTAATTTGTGATTTTTCCTGTCTCTAGTTATTCTCATACCAAGGATTTGTTTTGAAGCTCCCAAATCCTTCATTGCGAATGAATTTTCCAATTTTATTTTGAGCACATTTATTTTCTAAATTTTAGACTCTGCAACAAGCATGTCATCTACATAAAATAACAATATAATAGAGCTTCCATCATTTTTATTTTTCAGATAAACAAAATGATCAGAGTGACATCTACTATAACCTTGTTCAGACATAAACTTGTCAAATTTTAGATACCACTGCCTTAGAGCCTATTTTAAGCCATTCAAGCTCTTATTTAGCTTGCACACTAATTTTTCCTTCCCTTTGACCTCATATCCTTCTAGTTGTTGCATATAGATCTCTTCCTCCAAATCACCATGGAGAAATGTTGTCTTTACATCTAACTATTCAAGATGTAAATCTTCCACTGCTACAACACTTAAAATAGTTCAGATTGAACTCATATTAACAACAAGAGAAAATATTTCATCAAAATCAATACCTTTCTTTTGTGCAAAACCCTTCACCATAAGTCTAGCATTGTACCTCTGTTTTCCTCCATCTTCTTCCTTCAACCTGTAAACCCATTTATTCTGCAATGTAGTTTTACCTGCAGGCAACCTAACTAAGTCCCAAGTCTGGTTATGCATTAAGGATTCCATCTCTTCTTTCATGGCTAGCTCCCACTTCTTCTTGGTTTCAACCTGCATTGCCTATTCATAACATTCGGGTTCACCAGAATCAATCAACAATAAATAATATAGTGAAGGAGAGTATCGTTCAGGGGTCTACTTATCCTGGTAGATCTTCTGACACCACTTTCAGGTGTTTGAGGTGCATGTTGTTGTTGTGGTGGTTGTTGTTGTTGTGGCTGTTGATTATTATTATTTCTAGGCACCTTTACTTTTTTTGTGATCTCATCAAGAACTGTGTATTCTTTGTTTTCTTTTTCCTGTTTCTTTTCCTGCAACTGATTCTTATACAAGACCTTTTCATTGAATATTACATCTCTACTCCTAATTATTTTGTGATTTTCATAATCAATAAGAGATAACCAAAATCATTAACACCATATCCAATAAAGGTACATTTCTTTGATTTTTCCTCAAGCTTTCTTCTATTTTCTTTATTAATATGGACAAAGGCCTCACAACCAAAAGGATTTAAAAAGGAGTAGTTTCCCTTTTTACCTATCCATGCTTCCTCTGGAATACGACCATCCAAGGAACTTGAAGGCCCTCTATTTATTAGATAAACAACAGTATCTACAACATCTTTCCAAAATTGTAAAGGAAATATTTCATGCAATCTCATACACCTTGCACGCTCCATGATTGTTCTGTTCATCCTTTTTGACACACTATTTTCTTGTGGTGTTCTTGGAACTGTATTCGCTCTGTGAATTCCATGCTCAGAACAATTTCTATCAAACTCTTTGCTGCAATATTCACCTCCATTGTCTGATATGAGACACTTCAACTTCTTTCCTACCTCAATCTCAACCAAAGCTTTCCATTTCTTGAAAGTATCAAATGCATCAGATTTATTCTGAATACAATAAATCCAAGTTTTTCTAGTTGCATCATCAGTAAAAGTAACATAATAATGAGAGCCACCGAGAGATGATACTTGAGCAGGTCCCCATATATTTGTATGCACAAGCTCTAATTTTTCTCTCTTATTTTCTTTCCCAACTCTGAGAAATATGAATCTCTTCTTTTTTCCATAAATACAATTCTCATAGAAATCCAAATCAACATTCTTCATACCTGGAAACAAATTTCTTGAGTGAAGAATCTTCATCCCCTTCTCACTCATGTGTCCGAGCCTATGATGCCATAATGATGCATCTGCTCCTTTGGAAGTTAAATAATTAACAAAGTTAGAAATATCATTGCATAAATACAACGTACCAACCTTTTCACCTTTTTCTATTACCAGTGCTCCTTTGGTGAGCTTCCAAGTACCTTCACCTAACTGCCTTGTTGAAATTAGATTTTTCTTTAGATCTGGAACATGCCTTACCTCCTTTAATATCCATTGGTTTCCATTCTATTCTTTTACAAGAACTTTACCCATTCCAAAAATTTTACAGGTTTTATCATCACCCAAACGAACTTGTCTAATAGCTCCTTGAGCATAGTCATGAAAATATTTCTTATCAGGTGTGGCATGGAATGAGGCCCCTGAATCTACGACCCAGAAATCAGTAACATTTTCGAAAGAAAGAATCAAAGAATCTTGTAACACATCACCTGTCACATTTTCTTCATGTTTGTTTTCTTGATGTGCATATCCTTCTTTTCCCTTCCGAAATCTACAGTATTTCTTCAGGTGTAATTTCTTTCCGCATTTCTAGCACACTATCCCCGATCTAGACTTGAATATGCTTTTCCATGATTTACTACGATATCCTAAGCTCCTTCATCTTTCCATTTTTCTTCCCCTAGACTCTGCACTCAAATCATTACCCGATGTCTCACTGGAGATTTTCCGTCACATTTCCTCGCTAAGGCTAGCACTGACAACATCATCAAAACTTAAAGTACTAGATCTAGAGACAAAGTTACTAATGCCCATAACTAAACCATTCTAGATTTCTAGAAATGAGCATAGAAATAAAAGAGCCCTAACTTCACCATCAAATTTTACCCCTATAGAACTTAACTAACTAGTAGCTGTATTAAAATCATTTAAATGGTCTGCAACGGATCCACCTTCTGACATCTTCATATTAAATAAATGTTTCATAAGAAATACCTTGTTTGAGGCTAAGGGTTTTTTATATTATTTCGCCAACGCTTTAATCACACCCTCTGTTGTTGTTTCCTTTGAAATATTTAAGGCTACCAAAGCCGCGAGGAAAAACCATACTGTTCTGAGTGCCTTTCTATCGAGAATCTCCCATTCTGCATTTTTTATAGTCATCGGCTTATTTATTTTTCTGCTCAATGGTAGGTACAGATATTTCTGGTACAGATAATCTTCCATCTACATCTTCCGCAGCCGAAAGTTTTGGTCGTTAAATTTCTCAATCCTAAACTTAAAATCTTACGCCATTTCTCCCACTCGAACCAAAAACCATTCTTTCCTACGCGTTTATCAACCAAATAGACCTTCATCTCCGATACCAATTGTTAGAAAAGTATATATTATAGAGCAATGCAACACATAAAATATGTGGAAAATACAAGCACATAAAACACATAAAACAAGGGAGACACATATATACATGGTTCACCCAGTTTGGGCTACGTCCACCCCAAACAGCCAGTCCTTCCTTTCTATTATCCAGAAAAATGAAGAGACACAACCTACAACAGATCCGTTGTAATATCCTCTGTTCTCACTCACAGTCTCCCTATATGTTTCTTGCTCTGAGAATACAGATACAATACACAACCGCAATACAATGCCCTCATACAAGAAAGGGGTTTCATTGTAGGGAAAAAACCATAAACTAAACATAACTTCTACCGTTAGATCATCCACCTAATGAACAGACTATATTGACTAGAAATTACAATACTTTTACAAGGCAATTTTACATCTGTTTTTAGCTTCAGGGGCACTGCCCCCGAAATCCCCCGCCAGGGGGGGGCTCCATAAAGTCATAGATGCCCCCCCTGGACCCCCTAGGAAGCATTTTATTATGGTAAAGGGGTCCAAAATTGTGATACAAAATAAACAAGATAATCAGGCTCTTCACCCAACAGTAGCTAGTTTATTTTTTCTAGTGTAAAAGTTATTAGTCTAGTTCAACTTTTGCACGAGGATTTTCGGGACTAGGATTGAATTGTTGATAGAAGAGAAAGTAATCTCTACTACCTTTTCACCCTCCGGTGATCCTAGGTAAGCATATGAATGCTCCCTATTCACAACTCACCATCTCGCTATAGTTGATCACATAGATTAACTAGGAAAAATAGAAAGCGTCCCATATCTGCACACGTTTTTCTTTTGAGAAAGGAACAATACAACATAGTTTAAATAGGGGATTTTGAAAAGGATCATCGAATATCCACACATTCAAACTATGTTCTTGTCCACTTTTTACTCACACACATTCACTCACTAAGCAAAGCAAAGACACCTAAAACTAACTTAACCAAACTCACTAAATTCTCCCCACAAGAGCCACAAAAGAATTTATAGCTAAAGTTAGGATCAAGGGGGTAGGAATCCAATAAACCACCTTGATCATTCTTCATCTTGAAAAATAGAATTTGATTGTTTAGGGAGCTTCAAATCCACCTACCAGCCCATGGAAAAGAAAACCTGACTGCGAAAAATACCTGTTTCAGAGGGGGTTAGGCTTAGGCACAGTGCGGGCAGGAATCAGTGAGGGATACCTGACTTGGCTGATACTTGGTACTGTTAGCTGACTTACCAAGAATCCCAAGACTCGAACGCTCATGTGGGATGGTGGTACTTAGTGACCAAAACTAGGGCATCCTTTCCCTATAGGTGACAGTGTAGGCAAGTGCCAGACCCTCTACCCTTACCTTAGTGGATTTTATTCGGTTGACTGGGGGCATCGCCAGCTCTTATGGAACGTTTTACGAGCATTCAAAAGATATCTTCTCAATTCCCAGTTGCATTTGAGTGTGTGAGGATGAATAGGTCTTCTAAGATTTTGAGTATCATACACAAAAAAATAAAAACCACTTTTTTTATTTCTTGATCACACAGAATTAATTTAAAGGGAAAATTTACTTTATTTTCGTTTTGTTTTATGTATGTGACCAGAATTTTTCTTTGATCATAGACTATGTCCTCTCAAATTTTTCCAAAACCAAACCTAGTCAACACCAAAACAGACCCAACAAGACATTGTCGATCTAGGCATCTTTTGGAAATCCCGCCATTACTGGGAGGGGTTTCATGTCTTTTTCCTTTTAGGCATAAAAGATGGAATTCTGCCACCATTATTGGTTCGTCCTTTATTGGGGAATCCTTAGTTGGAAACCCTAGTTAGTCTCCCAACACCACACCACACACCACTCCTCCCACAAACCTTAGGGGGCAAAGGAGTGCATCTCATTCGAGAAGCCAACCGAATACATAGCGGGGTACATCGCAGACCAACCCTTTTCCTAACTAGAACTTTGTGTTTTCACACACTGCAAGGGTGTCAACCTCCCAGTCACCTTTCTTAGCTTCATTGAATTTTCCCGATTTAACCAAGCTGATGAATGACCCCATCACACAAAACCCTACATGGCCTCCCATGCCCACAAAGCTCCCTTCGAATATTCCAAATTTTAAAGGAAAGAAAGTGGAAGACATAGTTAATCATGTCAAGACCTTGCACCTGTGGTGCTCATCGAACAGTATCATTGACGACACTATTCGATTGAGACTATTTCAACACACTCTGATAGGAGTATCCACGAAGTGGTACATGGAGGAACCCTCAGCTTCACATGGAACCTTTGGTGCCCTCGCCACCGCATTCCTAACATATTTTCAGTTACCCATTCACCATGATTCTGGAATGGAATTAATGACACATTTTAGACAAACTCCTGCTATCCATATCTCGAACCATCTCCATGAATGGAGGTGGTGTTGTAGTTTATGTAAATCAAAACTCAATGACCGGGTTCCTTTAAATTTGTTCCTTAAAACTCTCATGGCAAAGATTTCAAAGGATGTGGTGTGACAGAGGCCCACATCCAAAAGGGATGCCATCAACAAAGCCCAACAACTTGAGGTGATTTATACACAATCAAGATACATTTACAACATCCTGCATCATGCCCCATGCCTGCAAAATTATCAAGAATTTCTAGGCGCGTCAAAATCTATAGACAGAATAATTGGGTCATTGACCCAAGGTTACCTAGGCAGTGGCAGTAAAAACCCTGGTTGGACGTACAGTTCTACCTAGAACGTACCTGGACCTGGTTTTCAAATTCATCATATGCTTCAGCAAAATTTGACCAATAGGGTGCCATTGTATGACCAGGGAGGACCTTATCCTATGGCTCAAGTGACCCAGTACGCATAGAGAAACACTGATGGAAGAGCTCCCCTCAAATAGCCAGGTGCAAACCAGGGATCATGTTATGCTTAGTCCCCAGCACAAGACCCGCCTATGGAGACCAATGCACAGGTAAAATTTGTGCAGCCATTCGAAAACCAACCACACCAATACAACCAGGATAAATTCCCTCCTAACGTGGTGAAGAAAAAATCAAAAAACAAACCAAAAGGGAACCTTGGACAGGGGGTAGCAACCAGCAACGCCCTCCGTGATCCTAGGCTGGAGGAAAATCAAACCAGAATCAAAGACATGAACCAAGCAATGCCGAACGACATAGGAAAAGGCCACCTCTCTGAACAAACCATTATTGTTCGATATGTGGTGAGTATGACCATTATACTCACCAATGTCCCGATCTCCCTGAGTTGAAGAAGTTATAGAGTAACCAAGGACAAGGAGGATCTTCCCAACAACCAACTGTGATGCAAGAACCTTTCCCCCATCAAGGGCGGTCAGCACTCAGCAGCAAAACTTAGACGACTCCAGGAAAAGAAACCATGAAATGTACATGAATTGAGAAGAGATGTTTTTCCAAACATGGAATCACAATTACGACACCCCACTAGACACCAATACGTCAGGGCCAAGTACCAGTGCACCGACTACACCTTTGAGAATTTCAAAGATGTCTATCGAACCATTGCCAAAAATGGTGAAGGGATGCAATAGAAAAGAAATAAACTACTCCAAAGCGGCCCATAATTATAGTATCATGGATGATTTAGCACAATCTCCCACTAATATTTCAGCTTTGGAAGTATTTTAGTCATGCCAAAAACAACGAAAAGCCCTAATTTCCGCGTTAAGCACTATCGACCTTTCCAATACATGCCTAATGGCTTTTGAATTAAAAAAATCTACCCCCAGGCTTCCTTCCATGGCTGCCTTCCAAATACCGGTGTCAGTCCATAATATCACAATTCACCGATGTGTCATAGATGAGGGTCCATCCACGTGCATCATTTCCAAAAATGTTTGGCAGAATTTAGGGTCTCTCAAACTAATACCCTCATTAATTACACACTTAGAGCATACGACAGTCGTCCATCAACCCCTGTCAACCTCTACCAAAACATCCTGGTCTGCTTACCTAGAACGACAGTCCACATATACATTGAAGTCTTGGATGCTCACTTGCACTACAATATACTCGTTGGGCAGATTTATATGTATGCCATGCCAGCCATAGCCTCCTTTGTATTCCGCATCATGATTTTTCCCCATGAAGACTGTTAGGCCTCTGTAATTTTAGCAAATTGGAAATACTAAAACTGCAGAGACAACATTTGAACCACTTTGGGATTCTAGGATCTAGCCCTCCTGAATCCAAAGAGGGATCTCTTTATAAATGTGTTTAGAGATGTAATATTTAAGGCTTTTAGGGTATGATGTTAGGCTAGTTATGAAGAACAAGGTTTTTGTTTGTTTTGGTTGGGAAAATATATATGAAGGTGAAGGAAGTCTAAATGAAGGGTCAAGGTGTATGAAAGTGAAAGAAGTGGTTCAGCTAACAAGATAGGCAAGAAGCAGCTTCAATCCATTGGGCTATGGAGGCATAATAGGATTTAACTGAAGCAGAAAGGTTCAAGAGTGGTCCATGGGGCAAGTCATCTATGTCAAAGAATCTCTTTAAGTTGATTTTATGGAATGAAACAATAAGAAGAGAAATCAAAAAGATGAAGCAACAAAGAGCAGCCTAAGATCAAGTAAGTACTTTGAAACTATCCTGCTTTTGGCATGCACTTAAGGAAAGACATAAAAGTAATCTAAGATCAGGTAAGTACTTTGAAACTAGCCTGCTTTTGATGCACTTTCAATAGAAAACATTTAAAACACCTAGAATAGCTTAAGATCAAGTAAGGACTTTAAACCTATCCTTATTTCAGCATATTCAGAAGGAAAAAATTCAAGATAAACATAAAAAGTAGTCTAATATCAAGTAAGTACTTTGAACCTATCCTGCTTTCAACATACTCTTAAGGGAAAATTTCAAACAACCTTTGGAGGAGAACTAGAAGACAGGGCAAACCATAAAGTTTCTTAGTCCAACTCTACTTAGCAAGTAATGAAAATAACATTCAAGAAAAATGTTTAAA
This sequence comes from Pinus albicaulis, assembly GCA_034641835.2. Taxonomy (NCBI): domain Eukaryota; kingdom Viridiplantae; phylum Streptophyta; class Pinopsida; order Pinales; family Pinaceae; genus Pinus; species Pinus albicaulis. Next base: position 872,706,256 of record CM076584.1, on the reverse strand, counting down.
ATTTAGACAGTAATATGTGGGAACACCAAAATTCCTTAACTGCTTGGACTGTATTAAATCATTCTCAAATACACAATTGGAGGAAAACATAAAAATAAAGCTTATCAGTGAGAGTAGGGTACTTGTAAGAGGAAATCATAGCTCTATATTTTTTGTTCTTTATCATAGAAAGTGGATCGAATGGAAAAAAAAATTAAAATAACAATTTACAATAAGAAACACATCACCGTTGACATAGACCAGGATCCCATAAATCAGCTTGTATTTGATGTTCAAACCAGTTATAATCATCAAGTCTAGTGGGTCTCTATAGCTTCAAACTTCTCATCTCAACTTAGGTATCTTCAATTACAAATGGGGCTTATAGTAGCTTTAGAAAACTATTTACATGCAACAGATATTCAGAGACCAACCTTTATCTTATCTTCTACAGAAGTATTTATAGAATAAATGAGGAGGTGGGATAAGAGAAAAAATTGCTAGGCTCAATTAATACAGTTTAATGCTTCTCGGCCTTTGAGGGGCTCAATGGAGAAGCTTTCTGATATTTCCTCTATATTAATTGATTTTTATTAAGTATTACGCATGCTCGGCAGATTTTTTTGACTTAAAAACTCTTGAGGCGAGTTATCAATAACTCTGGCTATCTTTTAGGAAAAATACCACTGACTAAGGAAATAACTCTGCCTTCTTCTGATTTATCAAAAGATGCAGGTGGCACTTTGGTAGCTGGAGAGGATTAAATTTGCCTTGGATGTGGCAGTGGAGGCTTTTGAGACTGATAGATTTCTTTGTTTGATCCTAAAACACCTTTAATCTGTCTTTGCTCTGTGTTTTAGGCCTAATCACGCTTAATTTTTGTCTTCAGGTATTCATACTGTCTTTAATTGTGTGGATTAGGCCTTTGATAGTTGAATTTATGCCTTAATCCCTCAAAACTATGTTAAAACCTTTAATTATTCATCTCTGCTATGATCCCATACTTTGACACTGATACTCTTTGTCTGATTAAGGTTTACTGTGTTTTTGTTGTTTTGCAAGTGCGCAGAGATCTTTATGACTTCACAAATGCTCATGAGGCACATGTGGAATCATAATTTGAATCACGTGGATTTTCCTTCTTCATAAATAAATGGCCTGGGGATCGTCATCCCTGGGCCTTTGTTTCATTTTAAAACTATAGAAAAAACCTTAGTAACCTGCAAAAAAAAACAAAAAAAAAGTTATAAAAATCCTGCGAGGATAGGTTTAAAATGCTTTGGACGCTTTGAGTGCGGGATTAAATCGGAGCCGTTGGATGAAAATAAACAACGGTTTGGATTAAATGGTAGGTTCATTTGAGAGGTTAGATGGTGGGGAAAGGAAATGGAGGGGAAATTAAATCAAGGTTGTTTGATCTTCAGAGATCGACGACGAGGAACTCTCAATGGATTGTTTGGAAGGAGAGGAGAAGGGAAAGCGAATTGAGGATGAAATATAACGTGAGCTGTCTGATCTAAAGGATCGAAGACTAGGATTAAAAGGTGAAAAAGTAATGCGGAGGGTAGGTGGTTTGGCGGAAAACTGGTAGCGGTTTTCGCGCAGGTTTGAGGCGGTTTTGAAATTTCTCAAAAAAATCACGATATGGGTCTGTGCTTGACACGTGGATTTCTAAAACCACCCATTTTACGTAATTTTTTGGTGTTAACGTTTAGGTGAAAAAATTACGCGAAACGCATTAGCAACAGTCGAATCGGAGACTGCAGATCTAACGGTGCGGATTACATGCGATGGATGAAGAGCTACGGGGTGAAAGGGTATGCGGGGTCCAGGTGACGTCAACAAAAATTGGCATGTAGTGGAGGGTGAGATAGGCTATCTGATCATTAAATTCCTTCGATAAATGGTTATAATTGAAAAAGGAGTGGAAATGAAAGGAAATGAAAAGGGCGAAAAAATTAGGCCCAATGGCCTTAGATCTTTGAAGATCAACGGTCAAGATTCACTTTAAAACCTTATTATCAAGAAACAAAAATATACAGGAATGGTAAGGTTTCAAAGGAAATTAGCAAAGAAATGAGGAGAAAAAAGGGGCCCACCTTTTATATAAGGGCAGAAGGAAGGATGAATGTGGGTCGTCGGATCTAGAGGATCGACGACTGAGATCGGACGATGGAGGAAAAAGAGAAGGGCGCGGTTAAAAAAATGGAAGCATTGTGAGCCGTTGGATCTAAGAATGATCAACGATAGAGATTTGATCACAGGATCGCATCGGCGGAGGACAAAATGTAAAGAAACAATGAAATGTGCCAATGCGATTGAGTGCCGATCGTTAGATCTAGGAGAGATAAACGACTAGGATTAAATCGGTGGGTTTATGTCGGAGGGTTCATGGAATGGATGAGCATGATGAAATGTGCACGGACCGCCGGATATGGTGGAATGAACGGTCAGGATTTAATCGCATTGGAGAAAAAGCAAGGGTCCAAAATATCGAAACTTTTAATTTTGTGATGCGTGATTAAGCGTTGACCGTTGGATTGGATTCAAAGATCAACGGTGGAGATTTAATCAGCGGGGCGATGGTGAAGGGCTTATGATGGAGCATGATTAAATCTGAGCCATTGGTTCTTGTGGATTCAACGATCGATATTTAATCGTAGGATCACAATCGGCCGAGGTCAAAGGAACTGGATAAGAGATTTTCGATTGCCGATTTTGCAATGGAGTGAGAGCCGTCAATCTAAAACTAGATCGATGGTGGATATTTAATCATAAAGGAAAAACGAGGAACGACAGGTTCAGAGAAGGGAGCGATATGGACCATTGGATCTGGGCACAATAGAGAAGATCAACGGTGGAGAATCAATCACGCGATCGCATTGGCTGGAGGCTAAAAACCATAAAAACAAGTAAAAGTGTGTTTTGCAATGAAAATTTGCGATGAAATTAAGCGCTTAGTGCCTGGTCATGGCACCGGTTATATGTGGAAAAGGAGCTGGGGCTTAAGGCCGAAAGGGGCTTAAGGCCTTATGGAAAATTAAGGTTTTTAGGTGAAAATGAGGGTTTTTCAGAGGTTTCTTAAGGTTTCGATAAGAGTAGAAAGGGGTTTTAAACCTTATAAAAGCATTTTACAAGGCTTTAAAGGGGATTTTGAGGGAATGAGAGGTAAATGAAAGGGTTTATGGATGAAATGGAGAGGGAAAATGGAGAAGGGAAAATGAGGGAAAATGGAACTTCATGAGCAGTTTTTTCCTTTGGTAAACAATAGTTTTTTCAGCATTATGAGGGAAACAACAGTGAAGATTAACTAAAGGATTAATCATCTTCATAAGACTTTAAGAACTCACAATTTGGAAATGAATTGTTTCTTCAAGGCTAAAAATATTTAGCCACCATTTGGTATAACAAATTTTTATAGGTGGCTAACAACGACTCCAACTTGGGATGGCAGCTCCTTGGAAGTGTCAAGAACCTCAGACATGTCTTCTCTGGAAGGTGATCAATGCCTCATCCATTGGGCTGCAATTTTCCTTTCCCTTTGCTGATCTTCTTTTGATCTGACAATGTTAGCAGCCATTAAAAACAATGGAATTCTATCAAAACAAGATTTCTACCTACCCAATCTTAATGATCTAATGTTTTTTCTTCTTTCAAAGTGCATTTGGATTGGAAAACTCTTTTTTCAAACATTTTATTCTTTTGAAAGCATAAAACTAGTCTATTTCTACCCTTATTTCTCCATGAATTTAGATTAAGCAGTTGAGTTCATAAGCTTCTCTATCTAACTACACTCTATCAAGATTAGACTGTCTGACAGAATTTATTCTCTAAATTCTAAAACAAAAATTTAAAAGAAAACAAGCCAGGATTGAACAATCTGACTTGTTGCTGATCTATGGCATAAAAACAAGCTGCACATAGACTAAAATCTGTAGAAAATTAAAGTAAAAATGGTGAAGGCTTAAGATCTGAACACTAAAGAACATCCTTCACTTTTCTTCAGCTCTTTTTTTAGGCTTGTTTGAGTTGTTTTTCTCTTTATTCTCTGGTTCAAGTTTGATCTTTTTGGAACCAGTTCTTCTATATTTGGCTCAATATTTTAAACAGATTAGAGCCAATTCTTCCATTGAAATCCATAGTTTCAGATTTTGAGCTTGTTTTAACCTTTTTTCTTCTATCCTAATCTACCTAACTGATAAGCTAAGATTAAGATGTTTGGAAAATCTATTTCACTATCCTATCAAGAGTAAATTGAAAACTAATTAGTCATGATTAGTCTATATGACTAACTAGGAGTGTGTGTTTTTTTTTTAGGAGTGGCATTTGAGCGTGCACACTTTCAGACTTTGTTTCTCTTTTTGGTATGGGGCTGTACCTTTCTTGTTTTTACAATCTGCCCTCTTTTATTTTGTATTTTTTTTGTCTTTTTTCATATTCTAACTTTGAGTGCAGTGATGGATATTATATTCACAGTGAGAAAAAATAAAAAGGCTTCGAAAATGATATGGTCAAGAAAAATAATGTTTGAGCATCCTGCCATTGACAGGACCCCAAAAAAGTTCAGCTCTATTCAATTCTTACAAGAAATAAGCATTTTTACTAGCAGTAGAATGAATGAGATGAGGGCCAAGCCATAAGTTATCAAATTTCTCATGCTTTTCCTTATCTTCTCTCCTTGAATCCCACTTTAAAACTTTGTCACCAATGTTGAAATCATTGACCTTTATCCTTCTATCAAACAAATTCTTGATTCTTTCTTGATTTTGTAATGCTCTGTTGTAGACTTCCTCTCTGGTTTGCTGAAGATGTATGGTCTGATTAATTCTTCTTACCATGTCATTTTCTTCAGACTGTACTTCTTGGATCAACTTCATAATTGGCACTCCTAAGCTGGTTGGAAAAATTGTATCTACACCATAAACAAGCTGGTAGGGTGACATTCCAATAGATTTTTTAAGTGTTAATTTGTCAGCCCAAAGTGCATGTACTAGCTTTGTGTGCCATGATTTCTTATCGTCCTCCAGCAACTTCTTGATTATGTTTACCAAACTCTTGTTTAAGGATTCTGCCAGCCCATTACCTTGAGGGTAATAAGCAGTAGAATGACCCAATGTAATCTTATATTTGTGACAAAATTCAACCATCTTTTTGGATCCAAATGCAGCATCATTATCAGTGATAATCTTCCTAGGATAGCCAAATCTAGATAGGATATGATTTTCAAGGAATTTTATGATGACAGAGTCATTGGCTTGCCTAGAAGGGATGGCTTCTATCCATTTGGTAAAGTAGTTTGTCGCAGTGAGAATCCATCTATGTTGGGCAGATGAGGGTGGATGGATTTCCCCTATGAAGTCTAGACCCCACTACTGAAAATGAGCTTCAACAGTGATTGGATGCAAGGTCAAAGGAAGCAATTTTATTTTTCCTTCAAAGAGTTGGCATTTATGACAGGCAATAATCATTTTATGGACATCTTGAAAGAGGGTGGGCCAAAAGTAACCAACTCTAAGGATTTTATTAGTATTTGTCTTCTAATAGAGGTGGCCTCCACATTCTCCTTCATGGAACTCATGCTTGATCTTATCTGCATGATTCTCAGGAAAAAATTTAAGCAATAATCCACTAGAATTTTTCCAATAAATACATTTATCCAAAATGCAGTAATTTACAACTTTTAACTTTAAAAATCTTGCCTTTGTTTTAGACAAACCAGGAGGTGTAGTAAAATTGAGAAAAAACATATAAAATATCAGCATACCAAGATGAATTCAAGAAATGATCTTCAATAATGGGAGTTGACAACTCCTCTTGTTCATCTAATGCATTTATTTGGTTTATATCAAGAGCTTCAAAATTAGATTCAGCCATTAATCTTTCTAGTCCTTGGTCTTTTATGAGCTTAGTGGGCTTGATTTCTAAATCATATTCAAGTATCACAACTATCCACTTTCCTCTTTTTCCATTTGGGTGCTATGTTAGAATGTCTTTTACAACTGAGTTTCGCACAAATGTAATTTTGTGGGAGTGTAAAATGTAAACTCTGAAGTCTTTTAAGGATTTGACTAAGGAAAAGGCTTGTTTTTCCATGATATTGCACTTCAGAGGTGCATCTCTCAATGCCTTACTAAAGAATTCAATTGGCTACTCTTGTCCCTTTAGATTTTTCTGTAATAGGACAACAACCACTGTATGTTCTGATGCAAATGAAAAAAATGAAAAAATATTTTGTAAAGTCAGAACTTATAAGAACTTGTGTTTTGGTTAATGCTTGTTTTACTAGTTCAAATGATTTCTTTGCTTCTAAGGTCCATTTAACTCCTTCTTCCTTTTTCAACATGTTTGTTATGTTTCTAAGGATTTTAGCTAAGTTGGGTATAAACCTTCTCAAGAAATTAATCTTCCCAATGAAATATTGAAGTTCGTTGATGTTTCTAGGATGATTGATTTGCAATATACCCGCAATCATTTTTGGGTCTATCTTTATTCCCTCTTCTGATATGCTGTGTCCAAGTAGTTTACCTTCTTGGAGACCAAACATTTTTTTCTTTGGATTTGAATATAACCCATATTTTCTACATTTCTCAAAGACTTTTCTCAAGTGTTCTAGGTGTTCTTCATATATTTTGGAAAAAATAGTGATATCATCAAGGTAAATAATGATGAAGTAGCCTAATTCTTCCGAGAATGCAATATCCATGGCTCTCTAAAATGTAGCACCAACATTCATTAAACCAAAGGGAATTTTGACATACATAAAAGTACCCCAAGGTGTAGTAAAGGTTGTTTTGAGTTGATCATCATGATGTACTAATATCTGATTGTATCTTGAGAATCCATCTAGCAAAGAAATTATTTTAGAACCAACTACCTTTAGTAAAATGTGATCCATATTAGGTAAAGGGTAGTTATCATTTAATGAGGCTTTGTTTAAGTTCCTAAAGTCAATACAAAGACTTATCTCTCTTGTTTTCTTCCTTATTGACACTAGATTAGACACCCACTCTGAGTATCTAGTAGGGACAATAATTCCAGCTTCATACATTTTCTTGATTTCTTTCTCAACCAAAGGTAATTGAACAATGTTTATTTTGTGCAATTTTTGTTTAAAAGGTTTTTGGTTTTCTTTGAGGGGTATCTTGTGCTGAATTATTTATGTGTATTAGGACTTTAGATCCTCATAAATTCATGCAAAAACATCAGAAATTTTTTTAAACAACTCAATGTATTTCAGCTTGATGTGAGCTGGCAAAGTTTTAAACAATTTGATAATTTTTGGTTTTGTACACTGCCTATGTTACACTCTTCTACTTCAGTTTCAATAGGCTCCAGTTTTGGTTTCTTGGCAACATCATTGAAATCAAACAATTCTTCTAAGGGGACCAGACCTTTTGGAAAATTTTGAGTGTTAGATTGCAGCATTTCTAAGTCTTCTTTTTGTAAATCTGCACTAATCTCTTTGTTATGTTCAAGTTTATTAGCTAATAGATTTATAATAGAAATTTGTGGAGAGTTTACTTCTTCATCAAGTATATTTTCCTCAGTAGTACAGTCATCCTCATACTATGAATCTAAACTTGGTAGCTCAAATTCATTTATCGACTGTAGGAAGTCTTCTATTTGTTTATCTCCATCAAACACTTGCCAATATTTTTCATTATCTGGGACAGTTGGTCGAAATTTGATTTGAGTTGCACATTTTTTAGTTTTATAAGGAGTTAGGCATGTTCTAGCAGCAAAAGCTAAACCATTAGCTTGGATATTTTGGTTTCTTGGGACAAAGATAAGTTTGAATTCCTCAAATGTTTTCAATAAATCCACGACATCATTTCTATAGGCTCTAAGCCTAGGATGTTTTGCACTGTATTCCCCATTCACTTGCCTAATTATTAGTTCAAAATCACCATGAACCTTTATTCTTCTGGCCCCTAATTTCTTCAATAAGTGCAGGCCTAAAAGGAGGGCTTCATACTCAGCTATGTTATTGGTGCATTGAAAGTTTAATTTGCATGAATTCCCTTCAGTATGATTTTTCGTTGTATTTTGAAGCCACACTCCTGCACCTGCATCATTCTTAGTGCAAGATCCATCAAAGTTCATACTTCAAAGAGGACTAGTTTCAGATTCACTAGTTTGACTACTATCCTCTTCATCTAGTGTGATTTTGGATTGTTCTTGTAGATTAGCACTATGTTGAATTTGTTTTATTCCTCATGTTTTTCATTGTGTTGAGGAATTTTCTCTTGACTCTCAAGGTTGAAAATCAATGGATGACTGATTTTCAACTCTAAACCTGTGATTTGTTTGCTGTGATTTTCTGATTTGGCAAATTTTTTTGACACTTCTGTCTTGTCTTCCTCTTTTTCTATATCTGCCACGAATTTAGTTAAGGTTTCTTGGTCACTGAATGTTTCATCATTGAAAAGGATAAATGAATCAAGGCCTGTATGTACAGAATAAAGGGGAGATTTTTGTGGTCTCTCTTGGCTGGTAACCATGTATTGCATATGAGATTCCCTATAAAGTCTTCTAGTTTTATTAAAAAAAGGGATGGTAGCATATGTCATATCCATTTGCATTGTTCCTTGTAACTTAGCTCCCCACGATCTTGATAACAACATACCATACTTGGGGGGTACATAAACCACTACAATATCCATTACTAAATATTTGGCTAGAATTTGTTCTAATTTTACACAGAGGTCTTTGATCAAACCTAAACATTTCACTTTGCTTGAGTCAAAGGAGTAAATATCTTTGTATGGTCTAGTGATTTCAAAGCCTAGGCTCTCCATTACAGCTTTGGGAATTAAGTTATGAGAGGCCCCTGAATCATGCATAGCGTTGTGTAAAATTTTGTCATGAATCTTTAAACTAATATAAAAAGGAGGAACTGGTCCTTCTTGATATCTACCCTCAATCTTAGGAGCAAATATGAGCTGTGGTTGGTAATCATTAAGATTGACAGTGTCATTATTATCTTCTATGTTAAAATTCTTCAAAATTTGGGATCTATACATATCTTGGGTAGCTAATTTAGCGAGAGGAATAGAGATTTTGATTTTGGCAATTTCCTGCTCCAAACTAAAAGGCATTTGATTTTTTGAAATGCTTGTTTTAGCCTTATTAACTACCACTCTATCAGCAAAATCAGTTTGTTGATTTCCTCTATTTACATTGGTCAAAATAGTTTTGATAGGAGCACTAGTTGAAGTACTAGCACTACTAAAATCTGCACTCTATTTTTCATTAATTTGAGTGTCTTTTTCTTTGTTTTTATCATAATTACTAGCCACTATTTTTTCTTTCTATTTTGTAACTTTGGGTTTATTTACAGGGCTGCTTTTTGCAGAATTTTGAGGTCTTAGTCTTGGGAGTTTCCTGATTGATTTTACTCCTAAGGTCATATTCTCTTGGGGTTTCTATGATGACATTTTCCAATTATTGATAATAAAATTCATCTTCTGCTCCTTTATCATCATATGAGTGTGTATAGACCTTGTTTCCTATTGTAATGAACTTCAAAATCATCATTGTCTACTCCCAACATGTTTATGTCATCTTCCTCTATTTTTTCTATTGTTTCTTCAACCTCACTCACATAATTTTGATGAAAATGAGGTATAGTCTCCTGATCAGGGTCTCTTGGTCTATTTTGAGGCTGATTTCTCCTGAAATTTTGATTTTGGTTTCTGTTTTGAGGAGCTGATTGATTTTGACTTGCTTGTGTCTCTCAAGCATGCTCATATTTTTCATCATCTCCTCCATGATTCTTTCCATCTTTGAGCTAGATGTGGAAGGTGTAGATTCCTCTCTAAAGGACACTTTCTTCTCATTCCTCATTATTGATCTTTTCTCCATTAAATTAACTTCCACAGCAAGAGATCCTTTTTGCATATCTTCAAGAGTCAAAGGATCTCTCTCTCTCAGATGATAGGCCATTTCAGGATCAAATCCTTTAGGAAACTTGTTTAAAGCTGACCCTTGTGGAGGTTTCAATTATGGGGGAAGAGCATTATACACACTATTAAATCTAGTGCAATAAGCTTGGACACTTTCCCCAGTATTTCTTTTGAGGCTGTTGTAATCTGAAAGTATTTACAGAGGGTTTTTCTTGACTTCCCACTTGTTTAGGAATAACTGATGGAGGGCTTGAAATTCATTGATACTGTGAGGGGCTAAGCCTTTGAACCATTTTATTGCTTCTCCCCCTAAGCTTTGAGAAAATAATCTAAGTTTGACAGACTCATCATCAATATTATTCTTGTCAAAGTAGTCATTAATCCTATCCACATGTTGTGAAGCAGCAGTAGAACCAATGGAATCATGTAATGGTATTTTGGACTAATATTCCTATGGTATATTGACTAGAGGTAAAGGAAGGAGTAGGGGAGAATACCATGTTGCCATGATAGGAGGTTGTGGGAAAATTGGGGGGTTTACAAGTGGAGGATGTGAAAATGGAGGAGGTTGATGGAATGATGTGGTTTGAACAGTGGGGGTATGGATAACAGAGGCGGATGGACCAGCAAGAGATTGTTGAGTAGATATAGGATGAGAGAAACCAAAATTATCCAAAAAATGTAAATCAGGTGGAGTAGTTTCTCTGCTACCAGGATGTTCATCTCTATATTGGGATGAAGGTGAGGACTCAAAATATATCTGATATATATCATCAAGTGACCTAGTTTTGAATGTTTTTCTTAAGTCAACTTGTGAATCTTGTAGAGCTACAAGGTTTTCAGGAACAGAAGTATCTCTTTGGAGTGTTCTAACAATAGTTGAAGCTTTGGCCTTAGGAGACTTCCTAAGTATTCTTTTAGGATTATCAACTATCTCTGGTGGATTTGGGTCAGGGTGGGCTCTAGTATGCACTCTTTTAGAAGCCACTATGCTAAGTTTTTAGACTCAACAACAAGAAAATTTTAACCAAATATGACAATCTTTAGGAGGCTAACTGATCTTTGGCAAGAAAAATTTAATCTTTAAAGTTTCTTTACTGAGTTTATATGGTGTTATGAGAGTAATGGGTTTCCCAGTGGAGTCTTAAGGTCTGTTTAGGATTGTGGAGTCACCAGGTGGAAATTTTTATCTCTTTTGGAGGTAAAATGTTTTATGGTCACTACAAGAAAAAATCACATTGGTGAGGGTCATGCTTGTGACGGACCTTTAAGGTTCGTCACCAATGTCACATATGGTGACGGTCCTTAAAAAACTGTCACTGTAAGTGTATATAGTGATGGTCCTTTATGGTCCGTCACCAAAGACATTTTCAATGACACTTTTGGTGAGGGTTGTTAAAGGCCCGTCACTAATTCTCTCTTTGGTGACACTTCTAGTGACGAACTTTTAATGACCCTCACCAATGCTCTTTTTGTTACTTTTGGTGACGGTCAAAAAATGTTCGTCATCATTGATCATTAAAAAACCGTCACTATAAGTGTATATAGTGATGGTCCTTTATGGTCCGTCACAAAAGACATTTTGAATGACACTTTTGGTGAGGGTCGTTAAAGGCCCATCACTAATTCTCTCTTTGGTGACACTTCTAGTGACAAAATTTTAATGACCCTCACAAATGCTCTTTTTGTTACCTTTGGTGAGGGTCATTAAATTCCCATCATCTTTGATCATTCCAATGAGTTTTTGATGACGCTATGTGCCTGTTAATATATTTTTTTTTCAAAAGTTAACGATTTAATACCATTATTATGGAGCATTTTTATAATATTTCCAAAGCCATAGTGATTAGGGTCAGTGAATTTTTTATAAGTAATTAGTGTGTATCATTTCCCTCAAGTAATAACTAGTCGAATAGAGATTTCCTATGAGTCAACACATGATCGATATATATTAAGTTTATTATCTAGCAAATTCCCTTTAGATAAAGTTCCACTATTGTGTGTAGAAAATATATTATTTAATACATAATCAAGCTTTGAAAATTATATTAATGAGAAATACCTAACGATCCTCACCAATCTGGGCATGCCTTAAATTAATGCTTTGGCACACACTAACATTTCTTAGCACCCCACATGTATTGGAACATCTTTGTACTTAGAACATCTTGTGATGACACTTACGCCCAAGCACATGGTGGCATGCGCTAGCACAACATCGAACTCTCCTAACATGTGTTGGCATGCTGCATATAGTCCCTAGCATGCCCTGGAATACCTTGGTTGAATGCATTGACATACATTAGCACTTGGCACACAATGCCACTTGGCATGTATTGGGACCTATTATTAGTGTGCCTAGCATGCCCCTTTTCAAAAAGATAAAGTTCTGACTTATTAACCCTCTTATTGGTTCTTCCTTTTGTTGCCTTGACACATATTGACATACCCTGGTCCCCTGCACCACATCCTTAGCACCCAACATGTATTGGCATATCTTGGCACTATTAATTGGCACATGATATAATTAGCACACCCTGGAACTCCCAAGCACACTTTGGGAATTCTTGACATGCCTTGATATTCCCTAGCATGCCTTACCAATGCTTGGCATACCTTGTTAGTCCCTCCTTGGCATGACAACTAACACTCATTAACACTAGTCTTTGGCGCACGTTCCTCATATTCATTAACTTTCATGAATTTTTACTTAGTGCTCCCTTAATTTTTTTTCCTAGTAATCCTTAACACTCATGAACATGCATTATCACTCTCTAGCACACTTTAGCACTCTTCAACATTCCCTTCCACTCCATAACATGCATAACACTAGTTCTTGACACATATTGGCGCTTGGCACGTGTTGGTGCTTGGAAAGTCTTAACATGTGTGGAATACGTTGAGATGCCTTGGTATGATTTGGCATGGTTTAATATTAAATTTATTTGTGATTATCAGTTGTTGGAAAGTAGATGAGAAGCAATAAAGGAATACTTGGCACTTAGAATGCACTAAGACTTTGCACTTGGCACCTATTGCTGCCTAGTGTTGGTGTGCCTAGCATGCCCCTCTTGGAAAAGGTAAATTGATGACTTATTAACCCTATTATGTGTTCATTTCCTTGTAGTTTAAATTTTTTCTCCCTTTTGTTGTCTTAAAATTCCCTGACACACATTGACACACCCTTGCACATCTTGGCATGCCTTATCACTTGGCACATATTAGCATGTTTGACATGTATTCCCACTATATGGCACATCAAGGGGGTGAAGAGAGATGTAGTCCTAAAGTAGGTTGAGTATGAGAGCGAGTAAGGGTTGCTAAAGGGAGGTCATGATCATCGTCCAAGAGAAAGATCATCATGTGAGTGTTCAGAAGAATGTTGCATACCTTAAGGGTTGGTTTGCAATAGGAAGTAGGATGGCATATTGTTGGTTCTCTTCTGGCAGATCGAGCTTAAGAGAGGTTTCTCATGAGAATCTGGGCATGTGATTTCAATGGTGTCTTTGTGTGAAGGCCGCATCAAATTCTGAAATGTTGAAATTTGCAACAAGAAACAATGAGATTGGAAACCAGAAAGGACAAAAAAAATGCACCCACACTGGTGAGGAATTTTGATGCACCAGGAGTGAGGAATGTGGGGCATCTAATTTATTTTTCCCTTAAATAAATTGGACAATAAATTGTAATTTCATCTCATAATAACTTGTGTAAGTTAATTAATTCATGATTACCGAGTTAGCTCAAGAAATTCAAGTACTTGAAGGTCTAAGATGAGGCATATAGAGGGATTCTAATATTTTTTGTGTCCAGTTGAAGTTGATGCATTAGTCGGGTGCAAGTGTAAGCATTATTCAGGTGCAAGTGTAATTAACTCAATTAAATGCGTTAAAATCAGTTTAACTGGTTCTAACTGAGTTATGAGCTAGTGAGAGGTCTAGTGAATTAAACTAGATTTAATTCACAATGAGTGATCAATCATATAACTGATAATTCACTATTAATAGTTGTATGCATGTCAGTTTCGAGGAATACCCAGTTGAGACAAAGGTTAAAGGGAACATAACTATCAGTTGTATTTAGAGAAAATTTCCCATGTGAAATTATAAAGTAATTGGGATTCCATAATGGATTGCACAATCAAGGAAGACTAATTTTCCTAATTAATAAGAAGTTAATTCCCTAGGATTTCATGAGCAAGGCAGGCTGAAGTAAGGATCAGAATTGGCTAAGTACTAGACCGAGTTTGCCTAGATCAACGGGAGACAATTGACAGAGTGCTGGGAATCTCATGAGATATTAAGCATTAATGTATTGTTTCATGATTCCTTGACTTAATACACAATAGAGATAGAGGAACTTTGAGCAGTTTCTTTCCCAAAATACATCATGTTATTGTGTGATTGATAATTTATTTCTCTTACTTATATGTGATTGTGCAATCATGTTTTGTTTCCGCAAATTGTAGGAAGGATTCAATATCTTGTTTTAGTAGATTACAAGATTAGATTGAATCTCGTTGGTTAGATTTTCTACATGGTATCAGAGCAGGAATTTTTTGGGCGGTGAGTTTTCACAGAATATTTGAATATTTTGGTGTAAAATTTAAAAAAAAAATAGACTATTTGGATTCCTTGCGAAAATATACCAAAATAGAAAAAAAAAATTGGTCGAATCGGAGCTCGGATGAGGGAGATATCATCGATTTAAAATCAACTCTTTTTTAGAAACTTTTTGTAACATCGGGACAATTACACTGTGCACGAGTCAAGAACCTATATGTAATTGAGGTACCAGATGCATGCAAAGCTTTGAGGAGAAAGGTAAAAGTTAGAGTCTTGGTGGTTTAAAAGGAGCATAAATACCTCTCAACATGAATCTTCATGAAAAGCAGTCTTAGAAGGTTGTGGAGTAGCTGCCACAATTGGAAAAGAAGAGAGGAGATTGAGTGGAAGCATCCACTCAAGCAGAGACCTCCATGAATGGGGAATTTCGAGCCAGATGGGAAGAGGGAGCAGCCATACCTCGAGGTGTAAGCTGGAGGGGTGATGTGTAGACATAATCCCAAGATAAGAAATTTGGGCAAGGTCCATTGAGATGGCGTGTCACATGGATCGAACCTTGCTACGAGGAGCCATAGTACAATAGTAGTAGGAAGGATCAGTTAAATTTATGTAGTCAGATGTCAGCAGGACATAAATCAAAGTCACATATGTCAAATACTGGATCACAAATTAGAGTTAGCAATATTTCAAGGGGCACGAATGCAGATGTCAGTAGCAGCGCAAAGAATCCAGTACTAGACAGATGTAGTAGCTAGCAGCAGTCAGAAGATTCTGATGAAAGATGCATTATACTGAGTAAGTTGTTCGGAAGCTATTCAGTTTCAGGATTTTCAGGTGCAAACAACACTAGAGAAGTGTAGCATGCAAAACATTCCAAAGGTACCGAATGGGGATAGATTGAATTCCTTTCTTGTTAAGAGGGAGTATTGAAATTTGCAACAAGAAACAGTGAAATTGGAAAGTAGACAGGACAAAAAAAAATGCACCCACGCTAGTGAGGAATTTTGATGTACCAGGAGTGAGGAATGTGAGGCGTCTAATTTATTTTTCCCTTAAATAAATTGGACAATAAATTGTAATTTCGTCTCATAACAACTTGTGTCAGTTAACTAAGTCATGATGATTGAGTTAGCTCAATAAATTTGATTTAAGGTGATGGAGGTGGATATTGGTGGCCACCCACCTATTCCACTTGGGCCCTCACCATTGTCTCTTTCAGTTTTTCAGTTTCCTTAATTATAAAACAATTTACTATTTTTGTCAGTTTTTCGGGTCCTGAACTTCCAGAGCCATTTTGAGGCCCCAAACAACATTTTTTGGGCAAGAAAGGTTTAGAAATTTCATAGAAATTGCATTATCAGTTGTATTCCTCAGAGAGATATTTCTAATGAGGTATCATGTGCGTCAAACGAAGATCATATGACCAAGTTACGACCTTGGAAAGTTGGCTGCCCAACTAACCGCAACGGGGCCCATAAACTCTTGGTGTTACATCTCCTAGGGTTAGGGTTTTGGTTGTTTAGGATTTTATCTTATTTCTTAATAATAAAAAAGACCCTTCATCCTTATTGTAACACAGTTCAGAGGAAAATAACTGTCAGTTGTATTTATAGAAAATTTCTCGTGTGCAATTATAAAGTCATTGGGATGCCATGATGGATTGTGCAATCAAGGAAGGTTGATTTTCCTAATTAATATGGAGATAATTCCATATGAATTGCATGAGCAAGGCAGGCTGAGAATTGGCTAAGTATTAGACCAATTTTTCCTAGATCAGCAGGAGACAATTGGCAGAGTGTTGGAGAATCTCAAGAGAGATTAAGCATTGTATTGTTTCATGATTCCTTGACTTAATACAAAATAGAGATAGAGGGTTTTGAGAAGTTGCTTCCCCAGATACATCTTGTGTTGTGCGATTGATAACTTGTTTCTCTTACTTATATGTGATTGTGCGATCGTGTGTTGTTTCCACAGATTGTAGGAAGGATTCAATATCTTGTTTTAGTACATTACAAGATCAGATTGAATCTCGTTGGTTAGATTTTCTACATGAAATAGAAGAGAGGGTTGATACCATATTTTCTTGTGGTGGTTAGTAGGTCGCAAGGTCTGTGATAAAGACCAACATAAATGGAGGAGGGATTGCATTGTAATTTAGAGCCATAACAGAAGTCGACACATACGTAATATTGACTGATTTAACCCTATTTTGAGGATCGACATTGAGATCTGAAGTTCATGTCAAGATTCAGTCAAAGAAATGCCCAGAATCTATGGATCCATATGAGCTAGGTCGAGTCTCTTATGGAGGCAAGAGTCGTGTTTTTTCTATGTGTGTATAGGGTTTGTTCTACAACAATTAGAAGTACATAAGTATAATGCCCTAGTTAGGACAGTTTCCTAGCATGTTTAGTTCATAAGGTATGCCCTTAATACTGTGACAAATTTGCGTAGAAGAAGATGGGTTGTGACCCTTAGAGCGAGGTTTATTTCTGCAATAAAGACCACAAATCTAGAAGATGGTTTGCAGATTCAGTATGTGTGGAGACAATAGATCAAAAGGAGGGTGGAACCTGAGCAGAAGAAATGTGTCATATGAAGAATGGATTGACATGTAGAGGAGTTGATTTTGGTGGACTTTCCATAGAGTTTTAGACAAATATCTGAAGAAACCTATAAAAAATTAGTAAATGGACTGTTAGTGGCTGATTTGTGACCCTAGTTCAGTTATCTACAGATTGTTATAAGTATGATAAGAGGATTACTTCATATTTGTTCGTAGACTGGATAAAAAAGATCAAATTGTCGATACACAAGAACAGTGATCTTGAGAGGACTCAAACCCTTGTTAGGTGGCAGATTTCAAGAGCCCTAGATGAAGACAATATTGTGAGCCCTAGATCAATAAAAAGAATTGACTGTGCTTGGACAGATTGATGGTATTCCAAGTACAGTTGGAGGGTTGTTAGGTTACTATCAAAGAAGAGCCCTAACTCTTGTTCTAGTGAAGGACAACAAAATTGGTAGAAGGGTAGGTGTATAGGGCCCAAGGATGTGCAGAATTTGGAGGACTAAAGTAACAGTCAAGTGGGCGAACCAACTAGCCCTAGTTCACTATATTGTAGAGGATTGATTCAGAGAGAAGAAGGGCAGCCTCCATAGCCCTGGACTTCTCATCTTAGAGCTGCAATATGGCAAAAGTGGGCATACCAAAGAGTTGTTCACAAATGGAATTGTGAACAACTTGTTACCACTCAAACTAGTAGTGGACCTAAAAGGGGTTCCTAAGAGGGAAATTACTAGGACAAGGGAAACAATGGAGGCTTAGCCCATTGTCACCACAACTAAGGCTCCGTGCTCTTCATGGAATTTCACCGATGGGTGGAGTATCAGTAGTTTAGGAAGCCAATTGTAGAGTATAGTTCAATGAATAGGTGGGAAGTGACCCTCGAAACCCTTTCCCTAAGATAAAACAAAGAGTGGGAATTGCTTTCCTTCTAAGCAAGTGAATTTATCTTCTAGGGAGAGAAGAGGGGGATTGAAGGATTGAGGGAGAAGAAAAAGACTTATAAAGAAAGTTCTCAATCCCTAAAATCCTTTGGGAACTTGGATTCCCAAATGGTCGTTGATGAAAGGCCTTTGACACCAAATGGGACCACACGGGGCCAAGTGGACCCAACCCAGGTTCGGGGATGGAATTTAGCAACCAATGATGTTCCTATACTGGACAAGGAGAGGGGAAAGGATCAGACAAGAGTTTTTACTTCGATAGGTCAAATTGATCCTACTAGGTTCTATCCTTGGGACCACTTAGGAAAAAATTGATCCTAGAGCTAGGGCTTGAGGTATCTGAATATTCCACCGTCGAAATTGGCCCAAGTTCTGAGAGTGAGGGTACCCAACAACGCACCTACCTCTAGGAGATATAAGTTTTCCTCTAGCTATATTCCTAGGAAATTGTTGCCCTAGGTGACCTAATGGGGCTAGACCTAGGAAATGTGAAAATTTTCTTTAACTCTAAATCTCCAAATTCATCAAATTATATCTTGTATTCAAACCGGATCCCCTATGTTAACCATTCTGAAGATAAGGCTGAGAAATTACTATAGAACCATGACCTACATGTAGTGATATTATTCTGTGAGCAGACAACCTACTTTTGAGAAGACGCGGAAAGGTAAACACTCTCTGCCAAGATTTTCCATACAGCCCAGGTTGAGCAACCACATATACATCACCAGCTTTTTCTCTTCAGATTTGTGACTTAGAAGAGCTTTGTCTGACCACCTCCAGGTTGCTCCCAGAGTCACCCAGGCAAGCCCTCTCAACATCATCCTCTTTCTGTAGTACCTAATTAGTAATTTAATTAACCATAACAGTTTCTTTATCATGCAGGTATTTCAAATATATTGCCAATAAGCATAAAGCTTTCATGTTAAACAATCACGTCAAAAGACTTTAGACTATGATGAAAAAAATACAAAGAAACCTCACCAACACTCAAAGGACAAACAAATTCAAACCTCTACAAAATATAAATAGATATCTGATAAACTTCATTCCACCACAAAAATGTGCTTAACTAAAGAAAATTCTAATTACTATGCTTTCAAGACAAAGCTTTCAAGGGAAGTGATGTTATAAACAAACCCCTAACAGCTCGTGAACAATCAATGTGTATAAGTAGACCATCATAAGGCTCATTTTAAACATCATTATTATCATTTTATAAATCATTTTTATCAAATCAACAAGAAGCAAGCAACAATTGCATTCAATTCCACTGAAGCAAAGTATATGGCAGTTTCATATACTTATTATGAAGCTATCTAGAATTGCAACTTGATTGTAGAGTCAACCAATCACTTGTTGAAGCCCAATATTGTCTCTTGTGAGAATCAAAGTTACATCAAGCTCTATGAAAATCTAATGTGTCATAACCATTTCAAACACATTGATATTCAATAAAATTTCCTAAGATTCCAAGTTCATTAGGGATTTGGTAGTGTTGGACCACATTCTGACAAAGTTGCATATGGTTAATAGTTTGAAAAAGCTCCTAACAAAGGAGAAGTTGCATATGGTTAACGCTAGTCATATCTGTAGAAGGAATATTATAAGCATAATTTACCAGATAAACAAAAGAACACTATCAAAGGAATAGTCATGAGAAATCAGGTTGCACAAAGGATATTTACATGTACATGATTTTCTAAAATTTTAAACACCAGCCCAAGGAAAGAAAATCAAGGGGAGGGCTTGCTGCTTCATCAAAGCACTGATCCTAAGATTTGCCTAACAGAAACAGAAAAAAAATGCAGCAAACCAGAATTTTCCTGCTATGAAATGACAGAAATATTGCAGACTAGACACTTGTTTTTCTAAAGCAACCACTACTTGATGTAGGCCTCTTGATAACTGTGACAACACTTTAAACTTCCCAGCTCATATATTTCTTCATACTCTTCTTGTATAAACAATTCATACCATCATTTTCATACTTTTAGAAGCAAGGGTTTCCATATGTTTTTGAATCTAAAGAGGGAGAAAATTTTACACTTTAAAACTACCAACTAAACCTATAAATCTACAAACAAATTTTAAAGTCCAAGCCTACTTCATTCTTTGATAATCTTACTGATTACTCTCTTTTTCAGTGATGTTTGCATTATGCCTTGAAAAATATAAGTTAACTTGGTGTAAAATTGTAAATTGATAATTCCAGTTGGCAGCATTTCAAGACTTATGGACAAGAAGTGGACATATATTAGTTACTGCATTCAAAGAAAAGTGCTCCCCACAGATATTATAAATACCTGGAAAATGCTACATTTGACTTCAATATCCATACTCTGAGAAGCATACTCTGTTTTTGAGGAGTACAAGCTTTTCTCTAAACACTTGGAAATAGTCTCCTCACTAAGTCCTGTGCTAACATCCTTACGATGTATGATGTATTTATGTAGTTTTTTTATTAAGAAAAATAGAGATTTATGCAAATAAGTGTGCATTCACATTAAATAACTACAAGTACTCTACTAATTATACACAGGGTATGTGTGTGAACTTCATTCTTGTTGGTTTTGCTGGCCATTCTGGGTGCATGCTCAATTATCAACAGGTTTACCAGGGTAGCTGGAGAACCTTTTGGGATGATTTTGTTCAGAGAACTTATCAGTGAGATGATTTTGTTGTTTAGATTTAAAAAGAGTCTTTAGTAGGTTATGCACTTAAGGCACACTCAAACCTAAAGGCTTTTCTCTTGGCCTTAAGTAGTCTTGTGCTGATTGTATATTATTTGTGTTAATCACATTTTTATATTAATTTAAGAAGCATAGTAAGTAGCGTAAAAGAGAGGCATAAATTTTATTTTGTGCCGTGTTAGGTTCTGGAAATGCGACAACATGTGAGAATTAATGAACCAAAACCTCTCATTGCAATTATGAACCAAAACATAGTGCCATAACACTTACCTTATGTGACCCTGAAATATTGATTTGTCCATCAAATTTGTGGACATTAGTACATATATATAGTGAGCCTATCTACCCTACACTGATATGACCTTGAAATTTGAGTATACTTGACTGAGATATCATATTTGACGAAGTTTGATACATTGACATATTGTCATGATGCATTGGTCTTAACATTGACACATTCAACCTCCATTGACATTGAAATTACACATAGACCACAATGTAAGATAGACCTTTGGCATTTAGACTTCACAAGTGTTTTGGGCATTGATATGTTGACCTTAGGTTAGTAGCAGTATCCAATTTCCTTGAGCTATTTCATCCTACATCTTAAATCTTATACCCTAAAACTTTAAACACATTATACCAAAATGTGAAGGCTTTAAACCTTGAACCCTGCTTATTAAGAAATCTGAACACAAAAATGCCCTTTAAAGCCCCAAAATCCGTGATGGACATTGGTTAAAATGTCCTCAAGAGATATTCAACCTGCCTACAAGGGTAGTTATGCACACAGATATTCATAAATAGCCCATTGTAAGTTCACATTCCATGCTATGACCCAATTACCTTTTGAAAAATACTAAAAGCATTGCAGTATGCTTAAATATCCCATTGGGCGTACACATTCCA
This sequence comes from Pinus albicaulis, assembly GCA_034641835.2. Lineage (NCBI taxonomy): Eukaryota > Viridiplantae > Streptophyta > Pinopsida > Pinales > Pinaceae > Pinus > Pinus albicaulis. Next base: position 872,684,695 of record CM076584.1, on the reverse strand, counting down.
TACTATGACCCAATTAGCTTTTAAAAATGATTATAATCATTCTAGTATGCTTTAAGAAATGACCTTTTGAAAACGATTGTAAAAAAATGGTGAAACACTTGAGGAGCTTTTGGAATTATAGATAAACTGCACTTAAGAACTCTTTGATATCTCTTGGAAATATACGAGAAATTATTCTGAGAATCATTGCAGTATGCTTTAACTGGTCTTTTGAAAATGATTCTAACAAAAAAGGTAGCACACTTGAGGAAGTTTTGGCATTAGAGATAAACTCCACTGAAGGACTCGAGATATCTCTTAGAAAAATAAATTTGTTCTAAATTACTAGGAGGCTGTTGGAAAGGATTTTGTAGCTTCATGTACATTCAAGTTCCATATATCAATTAGGGGCCTTGCTCTGATCTACACTTTGACAGAGGCAAACTTCATTTCACTATATCTATATCGCAAGGAGATGCAAGTTTTTTGTGGGAAAGGGATTTGAAGATTATTGATTGTCTGTGAAAGTAATAGACCTCATTGAAATCTACCATATGTGCACTCCATATTGTTGCATCTAGAGTTGATTTCCTCCATAGGAAGTCTAATACGAGTCAAGTTGTCTTTGTGGCATAACTAATAATATATGAAAGGAATAGTTTTCATGTAATAGTATTGACTAACAAGCATTCATTGAAGGCATATTAACATTCACCCCTTGAAAAAATTCATTCTTTAAATTTTCCAATCACTTAAGTTATTCAGATGAATCTTCCATTGAAATTGGTCAATAATTCATAGAAAATATGGGGAAAAAATAGCAATAGGATTAATAAAAGCTTAATTTTTTTCTTGCTTGAGGCTTTACTAATAAATGATATTAAAAACTGAGTATCAAAATGCACTGCAGATTGAATCCTTACCGCAGTTCAAACACTGTCATCCACTGCAATATGTGGCATCATCCATTCTATTTTCGGAGGTCAGCCTTTGTTAATTCTTGGGGTGCCTGAAACTACTGTGCTTATGTATACATTCATGTAAAAATTTGCCAAAGATAGAGAAGACTTAGGCCCAAAGTTGTTTCTGGCTTGGACAGGGTGGTATGTAATTCAAATTTTATCACCTTGTGTCAACGAGTTACAAATTCATTCTAAATTGCAATAGTAGAATGTTTGATACCTGCAGTACGATGTATTCCTGTAGTATTTTTATTAAGAACAGTAGAGATTTATGCAAATAAGTGTGCATTAACATTAAATAACTACAAGTACTCTGCTGATTATACAAAGGGTATGTGTGTGGAATGCATTCTTGTTGGTTTTGCTGGCCATTCTGGGTGCATGCTCAATTATCAACAGGCTTACAAGGGTAGCTGGAGAACTTTTTGGGATGATTTTGTTCAGAGAACTTATCAGTGAGATGAGTTTTTTGTTTAGATTTAAAAAGAGTCTTTAGTAGGTTATGCACTTAAGGCACACTCAAACCTGAAGGCTTTTCTCTTGGCCTTAAGTAGTCTTGTGCTGATTGCATATTATTTGTGCTAATCACATTTTATATTAATTTAAGCAACATAGTAAGCAGCGTAAAAGAGAGGAAAAAATTTGATTGTGTACTGCCATGTTAGGTTCTGGAAATGATATAACATGTGAGAAGTAATGAACCAAAACCTCTCATTGCAATTATGAACCAAAACATAGTGCCATAACACTTACCTTATGTGACCCTGAAATATTGATTTTTGCATCAAATTTGTGGACATTATTACATATAGACAGTGAACCTATCTACCCTACACTGATATGACCTTGAAATTTGAGTATACTTGACTGAGATATCATATTTGATGAAGTTTGATACATTGGCATATTGCCAGGATGTATTGGTCTTAACATTGACACATTCAACCTCCATTGACATTGAAATTACACATAGACCACAATGTAAGATAGAACTTTGGCATTTAGACTTCACAAGTGTTTTAGGCATTAATATGTTGACCTCAAGTTAGTATTAGTATCCAATGTCCTTGAGCTAGTTCATCCTACATCTTAAATCTTAGACCCTAAAACTTTAAATGCATTATACCAAAATGTGAAGGCTTTAAACCTTGAACCCTGCTTATTTAGAAATCTGAACACAAAAATACCCTTTAAAGCCCAAAATCCGTGATGGAAATTGGTTAAAATGTCCTCAAGAGATATCCAACCTACCTACAAGGGTAGTTATGCACACAAATATTCATAAATAGCCCATTGTAAGTTCACATTCCATACTATGACCCAATTACCTTTTGAAAAAGACTAAAAGAATTGTAGTATGCTTAAATAGCCCATTGGACGTGAACATTCCATACTATGACCCAATTAGATTTTAAAAATGATTCTAAGCATTGTAGTATGCTTTAAGAAATGAAATTTTGAAAACGTTTGTAAAAAAATGGTGAAACACTTGAGGAGCTTTCGGCATTATAGATAAACTGCACTTAAGGAATATTTGATATCTCTTGGAAATATAAGAGAAATGATTCTGAGAATCATTACAGTATGCTTAACTGGTCTTTTGAAAAAGATTCTAACAAAAAAGGTATCACACTTGAGGAAGTTTTGGCATTAGAGATAAACTCCACTGAAGGACTCGAGATATATCCTAGAAAAATAAATTTGTTCTAAATTACTAGGAGGCTGTTGGAAAGGCTTTTGGAGCTTCATGCACATTCAAGTTCCATATATCAATTAGGGGCCTTGCTTTGATCTACACTTTGACCGAGGCAAACTTCATTTCACTATGTCTATATCACAAGGAGATGCATGTTTTTTTGTGGGAAAGGGATTTGAAGATTATTGATCGTCTATGAAAGTAATAGACCTCATTGAAATCTACCATATGTGGACTCCATATTGCTACATCTAGAGTTGATTTCCTCCATAGGAAGTCTAATACGATTCAAGTTGTATTTGTGGCGTAACTAATAATATATGAAAGGTATAGTTTTCATGTAATAGTATTGACTAACAATAATTCATTGCAGGCATATTAACATTCACCCCTTGAAAAAATTCATTCATTAAATTTTCCAATCACTTTAGTTATTCAGATGAATCTTCCATTGAAATTGGTCAATAATTTCACAGAAATATGGGAAAAAAATAGCAATAGGATTAATAAAAGATGAATTTTTTTCTTGCTGAGGCTTTACTGATAAATGCTATTAAAAACCGAGTATCAAAATGCACTGCAGATTGAATCCTTACCGCAGTTCAAACACTGTCAGCCACTGCAATATGTGGCATCATCCATTCTATTTTCGGAGGTCATTCTTTGTTAATTCTTAGGGTGGTCGAACCTACTGTGCTTATGTATACATTCATGTACAATTTTTTCAAAGATAGAGAAGAATTAGGCCCAAAGTTGTTTCTGGCTTGGACAGGGTGGTATGTACTTTAAATTTGATCACCTTGTGTCAACGAGTTACAAATTCATTCTAAATTACAATAGTAGAATGTTTGATACCTGTAGTACGATGTATTCCTGTGGTATTTTTATTAAGAATAGTAGATATTTATGCAAATAAGTGTGCATTCACATTAAATAGCTACAATTACTCTGTTGATTATACAAAGGGTATGTGTGTGGACTGCATTCTTGTTGGTTTTGCTAGCCATTCTGGGTGCATGCTCAATTATCAACAGGTTTACCAGGGTAGCTGGAGAACTTTTTAGGATGATTTTGTTCAGAGAACTTATCAGTGAGATGATTTTGTTGTTTAGATTTAAAAAGAGTATTTAGTAGGTTATGCACTTAAGGCACACTCAAACCTAAAGGCTTTTCTCTTGGCCTTAAGTAATCTTGTGTTGATTGCATATTATTTGTGCTAATCACCTTTTATATTGATTTAAGCAGCATAGTAAGCAGCGTAAAAGAGAGGCAGAAATTTGATTGTGTGCCATTTTAGGTTCTGGAAATGCTAGAACATGTGAGAAGTAATGAACCAAAACCTCTCATTGAAATTATGAAAAAAAACATAGTGCCATAACACTTACCTTATGTGACCCTGAAATATTGATTTGTGCATCAAATTTTTGGACATTAGTAGACATAGATAGTGAACCTACCTACCCTACACTGATATGACCTTGAAATTTGAGTATACTTGACTGAGATATCATATTTGACAAAGATTGATACATTGACATATTGCCACGATGTATTGGTCTTAACATTGATACATTAAACCTCCATTGACATTGAAATTACACATAAACCACAATGTAAGATAGAACTTTGGCATTTAGACTTCACAAGTGTTTTGGGCATTGATATGTTGACCTCAGGTTAGTAGCAGCATTAATGGGATTAAAAGAAAAGTTAGAAGTAGAAAGAGCTTCATTAATGGGATTAAAGACCATCACCCTAGTTTTACTAACTTAAGCACCAGGTGTCTAATATCACAAAACCAACCTAAGGAGTCAACCTGACACTAAAATCCTCCTAGGGATGAGGCCAAAAGAACTGCTTGATCTGCAAAAAGGAGCAGTGACATCAAAACATGATGAGGAATCACACTATCATTAGCATATGCAAGCTCCTTAAGGACTTGTTCCAGCTTATCAATTTAGATTCTAAAGTGTAAGAGAGAGAGTGCATACGTGCCTGATAAGCCAAATGTGTGCTTCCTTGAGCATCAAAAACAAAGGAATAAGAAAAATATCAAAATGAAGAAAGAAGTTGGCTAACACTAAACAAAAGTAATAAAAAATATCATTCTTAGAGGATTAATATATGGTCCTCAATTATCACTAATTCCAGCATTTTGTTTGTGTCAAAGGTCTAAAATCAGTTCAATCACTAGTCTACTTCAGTTGGTTCCATCCAACCTTGGTGAACTTCAAATATCCTGTTTTGAAGATTTTGAGGCTTGAGCCTAATTTCTTCGGAGCTTGTTCAGTCGTCACATCAAGCCCAGTTTTACCAATAAGGCTTGTTAATATCATCACATACATCCTCTGTTGCATATAAAAACAACCATTGTTTGCAAAGAGTCTTGAAGAAATAGTCTAGTTTCGATTTTGTGAGTGATTCTCAACTGCTTGCATTCATATTTGATATTTACATACTGACAGGTTAATATCTACTTGTCAAATAGTAACAGTTATGGGGGACTCAACTTATGTAACTGCATTAACTACAAGAAATATTAGACATATTAATATGGATAAGTCTAAGTCTGTGCCATGTGAAATTCTACCATCAGGTTTATTTCAGCAGACCAGACTTCAATCGAGAGGTTATTTCCCAAGATTAACAAAGCCATCTTGGAGTTTAAAGGCTTATACTGAGTGAGATAAGTACCTTAAACTTTAAACAAATTCTCTACAGATTTCCTCTATCTTTAGAGTGTTAACCCTCAAAGGGAAAAGATGAGGATGAGCATCAAAAGAGAAATGAAGTAGTGGGAGTGACTAATTGAAATATCCATACAGTCTATATGGCTGAACTAATCGAAATAAGTGAAATTGTTAGAAAAACAAAACATAAAGAAAGGGTACCTATCACATCTTGAAGTGGTCACCCAATTAGTGGAATCTGTATAAGCAAGAGGTAAACCTAAAGATAAATTCAATGTAAAGCGGTTAGGCCCCAAAATCTACTTAAACAATGACACGCTAAGAGGAATATTACATGTATCAAATTGCACTAAAGCATAATAATGTGAACTCTTTCCACTCATATAACCAATACTTCATCACACCATACAAAATTATGGATTTTATGACAACATCAAAGAGCCTCATCATGAAAATATATCCTAAAAGTGAATCTAGAAATATTGCGAATGGGAATGAGAAGCATACCCTTTGCACCAAGAAACTATAAGAGAGACATGTAAATTGCACTCCTAAATGCTATGAATTAGTTGTTCTCTACAAGAAAAGTGAGAAGTAGAAAGAGCTTCATTAATGGGATTAAAGACCATCACCCTAGTTTTACTAACTTTAGCACCAGGTGTCTAATATCACAAACCAACCTAAGGAGTCAACCTGACACTAAAATATTTCTATGGATGAGGCCAAAAGAACTGCTTGATCTGCAAAAAGGAGCAGTGACATCAAAACATGATGAGGAATCAAACTATCATTAGCATATGCAAGCTCCTTAAGGACTTTTTCCAGCTTATCAATTTAGATTCCAAAGTGTAAGGGAGAGAGTGCATATGTTCCTGATAAGCCAAATGTGTGCTTCCTTGAGCATCAAAAACAAAGGAATAAGAAAAATATCAAAATGAAGAAAGAAGTTGGCAAATATCTATCATTAACAAGTGCAGGATGGATAATTTAAATGGTTTCATAGTTGTTTAAGCCTTAATTGAAAGGGATTCTGGCTATCAGCAAAAATCACAAATAGCTTGCAACCCTTACATAACATTTGCAAAGCATGATAAGACAATATATATCTAGCGTGATAAGGTTTATATATCCAGCTTACAAAAATAACCAAACAATAGCAAAAACATTGCAGTACATTTGATGTAAAAAAAATATAGCTTAAAGAAGTATAATAGTAATCATGTATCCAACATCTTAACCATGATATTAATCACAAGTAAGCTATCACAATCTGCGTCCAGAATCCTCAAATGTTTGGGATATTAATTTACCAATTCATTGTTCTCTCTCAATCGTTGATCAATTCAATGTCACTACTCTTCCAACATATAAAAGTGTTAAGTGCATCTGCTAAATACTCGCATCGACTACTTCTACGTTTAAGCTTAATTTCACAATCCGAATCAACCAAGATTGATTGTGGGCACAAAAAATAATATCCTTCTCCTAATACTTCTCCATTGGGCATGACAAAATTTGGTTCAGTGTTTTTTATGTAACCCTTTGCAACCTTCACTTGACCATTAAAATATGTAAGTGAACATTTTTTCCCCTTCAATCCTATATTTGAAGGTAGCAATTGCGGTTGACCCTGCAAATAAACAAATTCTTGTAAGATTCCATAGAATAAAAATATAATATTAAAAAAGAAAATAAAAAAGTATAAAACTTACTAGTGTTATTGAGTCACCAATTGGGTCATGAACAGGTTGTCCTGAAGTCAATGGAGTTTGTTCTAGTGAAGCCTGACTAGGACTTAAGGAACTCTGCTAAAAAATAAATAGTTTGAATGCGATACCATGAAATCAAAAGATGAACGGTTAAGCTACAAAAATAATATTTCATTAATTACATATCTACAACAATACAATCTTGTTCATATTGGCATTGTGCTTTTAAAATTACAATCTTCAAAGATGGCATACATCAACAATTAAATAGCCTACACGTAATTCCTATATTGTTGGTTGGTTCTGGATTAACTCGACCATTTTCTTTTCCTGCCTCCGTGGCAACTTTCCATTGCATTAATTCTTCAATAATTGCCTTCAATATTCCAAGTTCCTTGTCTTTTTCTTTCAATTTTTATTCTGCATTATGTAATTGCCTCTTGTAAGCACGCTCTTTTCCAAAAAAATCAGTTGGAGTAACCCCATAGCCAACCCCACGTACACGACCCCTCCTCTCATTCCCAAAACTATTGCAATGGCATCTTCCTTTGTTGCATATGAAGGAGACACTAAATCATTTTGTATCGATTCAATTTGTTTCTAGCAAAGACAACATTTCAAAAAATACATGTAAGAAACATCATTAATATTTAAAAAAGAAAAAAATTAAATAGATACAAGAATAGGTCGGGAACTTACTATTCTCTCTGCACTAAATGATGACATTGGAATGCCATCCTTCTTTGTATGACATTTCATCCACACATAAGCCCTAGTTACAGGTGCATCATTTTGATTGCAAGTTTGATTCTAGTCACAAAAATTACAATGGTCTAGATAAGTATATTTGCAATTGGTGATTGTGAACAAAAAATAGATTTGGTTACAACTTACAAGGTCATGTTCAACTCTATAGTAACCTCTACGGCCAGAAGTGTGGGTCTCTGGTTCTAATGCCCTATTCTCCTGATTGAATTTTTCCTTCTCCTACAACATACTCAATAAAAAATGGATGCTTAGATTGAAATTGATTATACGCAAGGATTCAAATTCAAATCTCATTTAATGATAACAAGTAGATTTGTCATTCATTTTTACCTTGAATTTAGGGTTAGATCGTATTCTAACAAATTCAATCCAATCAGTTTCATTTACTTCGATAGGAACATTTGTCATCCTCTCCTCATCTGTGTTGTATTTCAAATAATAAATTTTATACAAATTATATCTGTAAGTTCTCAAGCACTGAGATATTGATTTATAACACCATTGCTCCGCTGAAAAGTCTATTTGGTAGGTACGCTACAATAGATAAACAACGAATTATTAGATAAAAATACTTATTTTAAATTAAACTTATCATGCACACGTTCACATAAACCAATGAAATTTAGAAAAAAAAAATCCAATAATAATTTGGTTGATACTCACATTGATTGCACTCCATATGTCTTTTTTAAGTGCTTCAGGCACTTGTTTCCATTCCATGTGTTTGATGCCTACAATCTCTCTTGCAAGGACGCCTAAAAAGGAGGAGAATTTCTCTTAATGTGGACCAACAGGTTGTCCCCTCTCATTAAATTGAATTTCAGGCAATGCAGAGGCCTCTGTAGTGTTTCCAAGGAGGCATTTTGTTGGTCCCCTACCCTTCCTTTCACATTTTTTGTACTATGGGCTTCAATACTTGGATCTTCCCCTTGCAAGCCATGCTCTTGTTGTGGTTGTTATTGCTCCATATCATGATCTATTTGTGATGGTTCTTGCTCCAAACCATAAAGTTGTTGTGATGGTACATGCTGAAAATTTTCTGGAAAACAAATCACACCTTTTGAGACAATAACAATATGAATCTCTTAACATAAAATCTTGAAGTATTTATACAGGAAATATAAAGTTGAAAAATGATCATACCTTCCAATGGTTCATCCACATTTTTCTCAAGAATATGTGCATTAGAATTGGTGTTGACACTAAAGCAACTAGATTCATGTTGTAATGGGGAAACAGATCCTAGTGCTCTATTTTGTGGGTGTTTTTTGATGATGCCACATCAAATGTTGTCATTTTTTTTGGTAATGTGGATTGACTTTGTGGTTTTACTCACTGTTAAAAGTGATATCTTACGATGTCTTTCATTCCTATTGGATACCTACACATATAGATTGCGACACTTAATAAAATTTAGTAATAGATCACTTAAAGTAAAAAATAAAACACAATAATTGTTAAAAAAGCATTGACGTCCAAAACGAAAAATAATTTCTTACCTCAGTATGGATATCCGCAGATAGACTGCATAACAAAAAAAACATTTTTATTAGAAAATCCTTGTCATTTCATAAGAGTTCAATTTCATTTTTGTTCTTAAAGAGAAGTATGAATTGTAAAATTTTATAGTCTAAAGCCACAATGACATTACCTATTTCTAGGGAAGAAATTATAGGGTGGTGTGAATGGGTTCACATATAACAATAATTGAGGAGTTATTTTGCCTAAAGATAAAAAATAAACTATTTCCATGTAAACAACTAGGCTAAAAAAAGTTAAAAACAATTGCTATGTGAACAACTAGGCTGAAAGAACCATTACAGAAGTCCAATATAAAAAAAGAAAGAGAGAAAAGCATCTAACGGTAATCATGTTGAGTGAAACGCTTGAATGATATATTGTAGCAATGGATGCCATGTGCATTTCAATAAAACTCCCAAATTCATTGTGGTTATCATTTTATGGACTCAAAAAAAGGCAACTAAACAATAGAGGCTCATACTTTTCAGGAATAAACCCCAGTTTCTTTGGAATCTGTCTATATTCATCTTCATGTGACTACATTTTAGGCTTATACATAAAATTTGTAGCATACATTGTTGTAAAGAGACCTGTTGTGTCATAAAGCATCATTAAATAAGGATTACAATTTTAATTCTAAGTGAAATAGTTTAGGAAAGAGGGCTAGACACAGATAAAACAAGATGGAATTGGTAGTTGAACAACAGTAGAAGAGAAAATTTCACAGGTTGTTGAACAGCAGTAGAAGAGACAACTGCACGCTAACATACTGGGCTTCTAGTTTTAAAAGGCAAAGGAAAAGGTTGCCATATAAAAAATTATGAAATTCAATGGGTTATCATAAGCAATCCAATTATAAGAGATTCAAAGCAGTCCAGATTCTTTATGTTGTTGGGCCTTTGTTTATAATTTTGGGACTTGAAGAACTATATAAATTAACACAGGTCCATCTGTTGACAATAATCTACAACGATTTGCAATACTTCTAGTTACTTTCTATGCCAAATAAATTCTGAAACTAATGAAGATAATGTCATAATAAAAGTGCTAACATAAAAATGTAATAGTGCAACGCTAACATTTCTAGTAGAGACAACCAACATAAAAATTTCTTGCAAGTCTCATGTTTTTTTGAATTTTTGATTAAGAAAAAGCTAAGATGGGATAACAAATTTCTCTTTAATAACTTATCCATTTTTTAAAATTATTTCCTTAATAATCACGTGCAATAAAAATATACAAAATAACCATATATATAAAAGAAACCAGGGAATACTAGAATTAACAAGGATTTATTCAAACGTTCTTAAGGCATGATAGTGTTTCTTGATAGCACATGCTTCTTGGGTATTTACAGCTTATGAATTACAACCATGGAAGACAACCATATATATACAAAAAACCAAGAAAGACCAAGATTAACAAGGATTTATTCAAATGTTAAAACAGTGTAGAGCATTGTACTGTGAAAACATCGTTTTACGGGTCGACAGATGTAGATCTTATACTGTGAATTTTGAGTGATCGTCCTATATATAATTATGAGCCTAAACATAAAGAGGCAGACAATTTATATGACATAATCTGCCATTGCTTGCAAGACTAAATTAGACAAAATAAGTGTGATGAAGATGAATCATTTTTGGCTTATAAAAGGTCTATTTTCTATATCGAAACCTCCTCCAGTAAGGCAAACACCATATAGGATAGGTTATATGACACAGCTTCAGAATTGACATCAGAAATGATATGATTTCCACCCCAAAATGTTGGTTGAAATTGGGACAAAACAGGGAAAAACTATATATGGTTCATCTTGAAGTTTCGGTTGATTAGTATGGCAGATATATAATTTAGGGACTTAAAGAATTATATAAATTAACGCAAGTCCATCTGTTGACAATAATCTACAGCGATTTGCAATACTTCTAGTTACTTTCTATGCCAAATAAATTCTGAAACTAATGAAGATAATGTCATAATAAAAGTGCTAACATAAAAACGTAATAGTAAACCAACATAACATTCATCAAAAATTGAAAATGCAGTATTATAACCGAACAAAACCCCAAAAAAATTATATTGGGAAATCTGTATTGATCGTTAAAACTTACTTCGATGATAATATTGAACATTTGGAAGGCGAAGGAATAATATGCATGCTAATTCGAAAATCTTGTGACTGAAAATATTTGTATTCTCATATTAAAAGACACTATATGGAATATTATTTCGAAATAAAACTTTGTAAACAGTGTTTTGGCAGGTTGAATGAAATCTGTTGTCACCGATATAAAAGTCTCAAATTGCAGAGCAGTGCTATGCAAAATAAAAGCATGATATAGGGATTTCAATTTAAATAAAAACCAAAAGAGAAAAAAAAATAAAGGAAGCAACGGTGCAACGGCAACATTTATGGCAGAGACAACTAGCATAACGTTTTCTTGCAAGTCTCAATTCTATTGTCACTGATATAGAAGTCTCAAATTGTAGAGCAGTGCTATGCAAGTGAAAAACATGATAAAGGCATTTAAATTTAAATAAAAACCAAAAGAGAAAAACAAATAAGGAAAGCAATGGTGCAACGCTAACATTTCTGGCAGAGACAACCAGCATAACATTTGTTGTACACTAGAAATTTTCTGTACAATGCGGATGATGTCTGTGATTGCTGTACACTAGTAATTTGATGCATTTGCTGAGGAAATACTAACCGTGGTTTTGATGGAGGGGATTAGCATGCAAAAATCTAAAACTGTGGAGGCAATCTAGAATTAAATGTAGATGGCGTGGTTTTGCCTCATAAAAACGGTGGAGGCGATCAAGAATTAAAGCACATGCAGCCAAGCCGAACATGCATTGAGGATAGATGTCACCAACGTGATTCGGGACTGATGTCACCAGCATAATAAAACCAGCACAATAAAAAGGATAATTGATTCAAAAGAATAGATTTATCTGCCTAAATATACATGCACACCTGCTTCACACAAAGAAAAAAAAGACAGCTAAAACATCCAAAATCACAAAAATAACAACTTAAAATAATTCATTATTATAAAACATAAATTTACCTCTTTTCATTTCTTCTTCTCGTAGTCATGGCACACTTACTGTTCAGTGACTCCAATTGTATCTGAAGCACACTCAAATTTTATTGAATAGGAATGAGTTCTATTCTCAATTTAAATAGTAAAAAATCCTTAAAATATTGGTGGGAAATCTATATCTTAATAAAAATGGTGGGAAATCTAAAAATAGCAAGAAATCTAAATATTGATTTCATTGGATAAGAATGAGTTATATTCTCAATTTAAACAAAATGGAAATTAGAAACTCTTAAAAATATTGGTGGGAAATCTAAATCATCATTTCATTGAATAGTAATGAGTTTTATTCTCAATTTAAACCAAATTGTTAAAAAAAAACGTAGGAATCTCCAGAAAACATTAGTGCAAAATCTAAATCCTAATAAATATGGTAGGAATTCTAAATCTTTTTTACTCTTATGAAATTCTTGAGATGTTTCCACTGGTGCAATTGTGCTTCCAAATATGTGAAATCAACAATAAAACACACCTTAAAATACATGAATCTTGTCTCTCAATGTGTGAAAGAAAAGGTAAACCAACTAGCTATGACGTTCTTCTTTTATACATGAGACCCTTGACTATGCCATGAAATCTCCCAAAATCTTCTTAAAGCATGGGAGCTTCTCTTCATGCACGGAGCTAGTGGAATATGACAAGTTATCCAAAATTAATCCAAATATGTGATTTGTGCCTTAGGAAATGTGAATTAAGGTACCCTCGGTGGAAAAACATGCATAAATATTTGTTGCTTAGTGCCTTTAAATGTGAGATGTTTCCACTTGTCAATTGTGCCTCTTGTTGATGATGAAACCGACACCCTAGTTTTGTAAGGATCACTAAGTGTCATTTTGTGTCAACCCAAGGTCGTTTCCATTGTCACCTTAGCAACAAATCCTCTCACTTTAGATTAATTATTGAATCCTAGGGGTGTCCTAAAGCACAAATTTATGGGGGACTCTTTTATGTGACTAGATCACTAGCTAGCATTGAAAACCATCTTTACATTGTATGGTTCAACATCTTGATGATTCCTGTCCTATTGACCACAAATTTTGTATTCATTATTGCATTCATCACAACACCTACAATAGATATTGATGGTGTTCATAAGCCTATTTATAGTTGTGATAAGTGGATTAGGGGCTCCCTTATCACAACCCATAACCCCTAATATGTTTACTCCCTTAGCCAAGGGGGCCCAAGGGTGTACTTGTAGGGGCATTGAGACCAAATTTGGGGGATCATAACATTAGGAAAAGTGGAATGACATAACCAAAAAGTTTCTTTGGGGGGGGTGGGTATCTTATGGTGTCTTGAATGGGCCAAGGGGACACAAGGGTAGCATGTATGTGTAGAAGTCAGAGGTGCAAGCATGGTTTACTAAGATCTATAATCCTAGCATTAGAGAATGAGAAGGGGGCTTAGTACCTAATTTCATAGGGCCTAGGGACCTAGAGGGAAGGCAGCAAGAGAAACTGATAGGGGAACCCAAAATAATGGTGATAAGGGTATAGTTCCCCTAACCACTTCCCTTTGAACAACTCCGAATTTCTGAGAGTCGCAAGGGTTAGGGATGTTTTCAAAGATGGTTGCCCCTTCTGCTACCAGTTTATCGATAGGGAAAAGAGTATCTTTGAAGATCAAATGATTTCTTGCAATCCACATTCCCCAGGCAATCAAGAGGGGCATAGTTTTAACTTTTTCATTAGGAGCTTCCTGCCACCATCTTTGCCATGCTTCTGAGAGCAGTTGGCCTTCCTATCTCTGAGGAATATTTGTCATCCTCAACGTTTCATTCCAAAGGCTGATGGTAAAGGGGCAAGAGAGAAAAACGTGCTACATTGATTCTTCACTGTCTTTGCACATAGAGCACCACCCTGGACCAATTTTCCCTTTTTTTGAAGGAAATCCCAGGTGGGGACTTTCTTCTGAATCATACACCAGAAAAACAATCTTGTCTTAGCCGGCCCTTTTAGCTTCCATAATGGTTTTGACCACCAGACGGGATCCTCCCACCCATTCTGAGACATCAACCAAGCATAACCCAGCTTAGGGGTATACATACCAGTCTGAGAGTGCACCCACCGCAACTCATCGTTCTTGTCAGTAATTCGGATATGGGAATTTAGTAGGCCAGATCTATAGTTCTCCCATTCCTCAAACCATATTTCCTCCAAGAATAGAGCATTCCCAAACAACCATTCTTGTCTCCAAATCGAAGAATTTCCAGAGTCAGCTACTTGGTTTAGGAAATGTAACCCTCTATTATTAAGGTGCTCGATCACGTCTCTCGAGAGCACAAAAGAACCCGTATAGGCCACCCAAGGATCTCGACCCAGTCTGACCAATCTCCCATCCCCAACATTCCAGGCCAAACCTTGTTCAATAACTTTTACAGCTGCCACCAAATCTTTCCACACCACTGACAAATTCTTGAATGATTTTTGAGGCAGTCTGAGCCAGACCAGAGTTGGCATAGGGTCTATGTATTTCCTCCTTGTTACCGAAGCCCAGAGGTTCTCCGTAGTGATTAGTCTCCAAGATAGTTTCATCGCTAGAGACCTTGAGAATGGAAAGAGGTCCTTTATTCCCCACCCATCCCAACATTTTGGTCTGACTAATTTTTCCCATGCAACCCAAGGGGTTACGTGTTCCGACTTGGAGCCCGCCCATAGGAATCTGCTACAGATTTTGTTAATCTTCATCAGAATACTTTTTGGCATCCAAATGAGGCTAGCCCTATAAACCGAAATTTCCATCACCATGGATTTGATTAGAACCAACCTCCTTGCTCTGGACAACCATTTGAAACTCCAGTGATTCATCATGTTCTCAATTTTAGCTAAGAGCCATTTCCAATCCTGAATCCGATAATTATCTGGCTTAAGAAAGAAGCCCAGATACTTAAAGGAGTCTTGTAGAGTTTTAACTTCAAAGTGAAGGTAGTTTTTTATTCTGTCCACTTCCACCCTTAAGAGCCCTGCAGTGGTTAGGGAAGATTTTTGGCCATTTATACTTAGTCCAATCGCTTTTAGAAAAAGATCTAGGATCTTCTTTAAACACCGACAATCTTCTATACTCCCGCTACTAAACAGCAAGATGTCATCTACAAAGAGGAGATGGGTTACCTAGAGATTGATCGCTACTTCAATACCTTTGAGCTCCCTCTGTCTCTTAGCCTCATGAATCATTAAACTGATGCCTTCAGTAGCCAATAGAAAAAGAAGGGGGGAGAGAGGGCACCCTTGAAGAATGCCCCTTTGTGGGTTGAAGAAATCATAGGCTGCACCATTTATAAGGACAACGATCGACGAAGAAGTGACACACCCCATAATCCATCTTACAAAATCATATCTGAAGCCAAGATGCGTCAACAAGAGTCTTAAAAACATCCAGCTGATCCTATCATAGGCCTTAGAGAGGTCAATTTTTACTATAGCTCCTTTTTTCCCACTCTTATTGAGGCTGTGGATGGTTTCTTGAGCTACCCCCACTGCTTCATGGATTTTCCTTCCATCCAAAAAGCCGAATTGCTCTACAGAAATGTTCTTGGAGAGAAAGGGATTCAACCTGGAGGCAATAACTTTAGCAATAATTTTGTATAATCAAGTACACAACGAAATGGGCCGAAATTCATTAAAGGAAACAAGATGGTCAGACTTAGGAATGAGAGTTAAAAAAGTGGCATTGAAAGGCTGATAGATAGAGCCAAAAACCCTAGACTCTTCAATAACCGCAACCAGCTCATCTCCAAATGATTCAAAGAAATGTAGGAAAAATTCTATTGTCTTGAACGAGGGGGGGGGGGGGTATCTTATGGTGTCTTGAACGGGGCAAGGGGATGCAAGGGTAGCATGTATGTGTAGAAGTCAGAGGTGCAAACATGGTTTACTAAGATCTATAATCCTAGCATTAGAGAATGAGAAGGGGGCTTAGGACCTAATTTCATAGGGCCTAGGGTACCTAGAGGGAAGGCAGCGAGAGCAATTGATAGGGGAACCCAAAATAGTGGTGATAAGGGGATTAGGAGTCCAATTATCACAAAACATAAGCCCTTAACCCATAACCACTAAATTCCCTATCCCCTTAACCCCCAATCCATATTTCCTTAACCCCTACACTCATAAATCATAACCCATAAACCCCTTCATTCACTAAATCTTATGACATTAACCCCTAACCTATATTAATCCATGAACCTCCTAAGCCATAAATCCTTATCCTCTTAACCTGTGACCCTTAACCCCTAAACACCTTAACTACTAACCCCTTAACCAGTAATAGCTAAATCTCCTAAATATTGAGTCCTTAACCGCTAAATCCTCTGACCCCAAATCCCTTTGGTCCTTTCCCTTAACCACTAAGTATCCAAAGCCAAAAACAACACCCCAAACCAACAAATTGACCTCCTAGGAGAATCCTTCATCTCTAATTGAGCATATTAGAAACATTACTTGATTCTTAGAGAAATAGGTACTAGTTACGAAGATATGTGTTTGTGGGTAATGCCATTATTATCATGTATACCAAATGTAGACAATTGGATAATTTGCAAAGCCTCGATTTGAATTACTCACAATATTTACACTTTATCACGTTGAGATGGAGCTTGTAGTGTTCTCTCACATAAGGAGTTGTAAATGAAAAGGAGCAAGCTCCCATTACAGGGAGGGTTTAAAGAGTTTAAAGAAGAGCAGGGTTAAGGAGATAAGAGCGGGAGCGCAGTCCTGGTTACTTAAAACCTTTTTTCCAAAATTTCCTACTATGTTTCTGGCATACTTTTTCTCTGTCCTATTGACCACAAATTTTGTATTCATTATTGCTTTCATCACAACACCTAAAATAGATATTGATGGTGTTCATAAGCCTATTTCTAGTTGTGATAAGTGGATTAGGGGCTCCCTTATAGCAACCCATAACCCCTAATACGTTTACTCCCTTAGCCAAGGGGACCCAAGGGTGTACTTATAGGGGAATTGAGACCAAATTTGGGGGGTCATAACATTAGGAAAAGTGGAATGACATAACAAAAAATTTTTTGGGGGGGGTATCTTATGGTGTCTTGAACAGGCCAAGGGGACACAAGGGTAGCATGTATGTGTAGAAGTCATAGGTGCAAGCATGGTTTACTAAGATCTATAATCCTAGCATTAGAGAATGAGAAGAGGGCTTAGGACCTAATTTCATAGGGCCCAGGGGACCTAGAGGGAAGGCAACGAGAGAAATTGATAAGGGAACCCAAAATAATGGTGATAAGGGGATTAGGAGTCCAATTATCACAAAACATAAGCCCTTAACCCATAACCACTAAATTCCCCACCCCCTTAACCCCCAATCCATATTCCCTTAACCCCTACACTCATAAATCATAACCCATATACCCCTTCATTCATTAAATCTTATGACATTAACCCCTAACCTATATTAATCCATGAAACTCCTAAGCCATAAATCCTTATCCTCTTAACCTATGACCATTAACCCCTAACCCTTCACCCCTAAACACCTTAACTACTAACCCCTTAACCACTAAAAGTACAACACCCCAAACCAGCAAAATGACCTCCCAGGAGAATCCTTCATCTCTAACTGAGCATATTAGAAACATTAATTGTTTCTTAGAGAACTAAGTACTGGTTACGAGGATATGTGTTTGTGGGTAATGCCATTATTATCATGTATACCAAATTTAGACAATTGGATAATTTAAAAAGCCTCGTTTCTAATTACTCACAATATCTACACCTCATCATGTTGAGATGGAGCTTGTAGTGTTCTCTCACATAAGGAGTTGTAAATGAAAAGGAGCAAGCTCCCATTAGAGGGCTTCTCTGTGTGGGAGTGTTGGAGGCAGATTGGTTTCTGGTATTCCATCGAGTTTTTTCACAAATTTTGTCATAGTTGGGCGTGATCGTGGAGGTCCCATTGAGGAAACCAAAGAGACAAAAGCGATTGCAGATTCATCGTGAGGAGGCTATGCATAATTTTGAGGAGCAGCAGGGGGTGGTTCCCTATCGAGATCGAACTCTGGGGGGCCATGGTGGCGGAGGGCTAAGTTAGAATTTCAAACACTAGCCTAGATCAAGCAGCACGCATGAGCTCCCGTGTAAGAACTATATTCCCTAATATAGTTTTTATTGATGCTCTAATTAAACTAACATTATTACTTTATGGGTCTTCGACATCATTAAATATTAAATATAATTTCTATTTGAATTGAACTTCTATTTTTGAAATAAAAATAAAGCTTAATGAAAACAAAAAATACTAGATGACCTCCTTTTACTCAAACAAAAATAAAGCTTAATGAAAACCAAATCCAACATAGCAATTGCTTTATAATTCTTTACTACCTATTAAAATTTAATTTGGCCGCTAGTCTAAACTCTAAATGGACCTATTAAAATTTATTTCTAGATGTGAAATGACCACTTTTGCTCAAATAAAAATACTAGATGACGTCCTTTTGCTTAAATAAAATTAGAACTTTATGAAAATAAAAACGACTATTGCAATTCCTTTATAAAATTTTGGTACCACTTAAAATTTAATTTCGGGCGGCTTCTTCAAATTTAATTTTGGCGGCTTCTTAAAATTTAATTTCGGGCGGCTATTTTCCCTTGGCCAGGTTCGAGACAGATTTCGGTGATCTTTAACAATCTTTATGATTCTGGTGCAGATGCTATACCCTTCTATTCTTCGCTGCCCTCTGGATTCGACTATATTTTTATTGCGAATTTATTATATCAGATCTGGTTTAACTCTTTTTCCAGCTTTAATTGAAATATTATTCTCCTGATTTGGGGGTTTCTTTGCAATTTGGAGCAGAAAACATGTGGTCCGTTGCCAGCATATGGAGATAAAATTGCAACCTGCGACAAATCAGAGAGGGAGAGTGTGTATTGATAAGTTCTAAAGGTATTTTCCTGATATCTATGATTTTTATTGTTAAAATTTCAATAGATTTAAAGTTGTATACAGAATTATGTAGAAGGCAGCGGTAGGGTTGACAAGATTTTATAAAATCAATCATATTTTTTTTTCATGCTTAGCAAGACGAAGAAATCCTTAGAGTTGCTCCCATACGGTGATTTTCCCTTACTTTTGTTGTAGGAATTAGTCCTTATGGCCCCTCCAACAAGCCTAATACAAACATGTGTTATCCCTGTAATAACTACAGTGCCTGAGACTCTCTTAAACAATAAATATGCCACCCCTTTTGGTACCAAAACAACCCTACTATCAACGTATTTATGCAACTACTCCTCGGCCCTGTTATATCTTCTAATATGACCTCAAAATAGTCATTTCAGGCTTCAGTCTTCTCTTCTTCAAGCCGTGGCTTACATCAGAAGGTGTTTTACTCCTAAATATTTTTTCTTGGATGTTATCTTAGCCTCCCTCACCTTCTATTTATACGAAATATAAAGGCTTCATTTGGGTGTCCACAGTGGCTTGACAATTTTTCGCATGGCTTATTAACATCAAGCCAACCTAGACTCTTCTTTAGCTGAACCTTTTGCTCCTTGATCTAGACACCCACAACTCCCTCTGAGTTGCTTCGCTGACCACACTCTGATTCACTATCCCTTAAAGTAGCTCAGATAATCTCTGATACCATGTTTCTTTTCCACGATCTTGGGTCTAGGATAGTGTCTTAAAATCTTTCACGCTACCAAACTAATAATCACAATGACACTACTTTGCACAACAAAATATAAATAGCAGTAAATCTACCAATGCACAAAATATAGAAAAATTCTTACAATTTTTAACCCAACTTTATTGTATTAATCAACAAATGATACAATAGTCTAGGGCTCCCGTACCAAGGATAGTGGCCTTCATACACCCATTGATACAATATACAAAACTGGGTTTGGTGTCAGTCCATCGACAACCAATCTGCCCTCAACAAGATACTCTGACCATGTTGTTGTCACATTCTCTCTCAGCTCTTCTCAGTCATGCCTTGTACCAGCTCAGTCCTTCAGCTCCCCATCGGTAGCTCTTGACTCTATCAATGCTCCAAGTCCATCTAGCCACTAAAGCTTGGCTACCAATCTGCTCACTATTTTTTCCTTAGTCCATCAAGGGCACAACACATCGAGACTCCTGTCGAATTTTTCACAACTCCGTTTGTGAACAATTCTCAATATTCTCACTGTTGCTCCTCAGTTACTTAGGGACTTCAAACCACTATGGTCTTCCTGTTCTGCACCGATGAAGGCCAACATAAGGCATGAAGGGCTACCACCTATCGCTGTAAGATGTCTATATCCCACAATGAACATAGGCTAGGAGGACTGCCCATCATCTACTGTAGAAGTTCTCTACACACAAGTCTAGGGCTACAAAAAATTGCCCCTAGTTGATTAGACGCTTGACCTCTAGCAACCACCAAGGTCCATGAAGATGGTGCACACTGGGCCCCAACATGGGTACTATCACACTGTCCTCCAACATACCATAAATGCACAATCCATCTTCACTTGGCCCACTCTCACGTTGCCCTCCAGCAGACCACTAGTGACCAATACTTGTTGTAGCATCTACCTCTGGCTAGGGCATCCTCACACTTAGGAGATCCTCCTCGTGGCTACCAAGAGACTTCTCTAATAGTCCTATCCTAGGACACCCATTACTTCATTGTGAGATCTAGTCCTAGTTGGGGTTTCTTAACACCCAAGAGAACCCCAACACATGGCTCCCACAGGTTGCATATGAATTTGATCCTATCACCAATCATTACACTAGTTAGGGTTTCTAACCAACACGTTAGCCCTCCCTTCTTCACTTTCACAGGCTGTACTAAAATGTTCCAACTGTCCAAACTAGGACCAACAATTTAACACAAAAACATACCTTCTCATGTGTTGGTACCCTATTGTATTCTGCAATCTGGTTAGGGCTTAGCCACAATCCATGTCATCCCTCTCAACACTTGCTAACAATCATTTCTATCAATGTGGCTTGCTTCACCCTAGAGTTTCTCCCCTATGTTGATTGTCCCTTAGTTATGTTGTAGGAATTAGGGTATTATTCAATTCTGAGTACACAGAACTCCCAGGCCATTAGGCCTTCTATGACATTCTGATATCTTGCCTTGTTGACTAGACAAACTTGCTAGACAGTTCCTAAACAGTTGAAGCTTGCATGAAAAGTTCCGTTTTCTGGTTTGAGCGTTGCTAGACATACAATTTGTGAAATCTACAGATTTTTTCTGCATGCCTGGAATAATATCTTCTTTGCAACAAAAAGGTGTGCAATCCATAGTAGGTATTTGATACATACCTTGTCAAAACATGGACTTTCCTTTGCGCCAATGACTCCCTAATATAGTAGCATACGCTTCCATTCTATCAGCGTACCAATTTTAGATATCTCTAGTCCTGTTGCCCTCATCAGAATACATGCATAATGGCCAGCATCTCCTTGTCATATATAGGATACAACTGCTCATGAGGAAGGAGCTTCCAGCTCTCATAGGCTATAGGGTGGCCTCCATGCATCAAAACTACACTGATCCCCTCTCCCGATGCATCACACTCTAAAACAAAAGGCTGCGTAAAATCTGGCAACGCAAGCACTGGGCAGCTGCTTATAACCTCCTTGATCCTGTCAAAGGCCCGCTGCACTGTATCTGTCCAATTGAATGCCCCCTTCTTCGTCAAATTTGTAAGGGGCACAACAAGCTGAGAGAAACTCTTGACAAAATTCTTGTAATAAGTGCAGATACCAACAAATATTCGAAGTTCCGTCACATTTCTCGGCTCTGGCCAATCTCTGATGGCCTTGATATTTTCCTCGTGGACCCTCACATCATCCACTCCTAAGATGTGACCCAAATAAAACATCTCCGTCAACCCAAACTCACACTTGGAGAGCTTAGCATAGAAGTATTGCTCCTCCAAGATATGCAGCACTGCCTCTATATGCCGGAAATGCTCCTCCCAAGTCCTGCTATATATCAATATATCATCGAAAAAGACCAACACAAACTTCCTCAGATGACTGTGGAAAATATGGTTCATGCATGACTGGAAAGTAGCTGGGGCATTGGTTAGCTCAAAAGGCATAACCAAGAGCTCAAAGTGGCCATAATGGCACTTGAAAGCAGTCTTGGGAATGTCCTATTCCCTCACGCGAATCTTGTGGTACCCAGATCTCAAGTTGATCTTTGAGAAGAACTGTGCTCCTCTCAACTCATCCATCAGCTCATCTATCCATGGTATGGGGTACCTATTCATCATGGTATTTTTATTCAGGGCCCTGTAATCAATGCACATTCTCAATGTGTCGTCCTTCTTCTTCACCAACACGACCGAAGAAGCAAAAGGACTAGTGCTAGGCCGAATGTGTCCAAGAGCCAACAACTCCTGGATGGCCCGCTCAATCTCATCTCGATAGGCTTTGGGGTGCCTATAGGGTGTGTTAATAACGGCCTGGATGCCCTGATCTAGCTCAATAGTGTGCTCAAACCCCTGATCTGGTGGCTGTCCCGGCGGTATCTCCCCAAAAACCGTATCATATATGTCAAGGATGGCCCGTATATCTGGATGAACTATTTGCCTGGTAGTCCCTGCCTTTGATGCTCGCAACTCAACTGCCCACTCTATGTCTCCCTTCCAGAAGTCTGCCTCCATCCGGTGAGCTGAAACAATATGGGGTGGGTAAGTGTGCATTCCACGTATCTTCTCATGCTTTGTAGTCTTGTTATCATCCCACTCCATCTCCAAGGCCTCCCGATCTGTGGTGACCTTCCCCAAAGTAATCAGCCACTGAACACTGAGAATCCATCGAAGCTTTCTGTCAGTATGCCTCTCCGGTCAACCATATGTGCATTGATGAAGTTGTGGGTTGCCCCACTGTCTACCAAAACTGAAACTTGCTGCCCCTGTTCTGTCCCTCGGACACGCAGTGTCAAATACTTGGGTACTCCTCGCAATGCTGCAAGGGTTCCCCTTGCGGGTGCAAAAGCTGCACCTCCTGCTCCTGGAGGTGGAGGTGGCAAATGGTCCTGCATTTTCTGACTGTCTCTCGCCTCTCAATCCTCATACTCATCCTCTTCCCTGCTACTCTCGAAGAAGACCTCGATGAAATGTGCTTTTACCGCAACACATCTATGTCCTGGTGCCCATCGCTCCTGACAGGTAAAGCACAACCTCTCCTTCTTCAACTCTCTCCTAGCATCATCATCTAGCTGTACCCTACCGTGATTCCCCTTTAGAGGTGGAATCCTCACATCCTTCCCCTTTGGCTGGAAAGCTTGTCTCTGGGGGTAAGGTGTCCTGGTCCTGGGTAAGGTATCCTGCAAATCCTGGGTTCTGCCAATGGCATCCTGGAGTGTGGATGGTCTAGTGGATCTGACTAGACCCCGAAGTGGCTCTGCTAACCCCTCAAAAAACATGTAGATCATCCATGCTGCGGATAGATCTAGCACCATCACTAAAACCCTCAGGAAATCTGCAATATACGTCTCCAGGCTCCCAGTCTATTTGAGCCTCGTCAGCTCAAAAAAATGCTCCTCCAGATCCCTCCAGTGAAATCTCTCTATCAGTCTTCAGGTGAACTCGGCATATGTGGTCACTATCGAATGCCCGAGTGTCACCATCCCATGGAACCACCAGTACTGGACCTCAACATCCAAATGCAACGTAGCCACCTTGATGGCCTCCGACTCTGCCATCTGGTTAAGATGGAAATATATATCCAGCTTCTCCACCCAAGACTTTGTAGAACTGTTTGATGAGCCATCAAACGTTGGCAAATGGAATCGTCTCACTGTACACTGTGTGTCCCCATCATGATAATTCTGGTGCCCTCTGTGATGATCGCGGGGTCTGCTGTCCCGCTGGAGCTGAACAAAATCTCTGAATGAAATGGCATCCCTGAACTCCTGCCCATATGCCTGGTACTTAGCAAAATAGTCACCCATGTGACCAGGCTCTGGCTCATGCTGTACTCCTGCCCCTGTGTCTACACCCAGAAAGGTGGGCATAATGGAACGTGTGGGTGCATGTGATGCCTGGTGTGGAGTGGCATCCCGCTCTGACAAATGATGGGATGTGCCTGACCCCTCGCCAACATGGAAACCCCTTGGGGTTTCACGCTGTCTAGCCTCCACAACAATGAATCTCTGACCCATCACCTCAATCTGTCTCGCCAGATCCTGCACTGATTTGAGGAGTGCCTCCCCAAACTGTTTTTCCTCACTATCATCTGCCATTGGCTTTTTCTGTTCTGCATCCACCACCCTAGCATAGTCACCCTCTCCGTAGGTGTTCTCCAACCTACGCTCAATATCTCTGTACTTCCTACCTCTATAGCATATGTAGGGTTTCTCCCCCGGTGTCATAGACAACTAGCTCCACAGGCTGAGCCAGATCTATGCTCTGATACCACTGTAATATCCCATTTTAGGGATATCTCTAAAACACAAGCAAACTCCAACCAGAGATGGACTGGGAGGGCATTTACCAGATATTTCACCTCTGAAAAGAGGGTGAGATCTGGAGGCTATCTAGCCCTTTCCAGACTCTGTCTAAGAGTATGGGGAAAACACACCAAGTGGTATAGTACTGGAATGCTCAAGGAGAAAAATAACTGTAGTGCAAGCATACAATAGCATATATATATAGAACACGAACAAATATTCAAGAAATTCAAAGAGAATGCCGAGCCATTTTATTATGCTGAGAAATATAAGTGATTACAATAGGTGATCAGAGTGATGGCACCTATACTTGCTCAAGGCAAGCGAAGAAATACTCTCAGAATGCTGAAGGAATGGCTTCTCTCTGATCTACGTCCTAGATGTTGGAAAACTGTTGTGTAGCTGCTACTGCTGGAACAAGATGAGTATCTGGGACTGCTCCCCTACTTGGAATAAGCTAAAACTCTGGAATTGGCCTCTACTCACCAAACCCAGAAAAACCCAGAGAGCATTTCTGGAATGACCAACCCCCGAAAATCACCCCCTTGAGGATCTACGCTATCCTCTAAGGCTCTGTGTTGAGGCTGAATGGAAACCACCAAAACACGGCCAAAAACTCTACCAAAATCCTCCCATAGGCAAGGGCTGGCCCCTTGCTCAATCTCTAAGCTCAAAACGTCTGAAAGAAACCAAATCCGGAGCTCCCCAGAAATGGACTGCGTCCTCCCTCTCAGGACTATGCAGTCTATGGATGCACTTCTCCTCCGAAAAATCCAAACTCCAATCCTCTTGAAAAATACCGATGGGACAACCTCACCCGAGTAGGCACTCGAAGTCCCCCGGTTCTGAGGATGAGATCTCCGAACAGAGACACTTGGGGCACTAAATGGTGCTGCAGACTAGCTAAACAACCAGCGTGCTCAAGAAGTCGAAATGACCAACTCAATATCATAAACATCAAATGACCAAAATGAGGAGGCTCTCCCTCTATATAGTGTTAGCCTCTCTCAAACCCTAAGGCTCACCTCCTCCAACGTAGCCTCCCTTTTCCACGTGCTCCATCTTGGCCTACACAGTCCCTCCATGTCGTCTACATCGGCCCCCTCTCTACGTGGTCTCTTGGCCCCCTTGGCTCACTTAAGTTACAACGTTTGTCTACTAGGGAGTGCACTTTTTATTTTTTGAGTGAGTTATGTCCCCCTCTACTCACTTTTATTTATAATCTAACTACATAAGGCAAAATTGACCAAAATCAAATATTCCAGTTAGCCATTGCTAATTGGGGATATTACATTTATACTTCATTGTTCCTTCACCGAGTCCCTTCTTCTTTGATGATTTTAATAGAGATCAAGCCCATCACTTTTCTCTATCCGAAAGATATTTGAGTTGTTGTTGACTGTGATCTAATCCTTAAGTGCCACTTAATATGCCCTTCTTTGACTGCCACCTTAGCTCTGATACCATGTTGAGAATCTTGTAGGGCTGTAGTCTAATAAAATTATCTTCATGCTAATTTCTTGTGATCTTGTTTATGTATATTCTTCTTTAATCTTTCATCAAGTCAATTATCAAATTACTCAGTCAAATGTATAGAGACAGAATTATTTTTCACTTGTAATTGAATTTCTTGACAATTAGTTAACTAATCTATCTTCAGTTCACTTTTTATCTATCTTTAGTATCAACTAACTTATATAGCTCTTTGCAGACGCAATTTCAAAGGACCTTGGAACATATTATCAAATGGACAAAAGAAATTGGATGAAATTGAAAAATAGGTATAGTTTGTATATTTTATTATTCATCACGATATGTGAAAAATGTATAAGTGGTAGCTTTTTCTCAATTAAATTTATATGACTTGAAAATTGGTTATGTGTAGAACACTAAAATAATATAGAGATGGGGTTGAGGAATTCTTACAGTTTGCCGAGGAGCAATCAAGGAATAAGATGTCCACAAAATGTCCATGTAATAAATGTGGCATAGTGAAAGTACAAACATTTGATAAAGTACGAGAGCACTTGATTTGTGATGGTATAATCGAACAATATAGCATTTGGTATTTCCATGGAGAGAGCATTCCCATTCAGGTATCTTGAATTTTTTTTGAATTGATCTAGTTTCACTCTTATATGTTTTACCATAAAGATATCACTTATTTTTATATGTGCAAACTTCAATTTTTTTTCTTTGTCTCCTTTAGATTCCATCTATTATTGGAAAGAATAGGAAACATTTTGAAAATGAGCTACATGAAGTTCTCTAGCATATTTCATCTCAACTGGTAAGCCATTTCATATTAGTCAAGGGTCCTATTTGACTAGGTTGACCAAATGCTATTGATTCTAATTTTCATAAAAACCATAAAATTATTGACATAAATTTTGATTTTCTTATTAATTGGGTTATGAACATGTTGTGGAACATGATTATGATAATCAAGGTGATGAGCATGAAACATTGTTTAGGAACGATAGTGAACCTCTAATTGATGATGATTATGATGCAACCATTGTTGGTGATCAAATGCTTGAAATAGTGACTGATGCCAATCGATGTCTTAATCAAAACATCAATGAGAGTTGTGATAATGAGGGGTTGGCATCAAAAAATGTACTAAATGAAGTTAATGAATATAAGAAGCTTATCGAAGATGCCAAGAGGCCATTGTACCGAGGTTGTGTTGACTTCACAAAACTATCAGCCACTGTAGAATTCTAAAATCTGAAAGTGAAGAGTGGATGGTCTGATACAAGTTTTGACCAAATGTTAAAATTGCAAAAAAAGGTGCTTCCTAAAGATAACACATTTCCAGATTCTGCATATGCTGCAAAAAAGCTGATAAAATCATTGGGGTTAAACTATGATATGATACACGCATGTCCAAATCATTGCATTTTATATCGAGGAAGTTATGAAAGTAAATATCAATGCCCAACATGTGGAAAATCTCGATGGAAGGTGGATGCTCAATCTCAAAAGGTGCGGAAAGGTGTTCCAGCCAAGGTGTTAAGATATTTTCCCATAGCACCAAGGCTAAAAAGAATGTATAGGTATGATCTTGAAGACTTGAACACTATAATTTTATTCAAGTTTTCCCCTTCTTGTATTATCTTTACCATTTTTCATAGTGTTATTATATGATAATACTTTATATAAATGATTTTTTTTTTTCATTATAGCTCTACAGATATGTCACAAAAAATGAGGTGGCATCATGATAATGCAAGAAATGATGGTCAAATGCGCCACCCTGTTGATAGCCCAGCATGGAAAACTATTGATGACAAATGGCCTAGTTTTTCTAGCGAACCTCGCAATGTACGACTTGCAATGGCAGTAGATGGATTTAATCCTTTTGGAGACTTGAGCAGCACATACAGTGTTTGGCCTGTAGTGTTAGTTACATACAACCTTCCACCATGGTTGTGCACAAAAAGGAATTTTTGTATGCTAACATTGTTAATCCCTGGTCCCAAGCAACCAGGAAATGACATTGATGTGTATTTGGAACCCTTGGTAGATGAACTAAAGGAATTATGGGACCAAGGGGTATGGACATATGATGCTTATAGTAAGACATCATTTAACATGAAGGCAATTCTTATGTGGGTGATCCATGATTTTCCTGCTTATGGGAATATGGTTGGTTGCACAACAAAAGGCTATAATGCATGTCCCATATGTGGGAGGAACACAGAATCAGAGTACCTCAGTTGTAGCAGGAAATGTGTGTACATGGGACATAGGAGATTTCTTCCTCAATTTCATAAGTTTCGCTCACAAAAGGTACCATTTAATGGGAAGGAGGAGCATCATTATGCCCCTCCAATTGTAAAAGTGTCAGATATTTTTAAGGAAACAAAGGGAAAGGAAGAAATATGGGGGAAGATTGAATCAAATAAAAGGAAAAGAAACAGTAAAACAGGTGAAAAAACTAATGTTGTGGTGTGGAAGAAATAATCAATTCTATTCAATCTACCATATTGGGAGGTATGTAGACCCATGATCAACCATGCCTAATTATTGGACACAACTTGCTTAGTTGACCTCATTGTGATTAGATGTCTTGGTTGAATTGACTGTTTATCTTTTTTTCCATATTAAATATTGTTCTGATATTCTTGATGTGTTGGAATGTAGAAACTCCTAATACACCACAATTTATATGTAATGCATGTGGAGAAGAATGTGTGTGAAAGCATTTTTGGAACCCTTCTAGATATAAAAGGGAAGTCCAAAGATGGGAAAAAATCACGTGATGACTTGAAAAAAATGGGCTTGAGGAAATCACTATGGCCAGAATTTAAAGGACAAAAAATATTCCTTCCACCTGCACCACATACTCTTTCAAAGAAAGAGAAATAGACCCTATGTCATGTTCTTTTCATGTTAAAGGTGCCAGACGGTTACAGCTCTAATAAAAAAAATCATATATCTATGGAACAGCTTAAGTTCAATGGTATGAAAGCACATGATTTCCATGTTCTAATGCAGCAACTCCTCCCAGTGGCTTTGCATCATGTGTTACCAATTGTTGTCCGAAAGATGCTTTGCAAGCTTTGTTACTTTTATAGGAAAATTTGTGCAAAATCAGTTTCAGTAGAGAGTCTTGATAAGCTGGAAAATGACATTGTGGAGACATTGTGCTTTCTTGAAAAGTACTTCACTCCTTATTTCTTTGATATAATGTTGCATTTGAAAGTACATTTGGTATGTGAGCTTCGATATTGTGGCCCAGTTGCATATAGATGGATGTACCCCTTTGAGAGGTATGTGAAACTTTATTTTTTATCAAGCACACCAAATATTTTTTTGAAAGATTTTGACATTACTTAATTTTTTTGTTTGTTAATTTTGTAGGAACATGAAAGTATTTAAGAGTTATGTTAAGAACAAAAATAGGCCTGAAGGATGCATTGTTGAAAGCTATACTGTGGAGGAATCAATAAAGTTTTGTGGAGGATACTTGAAAGGTATGGAAGCTATTGGATCCACACATGGTCGAAATGAAGTGTGGGATGAGGAAGTTGAAGAAGTTATCCTTGATGGAAAGCCATTATCTGCTCCAATTCCTTCAAAATTGGATGGCATTAGTTGGGACCAAGCCCATAGGTGGGTTCTATTTCACACAAACAAAGTTGATCCATGGATAGAGTAAGTTACATATTTGGCCTGTAATTTTGTTTGTTTGTTTGTTTAAGGTTGTTTAAGGTTTAAGATATTTGACCTTTAATTTTTTTTTATTCATATTTAATCAAAACACATTAACCACCATATCTATTGTCCATAATTGTTGAATTAGGATGCACAAAATGGAGATTTCCAGCTCAATTACCCAAATGAAAAAAGATGAAGCTCTATTGCAGAAACTCCACACCCATAAATTTACTAGCTGGTTAAAACAACAGGTAAGTACATTATTTATATTATAAGTGTACTTAAAAATCATTACATGGGAATATTATCATGCAGGAAATTAAATAGTTTTTTTAGAGGTTGAATGTATGAATTCTAACTACATTTAAAAATCTAAAACTATACAGGTGGAGGGAGATGGAAATGTGTCTAATAAACTTAAATGGCTAGCGCGTGGTCCCAGGAAATTCGTGAATAAGTACAATGGATACCTAACCAATGGTTATAGATTCCATACAAAAAGCATGGAGAATGAGAGAACCACCCAAAATAGTGGCGTGTGTATGGAAGCTCAAACAATGATGAGGTCAAGTTCCAAAGCTGCAAACCCTATACTTCAAACCACAACATTTTATAGAGTGGTAGAAGAAATAATTACATTGGACTATTTTTGTATGGAGTACACATTGTTCAAATGTAATTGGATTGATGTATACAATAAGAGAGGGATAAAAACTGATGATTTGGGTTTTACAATGGTAAATATGAAGAAATTTTTAAGCCAAAATCATTGGCAAGATGATCCATTTATTATATCATCGCAAGCTAAACAAGTATTCTATGTACAAGATCCAGTTGAGATTGACTGGTATGTAGTGTTAACATGTCCTCCAAAAGGATTGAGAAATAATGCATCATATGAACCTGAGTATGCAGATTTGTCACATGTTGTGGACTTTCAAGAAAAAAAATGTGTAAGTGAAGAAGATATAGCTGATGTCGATGTCAATGTTGACGTGAATGTGGATTATGTCCATTTAGATTGTGAAGGAATATGGTTGAACATTAAGAAATAAAACATATTGATTTTTCTATTTTGTTTCGAGAACTCCAAAATTGATATTTGGTTATGAAGAGAAATTCCTTTGTTTCTTATCTATAAAATGTCTTAGGCCCATTTAGTAGATATATTTTTAGTCCCTGCCAATGACAGTGACTATTGTTTTCAGATTGCACCATTAATCTTGTCCATACAAAAAATTGAACACATAAAAATTTGAAATGTGCGAAGTTTCTACAATTTTTATATTTTTTAAGATTGAAATGAGAATTTTCTATATTATTATTGGATCATAGCCCTAGAAATTACTCATTTAAAAGAACCCAGAAAATACAAATTTCTTGGGCACATGCCATTTTTTAGCCTTCTTCTGCGACTGTTGGTTTCAAAACGAACTATTCAGTTGTGGGTTGCAAAAAAAACTATGGAGATAGAGGAGTGAAATTATTGGGAGGGAAAAAAAGGAGCATAAAGAATCTGAGAATATTACTGGATGGTCAATTGGACGATTCCTTAGCTTAAGCACAGTTAAGCTAATCATTCTGCATTTCCCTCCATGCAGGTCAGTAAAAACCAGGATGAACATTTACAAAAACGTAAGTGCCATTCTCACATCTCAGTTTCTTTGCCAACAGTGTTGTAGGATAATATCTACCTTTAATCTTAATATTTCTTGTTTTATTTCCTAAAGGTTTTAGCTTTAAGAGACTGTATAAGCTAATAATTCTTAATTTCCTCCTAGTCCTTGAGATAATACTAACTGGTATTCCATCTCCATTCTTGGTGTTTACTGGTGCTTTAAAATATTACATTGACATTCTGATATACTGGGGATTTACAATTGTAATTCAGATCTTGTTGTGCTTCTTTATGTATTGTCCATTCGTGCAGTGATTGTTTTTCTCCAACTGATAAATTGCTTCTTCCAACAGTTAAAAAACAAAATGACTATAAACTTGCCATTCAAGTATAATTGTTTATTTCCTTGGAAACTATGTAGGTGCTTGATAAGGATGGTGACTTTCTTTAAAAAGGTAACCTAGAAAGTGGTGCAAGCTGGTCAGTGGAATTGGGTCGTCAAACTATGGTGTGCCCTATCATAGTGGAGAACATGAGTCAGCCCCAAGAATCGCTTATAGAGGTCAGTTAAATTGTTAGATTAATAGGGTTTTTATATGCACTCAATAATTCATTTTTGTTATTTTGAGACATGGTTTAAAGTTTTCATGCTATCTTCTGTTGGTTTTCACCAGTTTTGTAGATGCTTTGTGAGGAGCGGGGACTCTTCCTTGAAATGGATGACATCATTTGAGGCTTGGGGTTTATGATTTTAAAGGGAGTCATGGAAGCTCACAGTGACAAGATCTGGGATCGCTTTGTTGTTGAGGTAATGTCATGGTTGCAAAGACCTTTCATTCCATGTAAAGCTTCCTCTTTTGTTTGTGTTTGGTTGCTTGAAGTTTGAACAGACCATTGAATTCAAGAATTGGCATTGTGATTTATAATGAGAACAGGGTATGCAATTTATTTGAAGGCTACGTGTGTTTCTAGAGACCAAACAAATTGCATGGTTGATGCTTAATAACTATCACTTGGAGATTTTTCTTGGGAATTTGGTTGTGTAGGGTTGTAGACCATAATATATTCTAGCTATAAACCTCTATATTACACCATATGTGCTCTATGTTCTGGCATTTAAAATTCTAAAAGCACCATAGCCTGATTTGTCATGTTGTGAAATTTGGCAGTTTCACAATAATTTTGCACAGTAGTGGCTTCCTGGATTGGAAGTGAAACTATAACGATGTAAAAATATCAATAATGTTCTAATAACTGCACAAAAATTTGAAAATCACAATTTTGATATTTAGTGAGCCTTGGACATGCATGCTATTAAAGACTACTTGCACTTAGCAAGAGACAGGTAAATCAATGAAACTGTTTTGGTAGACTTAGTACTCTCACTTGAATTTGTACATTAGAATTATGGAACTGTAGGAAGATACACAGGGAGAAGTACTGTAGCACTGTATTTTATGAATTTTCGATAGGTACACCGTACATCTGTAGGAGGCTGTGTGAAATCAGGTCAGGCTGTAAGTTGTAACACAAATTTGAACCTGAGAAATGCAAATTTGCCACTGTAAGCATTAGTTGTTGGGTCTAATCAGGTTTAAGATATTCTAAAAATTCTAATTAAGGGAAAACTGAAAGGAAAATGTTCATTGCATGACGGCATTCTAGAAATTTGAGAATGAGATCCACTTGATCTTTAAGACAAATTGAAAGTGTTAGGGGGATAAAAGGAAAACAACGGAGATAATAAAGGAAAATTAATGACGTACATAATTCTCACATCAAGCTCTCCTGCTTTTGAATAGGACAATGAAATGGAATCACTTTTCAAAACTGGAACACTAAAATGCAGCTAATTGGGTCCTTTCCATGGTCAACCTTTGCCCCATAAAAATTCTCTGTTTAAAATGTTTTACTTAGAAACATTAAAAAAATTTGTTTTCGGCCAGGAACTGTCCGTTGTTACCATGGATTAAGACTGTTGGGAATTTAAATTGGTTGGCACTACTGTATGCTATTACTGTAATCTAAAATTAAGAACAAGAACAGAACGTCGTCATTATTTTCAACGATTAAAGTTAAAATCCCTTTTCTTTCCCAATAATATCTTTAAGTTTCTGAGGATAGGTGGCTTTTGGTGTAAGCTGCACTGATTTCTCAATATTTTCAGGTTCCTCTACCAATGGATAAGTCTTGTCAATATCTCCATTCTCTACTGCCATGCTCATTTTGGCTATCTTCATAATGTGTCTAAAATCATCAATTCACTTTCCCACACATTCATTATTAATTCATTAGATTGTTGTTTAAGATGAGGCTTCTAATCTGTGTCAATCTGTGAAGTGCCCAATAAAATAAGAATGAGAAATGCTTTCCCTCATTTTACATTTAGACTTGATTATGAAACTAAAGACATTGCAGAACTTAAATTCATTTCCTAATAGAGTTCTATGATACACATTAGCTATTTACTGATAAAATTATGAAGACTTGTAATAGCTCACCTTTTGGAAAGGGAAAGGTCCTATTGAAGTAGACATATTTTTAGAAATGTTCCACCAAGTCCCCTAGAGGTGGAAGCGAGGGGGCAAGGGAGCGCGGGAGCGGCCTATAAAAAAGCTCCCTACCGATTTTTAGGAAACGTGGGGGGACGTCGGGGTCATAAAATTAAAAAATTATAAAAATAAAAATATATATAGTAATTTTATAATATTAATAAATTATTATATTATATATGATATATCATTGAATCAATAATATAATATTATTTTTCATTTTCGCAAGGAATGTATATACATATATAGGACTATGAGAAAAATTATTATGCTGTTATAAATATGCCATATTCAACTTGTGTTATGTAATAGATACCCAGTAGATAACTACCAAAAAGTCAATCTGCAAAATTGCTAGCCAATTTTTTTTTTCTGTATGGGCTCATTTTGTACCATGCTTATCATTTTCATTATTTGAAGTTGATGTCCAACGTTGGAAACCTGCCTAATGAATCGAAATTTGAAAATATAGTTTACAGTCTATTATCTCCTCATCGATCTCCCAATTCAAGAAAGTTACAGGACTATAAGAGAGACGGGATAGAACTAGATGAACTGGTTTAATTATAGAGACTGCATTTTTCCAAAGTATCTTTGCATTAAAACAACACTTCAAATCCCTTTTATGTGGAATGGTGCCTATATAGTATATATACTTGGTCTCTGTTTTATTAATGTATGAATAGATAGAAGAATGGAAACAAAATGTAACATCTTCCTTTTCCAAATTAGCTCTATGAAAAAGAAAATTAAATCAGGTTCATCAATATTGTTAAATGTTTTAGTTGTCAGAACACTAAAATATTCAATGAGAAATCTAGGAGATTGCCTTGATTGTTGTAGGTTCTTTAGGCAATACTTCCTCCTCTTTGTGATACATCAGATGCCGTTGGCACTTTTTAAATTCATAGCCTCATTGGGTCGAAACATAATTGCCTCACAAACATTTGGATCATTCACTTTGCTCATTGTGTTTGTTCTTGGAGGGTTTGTGGTATCAAGAAGCATTTGACATTATAGTATATGCAAAGATAGTTATTTACTCCAAAGAAATATAATTTATACTAATATTGAGCTTTTCAACTAGAAATCGGGTTACAAAATTGAAAAAATGGTTCCTTTTATTCATGTTTCTAGAACAAAGAACATACCTAGCTGGTGGATTTGGGCATATTGGTGCTCACTGATGTCCTATGGACAAAACAGCAGAGCGGTGAATGGATTTATAGCTCCTAGATGGGAGAAAGTATGTGTTATCATGTACTGATAGAGTGTCCTATAATCATAATCCCAGGAAAGAAATATTGAATATTTCCTTTCCTCTAAATATTTCATCTTTGTGCATCCTGTGAGTAACAGCTCCATTGAAACACTTGGACGTGCTATCCTAGAATCTCATGGATTATTTGTTGAAGTTAAATTTTATTGGACTGGAATTGGAGCATTGATTGGGTTCTGTGCACTTTTCAACATTCTGTACACTGTTGCTTTAGCATGCCTCAACCATAAGTATGACATTCCACTATAAGGTTTGGTTTCCGCTACTATTTCTCTCACCTAAAATTATCTTAAGAGTGAGATATAATATATTCTCCTCCAATTACAGCTTTAGTGAAATCACAGGCTATTATATCTGAAGAGGTTATTGGAGAGAAGCAAGAAAACGGAGCTGGAGAAAGAAACCAATAAAAAAAACATCGTTTTGTTCAACTGGCATCACAATGAAGGTCTAGTGGTAAGTCGAGCTCTCCAGAAATACTTTAGTAGTTCCCAATATTCAATCTACTACTCACAGATTAAAGTACAATGTAAATGGATATGGTGCTAATTGTAACTGATTAAAATATTTGATAGAAAATTAAATGAGAATATCTATTGCCCCAGCCATCCCCTCACGCCCCCTTCACGCCCCCTCCTGTCCCCTCACGCCCCCTTCACGTCCCCTCCCATCCCCTCATGCCCCCTCAACCCCTACAGATGGGGAAATGTCCCCCTTGACGTCCCCTCTAAATTTTTGAAAATTGGGAGCGTCAGGAAACATCCCCTAGAAGTCCCCAAGACCCCGAATCGTGGGGGGCCGAGGATTCTAGATCCCTAGGGGGGGTGGGGGGGACGAGTCCCCATGTAACACTGATTTTTAGTCTCTGAGTTTTTCACTGCATCACATTCACTCAAATTAGCAATGATAGATTACGAAACTAAAGACATTTTAGAGCTAAAATTCATGTTCCAACAGAGTTCTACTATGCTTGGGTGTTAGATATTTAGTGATCAAATAATTAAGACTTGTAATAGCTCACCTTGTGGAAAGGTAAAGGTTCTATTGAAGTAGAAACTTTTTTAGTCTCTGATTTTTTCAGTGCATCACTTTCACTCAAATTAGCAATGACAGATTTTTCAAACTTCTTAGAATTTGTCAATAATGAAACATTCATATACTGGACATTTTCAAGAGTAAAAATATCAGTGCCAAGTGATTTCCTAATTTGTGATCCACTATTATGATAATGAGTGGCTTGTTCACATGCCTTTTTAACTTGTAAGTTGGCAAGAAGAAAAACATGTAGTGTCTGTGTTGCCACTTCCTCATAACCTGGGTAATTAGAAGTACATGTTATTACACAAAATGCACTTCCAACAGAAAAATGTTTTTCAAGTGATGTTTTTCATTTGTCTGGAGAAGAATAGCCACCTTCTTTTAAGTCACGTGCTTGTATTGCAGATAACGCTTTTTTTGGTGCACAATTAGCTTTACTTGGCTCAGTAATGTCTTTATTGTATAATATAGTACTCACTGAAGTTGTCTTGAGGGAAACAATGTAGCCTTCAAATATCCTCTAGTTCTTGAACTTCAGAGGCCATAAATCGAGTTGTTACACTTCCCATGTAAATTATCTCAGCTTTCTCCATATAAGAAGCTAGTTTATGGTTACATGTATGTGCCATATTTTCACTAGTCCATGGTAACGTAGAAGACTCCTCTTCTCTCTGACTCAAGGTTGTTGATGAAAACTTTGTAAAACTTACCTGGGCATACTTAGGAGTTCTTTTTTTTCCAAACACACTCATTATCGTTCACCATTTCCACATCTCTTACTGCAAACTCCTCTTCCATGAAATTTTTATAAACAGATCCTGAATCTTTCAACAACTAATTATTTTCATTGTGCCTGTTAACTAGAATTTTGGTCAGAGATTTTCATTTGGTAAGCACATGAGCAGTCTAAATTGAGAGTTTAGAAGCATTTGCACAGATTCTGGAGTTGTTTCTTCTAACCATACATTTAAAGGTCTCAAATTGCTTGATTTGTATGTATTTTCACCCATTTAAAGGTCTCCTCCTCATATGATGTACTATTTTGAATATTCTATTCTTTGCATATCAAACATTATAAAGCCTCTTGCACACTATTCTCATCTCTTTTATTTGAACATAATTCCGATAATCATTGCATTCATGAAGAAAGGATATATTCATGTGAAAACCTGTCCAACTGCTTCTCTTGGCTAATGCCATCACCTACATCCCATAGAGAATCTGACAATTGAATGTCGACTTGACCAAAGGCATTGCTTACTTCCTGCTGAGATTGAACAAGAGAATCAAAATCTCTCCTTCCAGGGGTCATTACTCCGTGCTTTGAACTTGAAGTTTGCCTCTTTTCCCTTCTCTTCTATCCCGAGACTCCAAAAACTTGCTGCAGCCCATCCTTTCTGTCTCCTCTGCCCACTGAAATTTCAAAAGCACTTCATCCTCGCCCTTATATGCTCCTTCAGTTTGAAATCCAAAATCATCATTTCCACTATTCTTGTTTTCCGTATTTACTTTTGTTGAATCTGTATTTTGTGCTAGGTTATGAGTATATTGTTTTAAATTATTCACTTCAGAACAGAGACCAATCATAAGAATATTCTTATTTTGTGCAGGCCTGCAATCCATGACTGAGGACGAATTGACAGCAAACAATAAACCACATTGCTCAGAGGCATTCAACAAAATTGGCAGATCTTTGGTGTTTTTTCTAAATTCACCCGACTGTTCAGACGCTGGCTGATTCTTCTTACCTGTATTTTCAAACCCATCTTCCAAAATATATAGCGATCTAGAAGGTAATGACTCTTTGAGCCCTTTGAAAATACACCACATAATAATCTCTGCCCAATTGTTTGAGATGCTTATCAACTCACCAATGTCTGGTCCAAACAAGTTTCCTTCAAGGATCAAATTAATTTCCTCTTTTCAAATAGAGTTTAGAAGCATTTGCACAGATTCTAGATTTGTTGTTTCTGACCATACATTTAAAGGTCTCAAATTACTTGATTTAAAGGTCTCCTCCTCATATGATGTGTACTATTTTGAATATTCTATTCTTTGCATATCAAACATTATAAAGCCTCTTGCACACTGTTATCATCTCTTTTATTTGAACATAATTCCGTTAATCATTGCGTTCATGAAGAAAGGATATATTCATGTGAAACCCTGTCTAGCTGCTTCTCTTGGCTAATGCCATCACCTACATCCCATAGAGAATCTGACAATTTAATGTCGACTTGACCAAAGGCATTTCTTACTTCCTACTGGGATTGAACGAGAGAATCAAAATCTCTCCTTCCAGGGTTCATTACTCTGTGCTTTGAACTTGAAGTTTGCCTCTTTTCCCTTATCTTCTATCCTGAGACTCCAAAAAATTGTTGTAGCCCATCCTTTCTGTCTCCTCTACCCAGTGAAATTTCAAAAGCACTTCATCCTTGCCCTTATATGCTCCTTCAGTTTGAAATCCAAAATCATCATTTCCACTATTCTTGTTTTCCGTATTTACTTCTGTTGAATCTGTATTTTGTGCTAGGTTATGAGTATATTTTTTTAAATTATTCACTTTAGAACAGAGACCAATCATAAGAATATTCTTATTTTGTTCAGGCCTACAATCCATGACTGAGGAGGAATTGACAGCAAACAATAAACCACATTGCTCAGAGGCATTCAACAAAATTGGCAGATCTTTGGTGTTTTTTCTCAAATTCACCCCTGACTGTTCAGACGCTAGTTGATTCTTATTACCTGTTGTTGTAGACAATTCTTGTCACCCCTAGAGACAACCTAGAGTTGCCATAGACCAGTGCCTAGGACATCTTAACATAGCAAGGAGCTCATAAAATAGCTTGGGTTGTCAATCCAAAAGCTCTCTTACTATCTCTTGCAAAACAAGGAAATTAGTTTAAATGGAACCAAACTCTCTCAGAAGCTGATACAAAGATAAGAATAATGTAGTAACATCATGCAAAACTCCAATACAAAAGCATCAGACAGTTAAGAGATAGCTTACTGCAAAGAGGGCCAGTTCAAATAATATGCCACAGAAATCAAATATCAGAAAGTGGATGCAGTTAAGAAACATGAAGAAGATACTAGTTAGCATGAGGCTAATACCCAAATACACAACAAAACCACATATGGTCTTATCCAACTAAGAATCCATACATGAAAATGGCATTTTAAAAGCACCCTCCTCAAGTAACTAATATCGCAGAAAATATGGATGAAATGAACATGGAACAGTATATCATGACTAGGCCTATTTAAAGCGCTTGACTAATCCAAGTATGGGCACCAACTAGGATGAATCCTTACTTAAGACCAGTGAGCCACTCGCATTCTAGAACATGATACAAGAAGATAAATGTAATAAAATGAGATTTTATATTAACACATAAGAGAAAATTACATACTGTGGGATACCAAAGACCAGAATCCTCATTACAGATATAACTCCTCCTCACTGAGACCCTACGGGCTCTGAGCCTTCATACAAAAACTTTACAAAATGTATGCAAAAGCCTTTCACTGCAAAGTTTGCTGATAGAAATCTGGAACCCTTACAATGAGTTTTTTCATAGCTTTTATAGGAGAAGCAGAAAAATCTAGATAAAATGAGGTCGGTGGAGTACATTCAATGATCTAATTTAAAACGAATTTGAAAGAAAAACCCGTCTATGCTGTTTGGCGGTGCTGAACTGGTTCAAGTACTCTGCTGCTGTTTTATGAAATAAATGTTGAGGATGAAAATCTCCTCATAAACAGGACATAAGGAATAAAATATACAAATGTTTTGTACTTGACTGAAAGAGAAAAATTTGTTGCAATGAAACCTTGAGGTTGCTTGTATTTGTGCATAGTACTCTCGCCCCCTTAAGCCCCGAACTGGAATTTGTATTTTTCAATGCCGGGCATTGAGCTCTTCGATCTTTTTTTGATATTCTTCGTAACCTCATTTATGTTTTCAGCTACCAGAATATGTCCCCTTTGAATTTCTCTGTAGGGTTTAATGGATTTATTTCTATTTCCATTAATGAAGTCTTATCACAGCAACTACCCTCAGCTTCCCTCTTGAATTTCACTGTTAAGAACTATCCTTAGAAGAGATCTTGGCCTCTGCAATGGAGGCGATGCATTACGACAGCTCCTTTTCAATACAAACCTGCAAAACCCGCAAATATATTGGAGGTAAAACCAGACGCAAGGGTGGTGGAGGGAGACGTGACTACAGAATTGAGGATGAAGACTGAGAAAAATGACGAGGGGATGCAGGGTGACAATGGAATATACAGTAGAATAGGGATAAACATGCGATATAGAGGTTTTTCCATGTAGAAACCTTAAAACTTAATCGTATGAACAAAGTATTATGGCTATATATGAAATATGTTACGGAGGGTGGGAGAAGAGATGTGATGGACACGTGAGATGATGACACCTAGGCGTACGAAAGTCCAACGGAACAGATGACGTGGTGAGAGGCTTGGGCGGTCAACAAGACATGTGAATGATTTCGGGCCACGTGATCAGGAATGAAATTGATGGCTAATACGAGCCGAAGGGCAATCCAAAGTGGGCCAGGGACGCGATGGACGTGGATTAAAACACGTGCAACTTCGGAGATTAACAGCCACTGGATGGAGGCCTCGAGATCTGATGGTTTACAATCATTCCGCTGCTCGACCTTCAACCAATCTTTAATGCGCGAAATGGAGTGGTTTTGGGACGTACAGAGGGACACGCGGCTCCTATTGAATGGAATCGTTGGTTCCATGGAGAATACCGCCCACTAAGCGAAGGTGGTGCGGAACTAACTGCCGATTTTCGGGTGCGGGGGCCACCACGGGTGATTTGGTCATGGGCCATTGATTTTTATTGGATCGGACGGCTATGGCTTCACCCGAAAACATAAGGTGATAAGCTCCCGCCTATCTAGCACATGGTCTTGTGCCCGGGTCTCATGGGAATCAAAACAAAAGGGGTTGAGACCTCAAGGGCTGGGCCCAATATAATTTTAATAGCGGGTTTTTAGCCTTTGAATAATGTATTTTTATAAGCGGGAAGGGTAACGATAGATAGAAGTTGAGTGTTTTTGGCCACGAAAAGATTTAAAAAGAATTAAATGGGGCTGGTGGCTAGGAATTTTGAATGTAGGGGCTACTATGCACAACATCGTCTCCGTATGGGGATGGTACGTTCCTCCGTGGATGTGCCGAGAACTCCATAGACCTTCAGATGCTCTTTTGGATGGCTCTGCTACTTAGCCTTTCTACAATTTAGTCCATAATTTGTGGCATTCCCATAAAAAAAAAACTGAAGCAAAACTTATATACAGTATGGTACATCAGGCTTGTTTTTCCTGAATCAAAATTGAAAATATGGTTTGAGGAATTGTCCATTTACAGGGGATTCAAGCAGATCACCCTGTAGGTTTTCCAATATGAACGTGTTATTACCTTTCAGCTCTACAATTTTAAATGGACCAAACCACAGTGGATCGAATTTAGCATGTTTTCCCTTTTCTGCTCTTCGAACATCCCATCTGAGAACCAGATCACCAATTTGAAATTTCCTGTCTTTTGCATGCTGATCAAAGATGCTTTTCATTTTCTCCTGATACTCCGCTAATCTCTGGTTCACTTGGCTCAATGTTTCCTCCAATTCTACCAGTTGGTTAATTCTTCTGACCATGTCATCTGGTTCTTCCTGACTTTCCTGCATGGAACGTGCCACTGGCAAAGCCAATTGCACAGGAAACACAGCTGCTCGCCCATATACCAGTTCATAAGGAGATTTCCCAGTTGCTCTCTTGCTAGTTACTCTATTCTCCCATAGATCAAATTTCAATTGGGAATCCCAATTATTTTGATTCTCATTAATTGTCTTCTTCAAGGCCCTCACCATAGCTTTTTTGGAAGATTCTGCCAAGCCATTCCCCTGTGGATAGTAGGCTGTGGAGTGATTTAGTGAAATATTATAATGCTGGCAAAAATTGACAAATTTGTTGGACTTGAAGGCCTATGCATTATCAGTTACAATTCTAGTTGGACAGCCAAACCTGGATATGATGTTCTCTTCCATGAGTTTGATGATTACAGCATTTGTAGCATTTCTCGTAGGTATGGCTTCCACCCACTTTGTAAAGTAATCTGTTGCAGTCAATATCCATTTATGTTGGCCACTTGAAGGGGGATGTATTTCTCCAATAAAATATAATCCCCATTGCTGAAATGGTTCATCTATATGAACTGGAATTAGGGGCAAAGCAGGCAGCTTTTGTCTCTCAGCAAATTTTTGACATTTATCACATGCTCTAACCCAATTAAAAACATCTCCAAATAATTTAGGCCAATAAAAACTAGCCCTCAGTATTTTATGTGCTGTGGCCCTCCAACTGTAATGACCTCCACAAATTCCCTCATGAAACTCCGCCATTATATTTTCTACTTCATCCTCTGTGAGGCACAATAATAGTATGCCTGAAGGATCTCTCCAATATAACTGACCATTGGCAACTATATACTTTTGTGATTTCAGCCTCAAAGCCCTGTATTTTGATTTATCATAGCAGGGTGGACAACTGAGTGTTAAAATATATTTAACTATTTATTTGTACCAAGGACTAGTGAGATACTTTAGATGTGCTTTTTGAGTGGATTTCTTCAGTCCTTGCTCGTCTTTTTCATTTTCTGACTCTTCACTTGAAATCATAGATAAATTAATGCCCAAGGCTTGATGATTTGATTCAGATAACATTTTATCAAGTCCATGTCCTTTAATCAGCCTAGTAGGTCTGATGTCCAAATCATATTCTTGTATTTTTGCAATCCATCTTCCCCTTTTACCTTCATTGTCTCCTTGAACGAGGATATCTTTGACAACTGCTGTAGGAACATATGCAGTAATGTGGGACTGCAAAACATATGTTCTAAAGGCTTTAAGGGACTTCACCAGGGCATATGCCTGCTTCTCAAGTATGTTATACTTCAATTCTACATCATGTAATACCTGGCTAAAGAAGGCTATAGGCTGCTCATATCCTTCTTTATTTTTCTGCAACAATACTCTAGCTATTGTATGAGGTGATGCAAAAGAAAAAATCATAAATGGTTTATTGTAATCTGGTCCAGCTAGCACAGGAGCTTCAGAAAATGTTTGTTTTATCCTTGTGAATGCACCTCTAGATTCTTGGGACCATTTCACCTCATTGTTCTTTTTAAGCATATCAGTTATTTTCCTAGCTATCTCAGCATAATTAGGAATAAACCTTCTCAGGAAATTGATTCGGCCTAGAAACACCTGCACTTCCTTCTTATTCCCGGGTAAAGGAATACTGTTTATAACTTCAACTCTATTAGGGTCTATTTTCACACCATCTTTAGTTACAATGTGCCCTAAGAGTTTTCCCTCATCTAATGCAAATAAAGATTGAGGGAAAGGCCATACTTTTTGCATTTTTCAAAGGTTCTCTACAAGTGCTGAATGTGTTCAGTATCATCCTTTGAAAATACTGTGATATCATCCAGATATACCACCAGAAACTTGTTCTGCTCTCCAACAAAATCTATGTCCATTGCCCTCTGAAAGGTGGCTCCTGCATTGATTAATCCAAAAGGCATCCTAGCATACATAATTGTACCGCATGGTGTTGTAAATGCAGTTTTCTTCTGATCCTTTGGGAAAACAACCACCTGATTATAACCGGAAAACCCATCCATTATTGACATTCTAGAATCTCCCACCACTTTTTGCAGGATGTGGTCCATCTTCGGCAGTGGATAATTATCTTTTAAGGATGCTCTATTTAAGTTTCTGAAATCTACACACAACCTCATTTCTCCATTTTTCTTTCGAACAGGAACAAG
Organism: Pinus albicaulis; assembly: GCA_034641835.2. Taxonomy (NCBI): domain Eukaryota; kingdom Viridiplantae; phylum Streptophyta; class Pinopsida; order Pinales; family Pinaceae; genus Pinus; species Pinus albicaulis. The sequence goes on along the minus strand of CM076584.1, from coordinate 872,640,321 downwards.
GTTTGCTACCCATTCTGAGTATCTCAATGGCACAATTATTTTGGCCTTTAGTAGCTTCTTGATTTCTTTCTCAATGGAGGGAAGAAGCAGAGGGTTTATCTGTCTAAGCTTCTGCTTATATGGTTTTTCTTCTTCCTTCAGAAGAATTTTATGCTGCATTATATTAACATCAAAAAATTTTAGGTCCTAGTAGGACCATGCAAATACGTCCTTATATGACTGAAATAATTTCAAATATTTCCTTTTATATTCCTCTAAAACTTTTTTGGATAGTTTTACGATTTTGGGCTCAGCATTAGTGCCCAAATTCAAGTCTTCTACTTGACTTTCTTCTATTACTTTACTGTGCTACAATGGAACATCATTTTTATCAAATAATATTTCTAGGGGCACTAGCCCTCTAGGGATAACATTTCCTTTCAGCTGCAACACTTTATTACCTGCTATTTTTTCTTCCCATCTGTTTTTTGCAATATTTTCAGCTTCCTCTTCTTCGCAGTCATCAATCTCCATATTAGAAAATTCTCCCGCTGTCTCCAGGAATCTCTTCATTTGTTCTTCATCTTCGAATACCTGCCAATGCTTAATATTATCTGGTATGGATGGTCTATATCGTACCTCAACTTCATACCTCAAAAGAGGATTCTGTGGAGGACGAAATGTGCTAGCAGCCACAGCAAGAGAATCTGCCATTCTATTCTGCTCCCGGGGCATGAACTGTATGTTGAATGCTGAGAAGAAATTCTCCACCATGTCCCAAACTTCATTTCTATATGCTATTAGCCGTGGATGCTTAGTTTGACATTTATTTCTGACCTGCCTCACAACCAATTCGGAATCTCCCAAGACTTTTAAATTCTTGATATTCATATTATTAGTTGTTTGTAGTCCCAATAACAGTGCTTCATATTCGGCCACATTGTTAGTAGCCTCATACTCCAATTTAAAAGACAATGGCACCCATTTTCCTGTAGGAGAGATTAATAACACCCTAGCTCCATTGCCTTCTCTTGAATTTTCCCCATCAAAATGTAAAGTCCAGATTCTAGCTTCATAATTTTCTAAAGGCTGCTCATCCCTAATTTTGAAGGAGGATTCATGCCCATAATTTTGATCTTCTTCTCGCATAAAGCATGAAAAATCTCCTTCTTTACTATAGACTGGTGAATTTTCAGAGTTATCAGCCTTAGTAACTACCTTGACAAATTTAGTCTCTCTGTATAACCTCCTCTCCTATCCACCAAAAACTAGGATGGTAGCATATGTTAAATCTAGCTTAATTGACCCACCAATTTTTGTACCCCAGGACCTTGACAGCAACATGCCAAAGCGGGCTGGGATATCAACCACCACAATGTCCATGACCACACTCTTTGCTGGAATTTGGGCCAAATTGACCACTAAATCTTTAATCATCCCCAAGCATTTGACTCTTTTGGAGTCAAATGAATAAAGGTCTTTATATGGGCGTGTGATTTGCAGTCCTAGTTGTTCCATGACAGATAGAGGCATAAGATTATAGGAAGCCCCAGAATCTAACATACAATTGTGTAACAGCAGGTCATGAATAACTAGAGACACATAAAAAGGGGGAGTAGAAGGATCTACTTCCTCAACATGTGGGCCAAAGACTACCATGGGTCTTTCTTCTTGAAGGTTTAAACTATCAGGCACAATTGATATTTCAAGAGGGAGCATAAAAGAAGTAACTTGAGACTGATATGCAGGTTGTTTTAGCAGCTCGGTCAAGGGGACTGGAATTTTAATTTTCTCAAGTTCTTTTTGCAAACTAAAAGCAGGAGGGGGATTTTCTATCACAACTTCTTTTGACTCTTTATTTTTAGCTGAAAATTTAATTTCTTTTGACACAGATTCATCATTAGGAGGACTGACTACTTTTGAAGAAGAAGGAATCTGATCATTAGGCTACAAGGGAGTATTTAGAGGACTCTTACCTTTTTTTGTGTTTCTCTTTGTTGCTGATTCCTTCTGAGCAGGTACCTCCTTCTGAGGTGGCTCCTCTTCTTGATCTTGAGTTCGGGTCCTCTTCCTTGAAGATCTGAGATCATATTTTCTATTGAAGTGTGCTTGCATGAAATCAGCAAATTGTTTACAATAATGATCAATCTCTGCTTCTTCTTCTTCTTCTTGCAATGGGCATTCCATTTCATCATTTTTTGAGAAAGCAAGATTTGAATCTTCTAGTTCATAAGCAGCATCTTCAGTGGAGTCATCTGCTGGTCCTTCCAGGTACAAGGGAAGTGGTACCTGATCTTGCTGCTCCTTTGCTTCCCTTGGCAATATTTGCAATGGTGGTCTCTTATACTGGGGATTGTATCCTCTGTTTGGAGCATTATAGAAATTCTTGGGAGCTAAAATCTTGGCCTCCAATTCAAGTTTAACCATCTTCTTAATCATCTTGCTTATTTCATCCATCTTATCTAAATCTTTCTCCTGATTAGAGGAAGAAACCTCTTCTTTACCTCTCCTCCTAGTATCCTGTTCAACTCTCCCCTTTGATTTCCCAGTGGAGGAAAATTTTGCTTCCAACTCCAAAGCATCTGACTGAGCATCATCTAGGGTGGCAGGCTTTCTCTCCCTGAGGGAGAAACCGAAATCTGAGTCAAAGGCTGCAATGAAAAAAAAATTTACAGCGTTATGATGAGGCTTCATATCTACAGGGAGATTGAGATATAACTTATTAAATCTCTTAATAAACTCCGACACCCCTTCATTATGTCTCTTCTTGAGTGTATTGAACTCAGTGAGTCACTTTCCATGATCTTTATTTTCTCCCCATTTCCTAAGAAAAGTATTCTCCATGTCATCCCAGGTGGTCACTGAACAGTTTCCCAAGGTCTTGAACCATTCTCTGGCCTCACCATCCAAAGATTGCACAAATAATCTTAAGACCACATCTAAATGTTCAACATTAAGGTTCTCTGCAAAGGAGCAGAAAGTCTCAAGATTTTTCTGAGCATCAATTTCATTTTCTCCATTAAATCTAGGCAGAATCTTCAAATAATCCTGTGGCATATCATTTAGCACTTGGGGTAAGGCCAGTGGAGCATATTTGTTCAATAGAAAGGCTGGTACATTATCCATTGGAGGAGGTGCGGGCTGTGCAACAATCTGAGGTACAAATGAAGGAAGAGGAGGAGGTGGAATTGGGGTATGAATAACAATAGGAATATATTATACAGCTGCCTGAGGTGTAGATGGAAACAATTCACGGTTAACAGTAGATACTTCTGTGACTTCTTTAATTTCTTCAGCCTCAGGGGTAGGATGAGGGTTATCCTTGGTTCTAGCACTTCCCCTGGGTGGGCTATCTGAGTAATATTCAGGATTTTCCTCAGTGGAGTCGGGATTTTCCTGAGAAGAAGAGGATGGATGATCTTCTACAGAATATTCAGGGAATTTATCACGGGTTGATTGTCTTTCTTTCCAACTTCTTCTATGAATAATATTCTCTGGGTCAGATACAGAGGATGTCTTTAACTTAGAGGAATATGACCTCAATTGTGGCTTTCGAGGAGCCAGGACTACCAATAGATTTATCAAATAAACAACAGTGGAGTCGCCAAGGTGAGAGATATACAACTCTTCAACTCTCTGTGCTCACTTGATTAGAGAGTGAATATAATTTGTCGAGGCCTAGGGAAACTGATATTCTTAAATTCGATCCCTGGCAACGGCGCCAGAAAGATGTTGTCGACAATTGTTGTCTACCCTAGGGACAGCCTAGAGTTGCTACAGACCAGTGCCTAGGACATCTTAACATAGCAAGGAGCTCATAATATAGCTTGGGTTGTCAATCCAAAAGCTCTCTTAATATCTCTTGCAAAACAAGGAAATTAGTTTAAATGGAACCAAACTCTCTCAGAAGCTGATACAAAGATAAGAATAATGTAGGAACAACATGCAAAACTCTAATACAAAAGCATCAGACAGTTAAGAGACAGCTTACTGCAAAGAGGGCCAGTTCAAATAATATGCCACAGAAATCAAATATCAGAAAGTGGATGCAGTGAAGAAACATGAAGAAGATACTAGTTAGCATGAGGCTGATACCCAGATACACAACAAAACCACATATGGGCTTATCCAACTAAGAATCCATACATGACAATGGCGTTTTAAAAGCACCCTCCTCAAGTAACTAATATAGCGGAAAATATGGATGAAATGAACATGGAACAGTATATCATGACTAGGCCTATTTAAAGCGCTTGACTAATCCAAGTATGGGCACCAACTAGGATGAATCCTTACTTAAGACTAGTGAGCCACTCGCATTCTAGAACATGATACAAGAAGATAAATAGCATGAAATGAGATATTATATTAACACATAAGAAAAGATTACATACTGTGGGATACCAAAGACCAGAATCCTCATTACAGTTATAACTCCTCCTCACTGAGACCCTACGGGCTCTGTGCCTTTACACAAAAGCTTTACAAGATGTATACAAGAACTTCTCACTGCACATTTTGCTGATAGAAATCTGGAACCCTTACAATGTCTTTCTTTCTAGTTCTTATAGGAGAAGGAGAAAACTCTAGAGAATGAGGTAGGTCATACATTTAATGATCTTATTTGAATAAAATGGCGGAAAACATTCGCGCCCACACTGTGAATGACTAAATATAATTAACTATACTTTGTAATCTACCTCCAGAAATAAATGCTGAGGATGAAAATCTCCTTATAAACAAGACACAAATAATAAAATATACGAATGTTCCGCCCTTTGCTGAAAGGGAAAAATCTGCTGCCATGAAACCTTGAGATTGCTTGTGATTATGCATGGTGTTCTCGCCACCTTGAGCCCTGAGCTGAAATTTGTATTTCTCAATGCTAGACACTGAGCTCTTTGATTTTTTGCTGATATCCTTCGTAACCTCATTTATGTTTTCAGCTACCAGAATCTGCCCCTTTGAATTGCTCGGTAGGGTTCAATGGATTTACTTCTATTTCCATTAATGAAATCATATCACAGCAACTACCCTCATCTTCCCTCTTAAATTTCACTGTTAAGAACTGTCCTTAGAAGAGATCTTGGCCTCTAAAATGGAGGCGATGCATTACGGCAACTCCTTTTCAATACAAACCTGTAAAACCCGCAAATATATTAGAGGAAAAACCAGACACAAGGGTGGTGGAGGGAGACGTGACTACGGAATTGAGGATGAAGACTGGAAAAAATGACGAGGGGATGCAGGGTGACAATGGAATATACAGTGGAATAGGGATAAACAGGTGATATAGAGGTTTTTCCACGTAGAAACCTTAAAAATTAATCGTATGAACAAAGTATTATGGCTATAAATGAAATATGTTACGGATGGCGGGAGAAGAGATGTGATGGACGCGCGAGATGATGACACCTAGGCGTACGAAAGTCCAACGGAACAGATGACGTGGTGAGAGGCTCGGGTGATCAACAAGACATGTGAATGATTCCGGGCCACGCGATCAAGAATGAAATCGACGACTAATACGAGCCGAAGGGCAATCCAAAGTGGGCCAGGGACGCGATGGACGTGGATTAAAACGCGTGCAACTCCGGAGATT